>CM039132.1:45261147-45329084 GCA_022036555.1 Microstegium vimineum
CCGGCCGCCGCGCCACCGCGGGGCCCACCTTGGGCTCGCGTGTGGTCGCGCTGATGTGAGTACCCGGCTGTGTCCTAACCATCGGGGGATGCAGTCTCCCTCTTTCCGAACGAGCTCATCGTCGTTTTTGGGGCTGTTCCCCGTTTTACTCGGCTGCCCCGTTTGGATAGCCCCCTAACCTAAACGACTCGAACAGGGGCCCCCGTATAACCCAACCAGGGACCCCAGGTCTTTCTACGTTATCCTCCGTTTCCCCTACGTTGGTGCTCTGCGTTGCCCTGAAAGTTCATGTTCTTGCTCTGGGCGTTGAGCGGCATCAAGTGGGATGCGCGTGAGGAGCTTTTTGGGCCCGGCCGGGTAGGCCTCATGTCGAGAACAAGCTCATCCCCCGATACTGTAAACAAAAGGCAAAAGGGAAGGGGTGCGAATACGACCCCGCCAATGAAAGGTTACAGGTATGTATTTGTGGCGAGGCAGTCCCCCCGATCGACCGTCGCATCCGAGATTGTCACGTCAAAGGGTGGCAGGCCGGGCCCGGTATATTTTTTGAGCTCCGAGTGGAGCGGCGGGGAATGCCCCCTTGCGATGTTCAAGCTGCCCGGCGTCCCCGGGCGGGTTCCCGCTCCCCGACCCCCGGCCCTCAAAAAAGACGCGCGACTTCGTCAGGTGGGATCCTCGCCGGGGGACGTGAAGACTCGGGGATGTATCGCGTATCGAGGTGGAGTAGGTTTCCTTTTTTGATTTCTATAGAAAGGTTACCGTTCCCCCCAAGGAACCCTTCATTCCCGGACATGTCCTTTTCGTCTCGTCGTGGTGACGAGCTTTTGGCACGTCTTTCGCCCGGTGCCCCCCACCGGCCTTGCAACACTCGTCACCGGCTTCGACTCTGGCAAACAAGAACGGTGTAGTCCTTTTTTGGGTTTTTGGAGTCGTTCCATTTTATGTGTTGTTTTCGAGGCACAAGGTAAAAGGTGCTGTGCCCTCGTGCGTGAGCCGTCGTGGAGAGCAGGCCAGGCTTGCAGGAATGTAAGCTCATGTGCCGGTTCAGGTGATCGGTTACTGGAACAACTCCGGGGGGCAGTATGGTTCTGTCGGTGAGCAAGCAGCACTCTAACGCAAGTACGAGAATGGGCCCCCATGGACATGGACGAGGCGTATATCACGGAAACTCCCCGAGGAGGTGAAGGCTCGTTCGAATTCTCAGCTGGGTGACTCGAGTCCGCTACGGTGAGTACGGTTGGAAAGAAAAAGGGCGCCTGCTAAAACATTCTCTGGACAACCTCGGTTTGGGTGGGCCCCAAGATGCAGGCGCGACAAGCGCCGTGGAGTCATCGTCTTTCCCCCCACATCCCCACTAAAGTTTGGACTTAATGTCGCAGAACCGCTGAGAAGCGAGCCCTCGGCAGCCCCCGTCAAGAAGGACCCCTCTGGCCACCCGTTCAGCGTACTGCGCCTTGGTGTCGTGGGCGCGGAGCCCCTCCCGGAGAAGCACGACCGCGGCTTCCCCCTCAAAGGTGTGCAGGTGCGGACGAAAGATTTAAAGATATGCTTGTACGGAGGGGAGATGGCAAGGGAAATGCCATTGACATTACTAAAAAGAAGCTGAAAAGAGGGGGAGGGGATCCAGAACCCGTCACAGGTACTCTTGGTCCAAGGAAAGGCTTGGCGGAGTATCCCAACTATGTGAGCAGAGGTGGGGGGTTTCTGCAGACCTTTGGGGGAGCTGCTTCTTTCTGTTGCGCCATGGACAACGTGACGGTCCGTCAGGGCTGGCAAAGGTGGCGAGTATCACGCACTCTGGGCGCTCCTTACGCACGCGGAGTTGTCGAAAAAGCGCTAATGTTGAGAAAGCAACGTTTGAGGTTGCCCGCCCCATAGTGTCCCCTACTCCAATGTACTAAGTTTGTACCCCCCGGTGCCACGCATTATATATTATGTATATGTAATATTAGTGTACCCCTCTTGTATCTTTGTACGGGTGCAATCAACTTTATTTACTGCTTAAATTGTATTTAATATAAAAATTTACTAGCTTGTAGTAAATTTCTGTTTTTTCTTTGTTTATTTTCTACTGGTAAAATCTTTCTTATTTATATTATCAATTGAAATTAGGGCTTTCAACGGAGGTACATTAATTTCAATAAAACGCTAAAAAAATTCTCAAAATAAAAAAAAAATCTAGTTTCCCCATTTGATAGATTCTAACCCCCATATAAACAAAAACCCGTTTGATAAATTTTGTTTTTAAAAAAAAAAATTTCCCACATTGCTTTCTTAAATAATAAAAAAAGTAACCCCCTAATTTTACATAAAAATTTCCCCACCTCCCCATTATAAAAAAAATTTCCAATAAACCTGTAAATTTGTATTTAAATTACCTATTTTTCATTATGAAAAAAAAAATTCAAAATAATACCAAAATTGCATATAAATTCCCACATATATTGTTATACAACAGGATTGTATGTCCCATTGTTTGTATCTCCCAAATTGTATTTTAACTTACCAATTTTGTAAATGAAAAAAAATAAAGAACCCCCTAAATTTAATCTAAATTCCCCACTATACCCTTACGAAAGATATTTAGTATATTAAATTTTGTATCTAAATTACAAACTTAACATATGCATGATAATTAAAGTAACACCCCAATATTTTTATAAAATTACTATTTGTATTATGAAAGATTTATGAGTAAATCCCTTTAATTTTTAAAAAAAATTATCATTAGTTGCTTTATAAAAAAAGAATTTTTTTCAATTTTACATCTAAATGCTTTAAAAAAATTACTGTTTTTTTAAATAGTTATCAAAATGGAAAAAAAAATCTTAAAATTATTTAACAATGGCCCCAATAAATTTCATTTTAATTTAAAATTACTCCAGATAATTTTTTTAAGTTTATTAAATAAAATTTATACATTTTGACAAAAAGGTTTCCTTCAATATTAGACTTTTTTTTAAGGTTGGGTCTTTTGTAAATAATAATACTACACATATAATTAAATTTATAAAACAAAATAACAAATGGATTGTTGTGGTGAAGTGAGATCTGGGCAAATTTATACACTACTTAAGTCAAAATACTATTATGCCCTTTAACAGGGCCCCTTTAAGGTCGAGTGGTGGATAGGGGGGTGAATGTACTTCTAAAACTTAAGCGACGGCTAACCAAAAACAAATGCGGAAATTTAATTTTCGGTTTTCCAAGACTATACCCATCTTCTATCACTTAGTACCAAAAAAAGAAGTCTGTTATGCAAAAAAGGGTGCCAAACTAGGAAGCTCACCTAAAAAAGTCTAGGTTCAAGGTCACAAAAACCTAAGAACTAGTAGTCAAAAGCACACGGGAGTCCTCAATATGTAAACAAAGCAAAAAAGCCCCTAAGTCATGAAATTCTCTTGCAAGATCACAGTAATAGAGGCCCTAATTTATTAGCCACAAAACTAAAATGTGATAAAAGGCTACAAACCCCAATTTCATAAAGCGCTATTCATGTAACAAGCTAAAAGGTAACTAGAAAGCTCCCAAAAGCTAAATAGTTACAAGGGCAAAAATAATCACTACCCAAAAGTTGAATAAGTAAAACAAGCTAGTATTTTTGGAAAATGAAAAACCACGAGAAGATGTACAAGGTTGACACGTGTTTTTTCTCCCGAAGTTACTTGGTCGCCCCAAGTACCCCCGTTGTATCGGTTCACTCATTGGGGGTTCCCGTGTAATGGATTCACAACCCTAACCGCATCGGGGGGCAAAACCAACAAAGATGGGGCCCCTCAATGAAACACTCAAAAAATTTGCTCTTCGTGATCTCCCGGGGGCGAGCACAACACCCCTCAAAGCTCTTCTCGGAGCCCGCAAAAAGCTTCTTGCGGTGCTTCGACGGAGCACAATCACCAACCCGTCTAGGGGTGTAACCCCAAGGTAAAAGCACCCCCGGTTACAACACGATACTAGTGCACTCGATGCAAACTCGCAATGCAAGCATAAAATTTCGCTCCCTCACAAATGTATCACCTAGAGTGTATTGAGTTAGAGGGTCCCAAGCACACCAACACAAACCTAAAGGCCCTAGGGTGTCAGCCCCAAGCCAAGGGCCGGCAAGGAATTTTTTTAAACCAACCAAAAATAGCGTTTTGCCCCAAAAAAGATCACGCTTTCCCGGACGGACCTGGGGGCGCTGCTCCCCAGTGAGTCGGACCAACGCCCAGCGTCCGGACCCTTTCCCCTTTTAATCGAGTGTTGGGCGCTCGCCCCAGGCCGCCAGGCCTCCCGGGCGGCCCCAACAGTGCCCCTCCGGACTACGTAGCCCCGTCCGGGGGCAACAAGAGAGCTTTTGAGAGGTTCAAAAAATCCCTACGCTAGGCCCGGGTTCCTTGTCCCGGCGACGAACAACGTTGGACCCCTCTGTCAGCTTGCTCAGTCAGGGGGGGGCAGGTGGACGGAGCCAGCCAATGGTCGGACCGCGTGACCCCTTTAGCACCCGGACTAGCTCTCCGAGCGCCGGCCTCATAGCTTTCCCAGACCTGGGTTAGGTTTCGGAGTTTTTCCCCAAAATGGTCCGGAACCACACCCCCCTAGCGCCCGGAGTGGTTTTCGCCGGTTTTTGCCTTTTCCTTGCTTCTCTGTGTAACAAAAGTGTTCCCCACCTTGTGTAGGGTGTTTAGCATTTTCAAAATGTTTTTCAAAGATTTTCATTGCTCTCACCGCCATCAACCCTATGTATCAAAAGTTAGATTGTCACGGTGGCCCTAGAAAACCCAATATGCAAATAAGTTTGCTACTCTTTTTAGTAGGCTATTACCCTAAACTGGTCAAAAATTCTCTACCACCTTAAACGGTAAATTGAAATCCCCCTATGGTTAACCTTAGCTTGCGCTTTCCATTCCCATCTCCTTTCCAATGTTGATGAAAAACCATGCACCAACCTATCCCCCAAAGATATGACCCCATCTATATCGTCCCCGTGTTGGTTATGATCTTGACTACTTGCTTCCCCCCCATTGCATCGGCCCCTCGGCGCCAAGATCACTACTTGCCCTTCACATTGCAACGGCCCATCAAGCCAAGCCCAATCTTGATCTTATCCCCTTGATCACTGACTATGTCTGTTTATGTGCAATAAGTCCTTCATCACAATCAAATTTTTTGAATAATCTTGTGTAATATCACTTTTAAAAAATATTAGTTCACCCCAAGTTGCATCAATTACCAAAAAACTAGGGACTCTCAATTCCCCCTTTTTTTAATTTGACAACCTATAAAGTTGGAAATTAAAATTTTTTTGGACTTATACCTTTATCCAAATTTAAGCTTATACCATGATTTGGAAAATGCCAAAAATCTGATTGGTAGTGTAGCCCCCCTACATGTGTGCTCACAAAGTTTTCTTAAGCTTTGCACCATGCATGAATATAAAATTGTGGGGGGTGTAGCATACTAAGGGGTTCTAAAGGGTATATGATTTTAAAACCCTTTAAGTTCCCTTCAGTTGCACTTTTAATTCTTCCCTTTGCAAGGTTAGCTGATACACAAAAAACACTAGAAACCCTGGAGATCAAAAATTTAAAGGCCGGTTTTCGTAACAATGAAGGAACATATATTAGCTTACCAACCTATGCATGTGTTTATCAAGTCATCATACAAGTCCTATAACTAGCATAACCCCCCCCAGATGCTTTAAAAAGATAAAAATTTACCCAAAATGAAAGGGAAACCCCACATGAATAGGGCCACAATCAAAGGAAATAAATTAAAAGTTCATGAGTTTTGTCCCCCCCTCCCCCCCCCCCCCCCCCTTTTTTTGTTCCCAATCTCTTTTTTCCAAGACTTTAAACCCTTTGATTTTGTTCCCTTATGTCCTGTCCAGGGTCCTTTCCCTCCCCCCCTTAGTCCCTGGTTTCCATTCATTTAAATATCTTTGTTAAATTTCCTCCCCTTTGTCATCAATTTCAAAAAAAAGGTATGCTCATATTGATAAAAGGTTCCCCACTGGGTTGATGGTTGATCCTTGTATGTTTTTTTTTTTTGGATGGACACTAAATCTTGTATTGGAAGGGACTCTTTATGAAAAGCCCATTGACATTTATATCATTGAGTAGGGAAACCCCTCCCCTTTTGGTAAAAACCCCAAATTTTCCCCCCAAAAAAGGGCTTTGAAGAAGAAAACCCTTTGTTTTTGACCCTTTAAAGGTTTTAGAGATAAATTTGTTACTTTTTAGGAAAACACTTGTGACATACCCTTGTAAAAATTTAACCACTTAAAAGGAAAAATTTTGGGGAAATTATACATGTAGCTAAACTAGCCTCTTTTCCCAAATCCCAATGTAAAAGTTGATACAAAATTTGAAAGTTTTAGCTAAGTTTTAAAATACCATATGTAGGTTAAAATTTGATACCCCATTTGTTTTTGTTCTCTTGGGGTTGAACTAGTTTCATTTTAGAGTTTTCTATTTTTGGACCCCGAATAAAATAAATTGCATAAGCTTTAAAGCCCGGTTTAAAAACCCCTCTAAGCTTTTTCCCACACACTTTTTAAGCGGTTATCCCCAAAAGGGGTTTTGTACTTGTCACTGTTTTGCAACCCAAAATAGATAAAGTATTTGGGTTTTCCTACCCCATGAACAAACTAAATATATCCCAAAGATACAAATAATCAATAAAGAAATAGTGGTTAAGGCAATAAGATAAAATTCATTTGTTTTTTAAAAAATGAATGACCCATTTATTATTGACCTATTTTTTGGCATGTGTAAATGAGCTAAACTTCCCTTGATCGGGTAGGTTTTTTTAATCGGATCGGAAAGGTTTTTGGGTTAACGTTCCCAAATGAGAATGAATTTGCAAATGAAGATAAGTTTGTTGCCGAGGGAATTTGAACAACAGGTGGTTGCCGAAAAGGGGTTTATTCCCCGATAAGGTTTGGTTCCCGGAGGGGAAGTAAGGAAGGGGGCGCTTTGGGGAAAAAAACCGAATAAAGGGGATGGGCCCGATGAGCCCCCAAGAATGCCCGGCGTGGGGGATGTCAGAAAAAAAAAAGGATTGCCGATGGCCCAATAGAAAAAAGGGTTGCGGATTGAAGGGGTTTCCCCATGGGAAATTTTCCCAACGAAGAAAGACAAAAGGGAAAAATGGTGATTTTTTTAACCAGTATTATTATAAAATTTTGATTTTTGATTTTGCAGGGAGTTTTTTATTTTCCCTTTAAAAAAATAGAAAAGTTTGTTTAGGAAAAAAATTATTTTTTATTTTTGGGTCCGCCCCCTTGCTCCCGGGGTTGTTTTTTCCTTTTAAAAATGAGTTTTGTTTAGGAAAGGGGGGGTGGGGGGTCTTTGTTTTTTTACAACCCCTTTTTCCCTGAGTATAAATAATAGGTAAGGGTGTGAGAAAAAAACCATACAATAAACATCAAAAAAACCCTATTATTTATTCCTTTTCCGAAATTTACCCTTTTTATTGCATTATTTCTTAGTTTATCACAAAGTTCTTCAAGCTTGGGACGGGGGCCTGCACCCATTTTTTGAATTTCCCGTAAAAAACCCCTTGCAATTTCCCGGCCGTGGGATTTTAATTAAACCCTTTGGAAAACCCGGGCGCATCGCTGTTATCTGGGTTAGCTCTTTTTTTTAGTTACCCCTTGATCAAGTTGAGTTTTGGGACTTCTTGGGCCCGTTTCGCCGTTTGTCTTGTTTGGTTTCTTGTTCTATTTAACGCCTTGTCGATTAACGGGGTCAAATCGACTGGCACACCTTTGGATATCGAATTGGGTAATGGGCCCGAGGTTTTCCCGCAGAACCTGATGCTTTTTTTTTTGGTCAGCACCTCTTTTGCACAAAAGTGGGACCTTTTATACATCTATCATGGGTGATAACTCCGACTTTAAAACTAGGGGAACCCTTTTATCGAAGTTCCCGGGAGGCCGATCTGAAGGGAGGGACCCAAAAGCCCCCAAATGGACCGGGTAGGGGAGGGTTAAAAAAGTTTTTATCTGAAGTCCTTCAGCCAACGGGGCGGTGAAGCCACCCAAAACCCAAGACCCCGGTTTTTGCCAGGGTTTAGGTCACGTATGATGCCAATCCTGGTAGGTTGAAAAAGAGAGGGTTTTAATTTTGATTAAATCGGGCATTAATTAGTCACCCCAAAATTTTCCCTGTCCAATATGGGTAAAATGTGTTTGCAATTTTCAAAGAAGGACAAAGCCCTCAGTATGTTGGCCCAAAACTATCTTTTCAACCTGGATGGGCCCATCTTTTAAAACCCATCGGCACCCCCAATTGGAGCCCCTTCCATCCCTTTGGGATCCGTCTGGCGATGTGGCTACACCACCAAGGGCCAAGTCCTGAAAGCGGTCAAAAGCTTAGTCCCAGATCCGGTTGGCATCGAAAAATGTTTTGGGGCCCGGGCAAACCCCCAAAATTTCACCCAACTTGTCAAGGGTGGGGATACGGTATGCCTTCAAAATCCATCTGTGTTTCCAATCTGGTGCAGGGAAAAAAGTTCGGGCCTTGGGAAAAGGGTTTTCCATGGCACCCGGAAATGCAATCACACCCGGCGATTCTCTATGATTGTTTTTCTCCCCCGTTTTTCCCCAACTTTTGAAAAATCCCCCAACAGAAGACCCCCAAAGGTTTTTGGTGATTCCTAAAGTCCCTTAAATTGCCCCCATCGGAAAACCTTCTCCCCGAGGGAAAACCTTTGTATAGCAACTAGAAGTCAACCTAGGGGTGGAAAACCCCCAAGCCGGGGTTTCTGAAAAACCCCCAATAAAAGGAAACCCCAAATTTTTTTGTTTAAACTCTAAGATGCAGGGAAACGAGGGTCCCCGTCGCAAATCAGCCCATCGGCACGTCCCCATCCCGGGGTTTTTTTGTCTGGATGGAAAAAAGTCACCCGCCGGTTCAACCCCCCCCCTGACCGTACAAAATGTTCCATTTTGGGAAATTTTCAGCAACCCCCTCAGAGTGGACCATCGGTTCAGCAACCAAAATTTGGAAAATTTATAAATTGGACTCAACCTAACCCAGTAAGTGTGAAAAAATTACCCCCATCGGGTAAGGGGGCCCGATGCTTTAAATGTCCAGATGCCTGGTGTTTGCCCCGGGAAAAACCCAATTACCCCACTCCCCCTTCAACAAGCCCTGAAGGGGCGCACCCAGTCCCTCCCACCAGTCAACAATCACCCCTTTGGAGTTTTTCCCCCAGGGGCGGGAATACATTTTGGGGAGATAAGTCCCCAAGTGGAAGGAACAATTGGGGCTTTAAAACCCCAAGGTTTAAATTTAAAAAATTTTTATCGGAACCCCGGGAAATCCCCCTGGCATTTTTGCCCTTTAATTCCTCTCCCAAACCCCCTTTACAAGGTGTGTTTTTAAACCAAATTTTTTTTGGCCAAATGAACGTCAACGATGGACCCACATAAACCCGCTTAATTACCCAGTGTGGAAGAAGCTCCCAAGCAGGGAAGAGCTGAAGTGGGGGTTGTTTTTATCTTCAATTGTCTGGATGGGCATTCCCCAATGGTTTATACCCATTGCCCCCCAAAAACTTGAAATCACATGGGTGTTTGGGGAAAAAGGCAGTTTCACAAATATTTTCGCTTGGGCTTACACGAAAAGGGAAGATTGCAAAATTTGGTTAAGCTAGGCCCAATTTAAATGATGAATCGATGGAAAGTTTTGGGCCGAGACTGCGAGCATGAAGAAAAAGTCCCAAAAAAACCCTTTGATTGTTTTTGAAAATGATCGGAAATTTTGGCCCGGTTTTGGGCCCCTTCCCAAGGTTTTTACTGCTGCCACATCAAAGAAAATAGGTCTCAAGAGTTCGAAGTTGAGGCCCCTTGTCCCCGGGAAAATTTTGGTTTCCGATCAGGGATATAAAGACTTTTGAGTAAAAAAATTGGGAATTAAAAAGGTGCCCCTTCAAAGAGCAAAAAAGAAAAATTCCGATAAAAGAGCCAAACCCATCGGCCCCTGTCCGAATGGGTTTGAAGGATAAGAAAACCCGGTTGTTTATCCTTTTGGGCCCAAAAAAAGGAAGCTGAAAGGTTACCTTTGATAACCCCAACCAGGGGATTAGGATGTTTGACTTATTATTTCAAGAAGGGCGAAAAAATTTGGGTCCAAACCCAAGGAAATTTCCTTTGGGGGTTTAAAAGAGCCCAGAAAAAGGAGAAAGTGGCAAAATGCAAAACTTCCCCGCAAAAACCCCCCCCCCCCCAACCCCGGGCCAGGGGTTTTCGGGCCCGGCAGTTCCCAAGTCAAAAATTTGGGAATTTTCCCCCTGGACAATTTAAATTTTAAAAATTTTCAAAACCCCCAAAGAAACTAAATAAAGATTGACCCAAAAAACCTTTTTTAAAATAATATGGTGAAAATTAGGGGAAAAAACCCTAAAGGGCTGCCCCATGGGAAGCTCCCCAGGGAAAAAATTGCATCGATAGATTTTGACCATCAAGTAGCTAAAATTTGATGAGGGGGGGTTTTTGCTGATGACAAAAAGGGGCCCAAGAAAGTTGCGAGATGGGTGCAGTGCCAAGGGGGGCCTTTGGGTTTTGTTATAATCACGCAAAAAGCACCCAAGGGCGGGGGAGTATCGGAAAATCAAAGAGGAGCGGACATCGGTAGGAAAAAAAAGGGAACCCACCAAGGGGGGCTTCGGCATAAGGCCTTTTGGAAAAGTTGTCCCTTTTGTTCACTGTGGGGAAAGGTTTTCAAGCTACATACTCCCCGATAATTGTTGAAAAAAAATGGGTATTTACCCTACCGTTTTGGTAAAAAAAGAGGCCCTTTTTTTGACAAAGGGCACCCAAGGTATGCTAGGCCGCTCAGAGGGGAAAGAAAGTCGGCGCGTACGATTCCGGGGAACCTGGGGGCCCCAAAGCCCCCACCCGGCATAACAGGTTGGCAGGCGAATTTGTCAAGGGGAAACCCTGAGGAAAGGGGCCAAATTTCCCCAAGAGTCCCCTGTTGAAGAAATTTTTCTCCAGATTTTTCCCGAAAAAAAGGAGTGGTGCGTTTGCAACCCCAAGTGGAGGAAAAGGAGCCCCCAAAACCTGTTTGGAAAACCAAACTTTAAATGGTCCCCTAAGGGCCTGACAAAGACCCCCAAAAAAAGGAAAAATTTTTTCAGCCCCCCAAACGTGAAATGACGTTTTATGACAATGAAAACCCTTAAGGGGAAAAGCGGGGAGGCCAAAGCGCAAAGGATAGGGATCCATCGGCAGAAAATAAAATGGTCGTCATATTGCCGATAGAGTTTATGACCCCTTTTTTAACAACAAGAAGGGGCCTATTTGAAAAGACAAAAATTTTGTTTGGGATCCGACCCCCAGCTGTTTTGAGAACCCTCCCGAGATAAAGACAGCCACCTAAGGGTTTTTGTTGTTAAGGGAAAAGTGGGGAAGGGGAAAACCCTGTGACAAAGTGTTGGTGGGGGTTTGGGGGGCGTCAATCAAAAAACCCCTTTACCCCCTTTTCCCAGGAAGTTGGGGAAAAGGGACAAGATTAGTAAAGACGGCCCTAAAAATTTAAAAGGTTTTTTAAAAGGCCCCAATTTGTCGCCAGTTTAATGGGAGCCGTATGGGGTTAAATTTAAACCCATGGGCCCCAGGTTTAAAAACTTTCCCGACAACATTTTTAAATGACCCAGGGGCCCAAAGGTATAAACTTGCTCCAAAGGAAAGGGATTGGATCCATGCCAATTGTTGTTTTTCCCCCTTGTACTATGAAACGGGAGTCTTTTTGCCAGGGGGTGGGGAGAAAAAATTAAAAGTCGTCCGGATTTTACCCCCGCCCAACAGTGACCCGGAAAGAAAGGGGGAAAGACTTATGAGAAAAAAACCAGGTGAATATCAGGTAAAAGTTTTGGGACAGGATTTCCCTTTCAAAGTTCCCGTTTTACCGCCATTAAAACCGAAACCCCAGAAATTTCGGTCCGAAAAAGATTTTTTAATGGATGATTCGCCGATGATGGAAAATGGGCCCAGGGGTTAAATCGGGGTTTTGGATTTTTAAATGAAGTAGAAAATTGCAATGGAAAGTAACCCAAAAGGCCCTTACTTTTATTAGTGCCTTTTTTAAAATTTTCCCCGAGGGTAACCCGAAATTTTGATCGATTATTAAAAGAATAAAAGATTGTTTTGGGCTTGGGATTATAAAAAGAAAAAGTTTGGTTTTAGACTTGACCCCAATATTTTGAAACCCTTTTTCCCCCCTTTAAAAATTTCGGGTTTTTTCCAACCCCCATGGAAAATCTGCGCGGTCGATGAAATCCTAGGGTTTTTGCCTGACATTAATCCCCTGAAATTACAAATTTTAAATTTGGGAAGTGGATTTATTCGGCAATTTTCCAATAGGGCCGATTGGATTTCTAATGTGGTTCTGGTAAAAAAGAAGAATGGAAAACTTTTTGTTTGTATTGATTTCAGGAATTCAACAAGGTACCCCGATGGAGGGTTCCCCGGATGTCCCTTTGCTGTTTGGGTTTGTTTTGATGCCCCCCTATTGGACATAAATCTTTAGCTTCAGGGAAAGGAAAAGCCGGGTAAAATAGATATTTGGCTAAAGAAGACATACCCAAGACGGGTTTTAAAGGATGCCCAAAGGTATTTTTGGTTTATTTAAAAGGGGTTGTAAAGACTTTTTGGCCTAAAGAATGGGTGCTCCCTTTTTAAAGACCAATAAATTTTTAAACTTTCATAAGTACATCGGCCCCCGATAGTTAAATCTATATTGATAAATGTGGGGTTAAACCCGGGGGAAATTTTTGGGAAAAGATTCCCGATTTGGGGGAAAAACCCTAAAATTTGGCACAGGGGTAGGGGGGGTTTGAAGCTGAACCCTAAAAAAGTGTTTTTTTGGGTTTTATCGGCAGACCAGTTTTGGGTTTCTGGTGCATAAAGGGGCCCTCGGTGGGTAAATGAAAATTATTGATCCCAATTTTAATAAGGGTGGTTCCCCTACAACAAACAAAAAGAGTTGCAAATCCTTGATGGTAAAAATTAATTTCATTAGAAGGGTTTATACCCAAATTTTTTATTTTTTGGTTTAAGTTTTAAATCTTTTAGCCCCATTTTTAAAACCCTGAAACCCCGTAAAGGTTTAAGGGAAAAAGGGGAAAAAAAAACAGTTACCCTTGGAGGGATCAAAAAATTATTTGGAAAAACCCTCATTTCTTTTTTCCAACCTCAGCACGGGAACCCTTTCAGGTTGTATTTGTCTGCGATGACGGTTTTTTTGGGGGGTTAAACCTTAATTCAAAAATTGAAGGGAAAGAATGTGTGATATATTATTTTAGAGATGGTTTGGTGATGCTAAAACAAGGTTTGGGCCCAAAAGAAAAAATTATGTTTTAATCCCCTTATATTTCTTTGCGAAAAAATTTTAAGGTTTTTTTTTAAATTATGGGGTAAAAGATTTTAAACTCCCCAAATATGATGTGGTTAAGTACTTTCCTGTCGATGCCGTATTAAAGTGGGTAGAATCGGAAAAAGGTTTTTTGGCACTTTCAGAGTTTGATTGAAGTAAAAAATGGGAAAACCCCCCCCATTTTTAAGGGTCAGGTGAGGGCCCCGATTTTGCCCAACTAAACATTGAATGTTTTAGGCTTTGTAGAAAATTGCCCTTTGGGAAATTTGTTCTTTGAGGGGGGTTACGTGCAAAGGGGTGGAAAGGGGTTTTTGGAAATTTCTTGATTTCCCCCCGGGGGGAAAGGGGAAATATGAAATTTCTCTGCGATTGTTCCCCTCCCTGGGACAAAAAATCAGGCTGAGTCCCAACCCTTTGTAAAGGGTTGGAATTACTCGGGGAATTTGCGTCCGGATGCGGGTTAAACCCTTTTTGGTGATTCCATGTTAGAAAATTAATAAATTTGATTGGGGCTTTATGAATCCCGAAGGAAGCTTGATTGAAACCCCATGAAAAGTGTTTCCCGGTTTGTTAAAAGTTTCAAAGAATATGTTTTTGAAATTTCCAGGTTCCCAAAATGAAAGGGGCCCAAAATTGGTTAGCATAGAATCTTGGGATATCAGCCGTTTCCCAAAAGAATGAATCGGTGGGGTTTTGCGTTTGATGGAGAAAAAAAATTCCCCGATTATTAAGAGACCCCTTTACGGAAGGTTTGAAAGGGGTCTAAGTTTAAAAGTCCAAGTATGTGCCCCTTTGTTTAATGAAATTATATTATTAGACAATTGAGGGGAATTTTTGCTCAGATGTTAGTAGAGAAGGGCAAAAGAGTTGGGGGGGACCCATGGGGGTTTTGTGTGTGGAGACATAATGGCCCTTAAAGATAAAGTGGAAAAAGGGGAAATAAAATTATTGGGGGAAAAATTTTGGGAAGAATGCTTCAATTTTTTTTAAAGGGTTTTTTAAAAGGAGAAGAATTTTTGGAAAAATCCCTTTAACTCGAAATCCCCCAAACCTTTTTAATTAAATTTATTAAATAAACTTTTTAAAACATCCAGCCGCCCCCCAAAAAAAAATTTACTAAAAAACCCCCTTTTTTAATCTTTAAAAACCCTCCTTATCCATTCCCCTCCTCAAAATCCCCCTCCCCCAAAAAACCCCTCAACCTTAAAAAACCCCAAAAAAACCTAAAAACCCAAAACCTTTTAAAAACCCCACAAAAAAACCCCAAAAACCCCCCAACCAAAAAACCCCAAACCCCCCAAAACCACCAACCCCCCCCCCCCACAAACCCCCACCCCACCCCAAAAAAAAATAACCCCCCCCCCCCCCCCCCCCCCCCCCCCCCCCCCCCCCCAATTTTTTTAAAACCCCCTTTTTGGATATAGTGTTGAATGCACCTTTAGGGTCGTATCGGAGGGCCGTGTAAAGGTGCAATAAAAGGGTTTCCCCGTTTTAAAATTTGGGGTTTAATGGACACAAAGTTGTCCTCCCCTTTGGGAAGTTAAAACTGGTTCTAGGCGATTTTTTTCCCTCGGATAAATTAAAAACCCGAGGGGTATGTTTACTTTATGAGGGATGAATTAAAAGATTTAGCGGGGCCCATGGGTTTGGAGGGCTTTGATTAGCATTAAAGGGAAAATAAGAAAAGGGGGTCGCCAGGGGTCTTGAAAGAAATTTAAAAGTTGGAAAGGAATTTACCAATGGGTGATCTGGTATTGGAAAAGTTGATTTTAAACCGTTTTGGGGGCCCAAAGAATTTTAAGTTTGGGAAAAATGGTCCCCTAATTGGGGGAAAAGGCCCCTTTTGGAAAAAAGCAGCCTCCCCTTTTTTGGCTTTTGCTTATATTTTAAAAACCCCCAAAGAAGGGGGTTGAGTTTTTAGACCCAATCAAGGGTTTAAATATTTGGGAAGAAATTTTTTCCCCTTGTATTTTGGGAGAAATGCCAAAAGGGGTCCCCGTTGGGAATGCCCCGGATAAAGAGAAGAATTTAAATGTGACATCGGTAAAAGGTCCCTGGGCTTTTATTTTACAAAGAAAAAATCAAGTACCCATTTGGTTACACTCCCGTTTAAATTGGATGAATTACAACAAAAATTGAATGGTTGGATATCGCACGCAGGCGAATTTCCCTCTTTTTTTTCCATCCCCTTTGGGGCATCTTTCATCGGCGGACCCCCTTATTCCCCTTGATCTTTTTCTTCTTTCCGAAGGGTTTTTGAGTCCCTTTGGCATCTCTTTTTTGTTGTAGAGTTGGGTTTGGCACTTGGAAGTTCAGTCTTTTTTGTTTGGGTTCGTTTCAAGGCTTGGGTAAAAACCGTTTTAGTTGCCTAATGTTGTTCCCTTTCCTTCCCCGATAGTTTTTGGGCCCAAAGGGTCTTCATCAAGCTGGGCCCCAAAGGCTTCTCCCCCCCCCCCCGAGGGGTTGCCCCTTTGTTTTTAAAGGGGAGATGTTTGAATTGAAGCTTTCCCTCTCTTCAAGTTCGGGTTGGGAGAGGTCCTTCGGCTATGCGACGAGGGGCCCTTTTGATTTTGGATTTTTGCTGCTTTCAAAAAACCTTTTGCCTGAGAGTGTTTCTTCTAATCGAAGATAGATGCCCTTGAATGTTTTTGAAAAGTACCCTTTATATGGGAGTCTTGGACAGGTGGGATTGTTGTCTTTTGCAGAAAAGGATGGGAAAAACCCTTAAAGTTTGATTTTTAAATTTCCCCAAAAGGGAGCTTGGAGAAAAGAGCTTTTTTTTCGTCTTCGTTTTTCTTTCGAGGGATTGACGGCGAAGGAGAACAAGCTACCCGCATTGGAGTAGACCCCTTCTTTATCTTTGTTTTTTTTTGGGGAAAGGGTTTGAGGGGAAAGGAAAAAACCCTTGTCAGGAGAGTCTTGGGCCTAAAAAGGAAGAAGATTGGGAAACTTGCTGATTATAAGTTTATGTTATGGGTTTTTAAGGGACGGTTGGGCTTACCATCTTAAAAGAGATTTTTTTGGGGTGGGATTTGGGGAAGGCGGGTGGCGTAGTTCATCTTGAAGATTGGCAGCGGGGTTGGGGGGGCGATAAAATTGGGCCTGCGGGGGGGAACCCGATTAGTGTTGATGGTGATGTTGTTGGTCCCTTGCTTTGGGCTGGGGGGTTTTGGGTTCTTTGGGGCCCGATTTACCTTTTTCCTGGGGGCCCAGGAGTTTATTGGGTTTGTAGGTTTTGGGGTTCCCGATGCCAATGTGTTGCAGCTGGGTTCCTGGGGCCCCGGTGGTATTCCGGGTTTGGGTGATTTTTCGTCCCTCGGTTGCTCAGGGTTATGAATGCCGACGGTGGTTCGGTTTGAGGGTCCCATAATTTATTTGGGTTACCCAACTGGGGGTTGGGCCCGGTGTAGTTTGGGGGGCCCTTTACCCTCAGACTTTTCCTTTCTTCCTTCGGAACAGTAGTTGGTGACCCGGCCCGCGTTTTCGGTGTAAAGGGCCCTTGGGGGGCTAAGACCCATGGTTGGAAAAAGTTTGTACTTTTTTTTCGGAGGAAATGTCGTGCCCCTTGTTGCCTGTAAAAGATGTTTTAGTGAAATTTAAAATGAAGGGGAAATGTTGCGATGAGAGTTTAAAATTGTATAAGTGAAAAAAGATCACTCCCAAAAGCTCGCCCCCAAAGAGGGCCCGCAGCAAGCCGATGGGGGTTAAGGATGGTTTTTGGGCGGGTTTTGTCCGGGTTGGGTTGGGGAGGAAAAACCTTAGGTCCCCCTTTGAGGTGTGAAGGACCCAAATTTTGGAAACCCCCTTTTTTGTTATGATGATTGATAGGGGGCCCTCATCTTTCGGAAGGTTAAATTTTTGGGCCCCCTCTTGTTTTGGTTCGGGGAATTGGATCATCAATTTGTTAAGAAGGAGTAAAGATGCCGATAGTAGAAAATAATGAGAAATTGCATTAAGATTTAAAGAATTTAAATGATCGTCATGAATGATGTGACCCGGCGTGGGATAAAAAAAAGCCGATAGTAGGGAAAATTTGGGTTTGAAAAAAGGGGCCTTTTTCCATTTTGCCCAAGATTTGTATAACTCTGTCAAAAAAAGTGTTGGGGGCCTTTAGGGGATGGGACCCGATATTTAATGTATCAAACTTTGGGAAAGAAAAGGTTGACAACCCTGTTAAAATCCATGGAAATGGGGGAAAATTTTCTTGGGTTTTTATCACTTTGGGTGAACCCTGGGGTTTGATCGGTAATTGGCCGGAATGCCAAACCCTGGCCTTTCCTGCTCCCGATGGATAATAGAATCAAAAAGAGGGGAGGGAGATTTCCCCGGTTAAAAAGATTTTGGCGGGAAAGGTTCGGGGAACAATGGGGCCCTTTCCCTGTTTTGTTTCATTCTGTGGCCTTTCCCAATCGGGGTAAGGTTTGAATAACAATGGGAAACGGTTGTTCTCTTTCGACAAAAAGGCCCCCCAACGGCGTTCTGCGATGGGGGATTCCATTGTTAAACCCTTTTGGGAAGCCCCTCCCAAATTGTTGGGCCTTTGGGAAATGGGTTTTCCTGGTTTGGAGCATTATGATAGCCCCAAAAAATTAAATGTGGGGGAGGGTTGCGTTCACCCTCATCAAATACATAACCCTCGAAATCCCTTGGGGAAACTGCTGCCCTGAAAAAGTAAAAATTGGGGCCTTTGTACATGTGTGGGGTTCAACCCCTTATTTATAAACCCCCAAAGGACCCCCAAGGTTGTCGATGCCGCCCCCCTTTGCAATATTTTCCCCTGGATATTGTGAGGGGGGGTTTATACTGCCCAAGGGGAGGGTTGGGGGAGGGGGGGGGGGGAAGTCTTGCCCCAAACCCGGCTAAAAGTTTGCTGCGGGAATGGTCCCTTTGGTTTGGTAGGTCCAATTGTTCTCCCCTAAAAGGGATAAAATTTTTCCAACCCCCCATTTTTAAAAAGGGTTGGCGTGCCCCCTTTTTTTTTCCCCCGACCCAAGTCTTTTTGGTTCTCCAAATGAAACCAGAAAAACCGCTGAAATTGTGTGTGTTTCCCCTTTAAAATAAAAGCTTTTCTACCGAAAAAGGTTTGGGAAAGGGTTTGGCAAAAAGGGACTCAAAGGCCCGGTAAGCTATGCCCCTCGGCAAGGGTGGGGATTTATTTGGCCCCCCGGGTCGGGAATAAAAAAGGCTTTAATTGTGTGGACCAAAAAAAAGGAAGAAAACCCACATCATATTTTTGTTTTTTTCCAAAAATTTGGCCCAATGGAAAAGTCAAATGCATTGGTCCGGGTTTTACGTTTTCCTGACCAGAAACCCTGTTATTTTCCCTAATTATTCTGGGGATCCCAAAATTTCTTCCCCCCCTTTGGGGGGTTTTTGGGCCCCCTAAAGGGAAAAGATTTTTTCCATAACCCTGGGATAAAGCAATTGGATCTTAAAGGGATGCGGTTGGTTTCCCGGGGAATTAATTATATTGGGGGGAGGGGGGTTTCCCTTTGGGCCTGACATTTAAAAATTTGGGAAATTTTTTAAAAGGGGGGATTAAACCTTGTTGACTTTTCCCTGGTTTCAAAAAAAAACCCCAGAAAAGGAAAGGGGGAAAAGGATTCCCAAAAAATTTTGATACGAAAGGGGAAAATTTGCAGAATAGGGAAATTTTGAGAAGGGAGCGGTTTTATTGGGGGGAACTTCGAGTTGATCGCCTTAAATTTTGTTTGGTTGGTCCCTTTGGGAAAGAGGAAGATCCCGGGCCTGTTGGGTTTTTTGGAAAGATGTTTTTCCCGGAACTCCCCGCGAGGTTGAAGATAAAGGGCCCAAGATGGGGAATGCAGGTTTCAGGGGTGAAAAACGTTTGGGTGGGGGAAACTTTTTTAAACCCTTTTGGTCAGGGGGGTATTTGGAGTTTTATTTGTTGAACCCCGGAATTTTGGAAGGGTTCCCAAATAGGAATGAAAGGGGCACCCGAGGGATATGATTGGGCTTGCAACTGTTTGTGCAACAGTACGGAATTTTGTTGTTTTAAATTCCCGATTTTTGGGCCCCGGGTAAACGGGGAAGGGTGGAAAAGTATCTTTGGGGGGAAAGGTTTAAAGTAGAGAAAATTTCGGCGGGAAAAATATTCTACACCCAAAATTTGGAAAAGGGCATGTTTTGGGACAACTTTTTTTCGGCAGGGTTTAAAATGAGCTAAGATTGCATTGACCCGGTTGGGTTGTTTTTTTCCCCGGTTGGCGGGTTTTTAATGGGGTTTAAAGGTTCCCCGTGAGAATAAAATTTTGAAATAAAAGATAAGTTGTTCCCGATGGAAGGTAAAACAACAGCGGGTGGTTCCCCATAAGGGTATTCCCCGGTTTTGGAATTTTGGGCCGGAAAATGGGGGGGAAAGAATGGCCCCCCCTTTGGGGGAAAATTCCCGGGATAAAGAGATGTTCCCGGGAGCACGGGGATGAGGGGGTTGGGGTTTTTGATGTCAGCAAGGAAATTTGCCAAATTGGCCCTTTAGAAAAAAGGGTTGGGGGAATTGAAGATTTCTCCCCCGATGGAAAGTTTCTTTGAAAGAAAAGACAAAAGGAAATGGTTTCCTCCTTATCCCCAGTTTTATTATAGAAGTTTGAGTGCCCTTTCCCCATGAGTCATTATTTTCCCTTAAAAATTTAGAGATCCCTTGTTTAGGAAAATATTATTTTTAAATTTGGGTGGATCCTGCCCCCCGGGCCGGGTTGTTTCCTTTAAAAAATAGAGTTTTTTTTTGGGAAAAGGTCCCGAGTCGTGTTGTTAAAAACTTTTTTTGGGCTGGAGTATAAATTTTTGTACCGGGGGGGCGTGAGAAGACATACAATCATCCATCAAAAAAAATCTATTACTCTTATTTACTTTTCCCGAAATTTCCCCTTTTATTGTTTTAGCCCTTATTTTATTTTACGAGTTCCTTAAAGGGCTTCGGGGGCTGCATCTCCTTGATCCCCGTAAACCCCTTGCAATTTTCCACTTGGGGGTAAATTGACCCCTTTGACAAAAAGGGGGCCATCGTGTTGTTTTCGTTCAGTTTGTCTGTTATCCTAATCAAGTTCTGAGTTTTGACTTCTAGGGTATCGCCCGTTGTCTTGTTTGGTCGTTTTCTAGTTATGTTTGGGTTCGATTAACTGGTCAATCGACGGGCACCCTTGGAAATACCCAAAATTTCGGGTAATAGCCCGGGGTTTTTGCAGATTCCTGACGCTTTTTTTTGTCAAAAACAATTTTAGCTATACCCCAATAAAAATGCCCCAAAAAGCATGTATGTTATCCCATATTTTAAAACCCAAATTTCACTTTTGCCTTTGTTGGAGTAGAGGGGGGTAAAATAGGATTTCATTTCAAAAGCAATTTTGAAGCCCATTAAGCGCATGGTAAAGGGAAAGGGGAAACCCCCATTGAATCCCCAATCTTCCCCCCATATGATTTGAGTCCCCCTTAAAGGATAAGTCCCCACTTTCTTTTTGGGGTTTAAACTTGCTTCTTTCTTGTTTTTTGTTTGCTTAATAAAAAATCCAAAGGGGTGTACCATTTCCAAAAGGGATGATCCCCCTGTATTTTAATTTCTGTATTCTCTCTTGGGTGTTGCTTGCTTTCTTCTTGACCCAACCCTTTAAAATTATAGCTTTCAAAAAAGATCTCAAAATGACCCCCTAGATCACCATTCCATTTACCCTTCCCAAGTAAAAAACGGTTTAACCCTTACAAAAGGCGGGAAAGCCTCCAAAAAAAGGAGAAGTGACCTTCTCCCAAAGGAAACCCCCCTTAACTCCCCTTGAAATATTTGGTGATTGCCCAAAATGAAGGATTTCCCCCTTAAAATAAAAGATTTTTGGCCCCCAAAGGGGCCCCCCAAACAAATTTTAAACCTTCCCCCAAAAACCCCTCAATTAAAAAAAAAAAACCCCTTTAAAACAAACCACAATTTAAAACCCTTTTTTTAAAACCCCCTTATAACAAAACCAATCCAAATCCCCACCCACCCCCCCCCCCAATTTTATTTTTCCCCCTAATAAATTTGTCTTTGCTTCTATTTTTAAACCCAAAAATTAAAACATGGGTTTGGCCTCAAATCACTTATAAAATGATTTAAATTGAGGGGACCTTTCAATTTTAGTGAATCTAGATCAACCCAATATTTGTCACTTTTTTTTGGGCAGATTTTGTACTCTTCAAAGATTTTTTATATCTGCCAAAGTAATATCCAATGACCATGAAATTGGACAGCAAAAATTTCCCAAAAAAGTGTGCAAAATTCTTTAACAAAATTTAAAGCAAAACCAAATGATTTGATCTAAAAACCCATGGTTTATGATCACAGCTAGCTCAGATTTTAAAAAATTGAAAAGATTTGACAATTTACTATGCTTCTTAAATTTTGAAAAAATTTTGTATCAACTTTTTTTGTTTTACTTTCCAAAAAATTTAAAATCCATTCAATCCATTAAAAAAAAAGAGTCTTTTTTTCAACCCCATTCAAATCAACAAAAATTTTTAAATCCTAAGCATTTAACCCTTTTCAAAAAATTTTGTTAGCAACCCAACTAGTCCCTTTACATATATACCCAAAATTTTCAATAACTATTTTGTATTTATGTTTTAAATCCAATTAAAAAGCATCTTATCCCACCCCCAAATAAAATTTGATCAACAAGAAATATACCTTGGAAAATTCATGTTTCAACCCCTTTTAGAAAGTTTCCCATTTGAAAAATTGCAACCCTTTTCAAATAATTCAAAAAAACCCCCAAAACCCTTTGGGGTTTTGCCTTTTTAATTTTTTGTAGCATTGGGCCCCCTCAATTTTTTTAAAACTTGGCATTGGGTTGAGATATGCATAAGTTTTCACTACTTGACCCCAGCTTAAGTTTGAATTATGAATAAATTGAACCCAAGTTTTCCAAGCCAATGGTACTCACACATTCTTTCCATTTGGGATTGATGGTCCCCAAACTATTTTGGGGTTTCCTCTCAAGTTAGGTTAAACATCCCTTAGGAATCCCTTAGTATGGATAGCGGGAGGGTTTTGAATAGAAAACCTTTAAAAGGTACCACAAAATTCTTTTTTTTAAAAGCAAAATGTTCGCAAAAATTGAAAATGGCTTAGAATTTATCCCTAGGGGAATGAAATAAAGCCATGTGTCCCCTTTCCAGAATGAGAAAAACACTCCCCTTTATTGAGTCTTTTTTTCCCTTTGATATTTTTGTGCTTCTCATTGTCTTTTTCTCTTTTTCTTTTGTTTGTTTTTCTTAAATTCAAGTTTGGGTTTAGGACCCCCTCGAGGGCAAAGGGTCCCATATTTTAACATTTTGAAGCATTAAATGTGACCCAAAATTTGATTCTTCTCTTGATCTTTGATAAACACCCCTGTCATCTTGGGATAGGATTTTAGTTTGACTTGACCCTTGCTTTGCACCTTTTTCTAGTCTTTTTTCTTTTTCATCACCCCCAAATCACCATTTCATGGTTGATCTTATTTTTTTTATTTTGGGGTGTGCCCTTGGGGATAGCTTGGGGCTCTATTTTGTTACTTCACCAATTGTTGGTTGGGCACTTTTGAGGTGGGGATGCCCCCAAAAGTGACACTTGAAGCATTTGGGACATTTTTTCCCTCTCTTTTCTTTCTTAAAATTTTTTGAGCTTCCCCTTTGTTTGGGCAACCTTTTTCCCCAAGATTTTCCCATACCCACGCCCATTTTTGAACCCACATGAAATGAGATAACCTCTTTCGTTCTTGCTTCTTCACCCCTTTTCTTGCCCTTGCTTTGTTGAAGTCAACCCCACTTTGTCATCAAAAGCTTCTTGTTTTTTGTAAAACCTGTGCTAAAAGGGGACTTTGGAGTTGTTAGCACCTCTCTAACTTGTTTTCATAATCTTCAATTATTTTAAAAGCTCATTTTTTCTTTTTAAAAGGGTTAGTTCAAAGGGAAAAAGGAAGTGGGAAAAAAAAATTTATTTTTGGAAGAACATGGTTTATCAAGAAAATCATCACAAGAGGTGGTTTAATGCTTTTTTCCCCCTTTTAATTTCCCCGGAGGGGTTGGGTAACAATAGAAATTTGATCATTTGCCCCCATGTAAAGACCCTTTACCCCTTTTTTAAGATTTTTTCCAATTTTTTAAAATTTAAAAAACCATGTTTAAAACCTAAATCTTATAAAACCCCAACGAAGTAGCTAAATGTTTAAAAGTTTTGTTTTTCTTTTTGGTTTTAAAGTTTTAAGAACAACAAGTAATTTTTATTTATCCCTCTTAGTGATCTTTTAGAGTTGGATTTCTTTGTTGAAGAAAAAAGGGAAAGGCGAACCCAATTTTTTCAAAAAAATTTTTTGAAAAAACCCAATTCCTAAATATTCACTTTAAGCTCTTTTTTTGAACAAAAAAAAGATTTTATGAATTATTTTCTTTTGTTTTTTCACGGGTTTTCTTTAAAGAGATAAAGATTTTTTTTTCCCCAAATTTCAAGGGTTTTAGTTTTTTTTTCACTAAAGACTGGGTCATCCCCTACCCAAGTTTATCTACAAGTCATCATATGAATCAACATGTTTCACAAATTTGTTATTTGATACCTTTGGTACCTTTGGGGACTTAGGGAAATTTTGGGTGTTTGTAGGAGAGTTTTGAAATTTAGAAACCATATCAAACGGAGCAAAACCCCAATCTTTATTTCCCCCCAAGTGTGATGAATTTTACCCATAAATATTTGAAAACACTTTTTTGGCCCCACCAACATCAATTTGTAAAAGTGTGCATGTAGTTGATTTTCATCTCATCACTTGCCCATAAAGGGTTGGACCCAATTTTCCCCCAAAATCCCCAAGTTAGGGGGTCAAGTTTCAAAAATCCTCATGGCCCTAACTCATCCCCCCAAATCCCCTTGAGGGCGGTCCCATATTTTTCAAGAGATGGGAAACCAAATCTCATGAGGGTTTTCCCATGCCCAAATGATCTCTCCAAATATCCCTTTGGGGTTAAAAGATCTTTACATGATGTTAGTAGCTTGGATTCAAGATTAGGCTTTTTCTTTGTGCTTTCGGTTGGGTTTCTTTCTTTCCCAAACATGGAGAAAACCCCCTTACATCTACGTTTCCCAACCAAACATTTGAGGGAAAAAAAAAAATTTTAAAATTGAAAAATCATCCTTTTTTTTCCACCTTTGCAAAGGGGAGTGTCATCAAAAATGTGTGGCCCAAAAACCCCATCGGGCCCTTTAATCGCCCAACCCTCTGGGTCGGGAAAAGGACCACAAAGGGAAAAACCCCCAAAAAAAAAGCTTTTGATCCCATTTTGTGGGGTTTCAAAGATGGGGGGAATGGGAGGGGGGGTGAATAGTCCTTTCAAAAAACTTAAGCGCCCACAACAAAACCAAAAAAAAAATGCGGAAATTAAAAAAATATCATTTCTAGCCAAGACAAACCCCAAAAATGACCCACTTAGAATACCCAAAAAATTTCTTTTTATGCTAACTAAGGTCCCAACCCTAGAAAGCTCACCTAAAAAAGTCTGGGTTCCCAAGGTCACACAAACCTAAGGAAAAAAGTACTCAAACCCCCAAACCGGGAGCCTCCTAACATCTAGTAAGCAAACCCACAAAAGCACCTAAGTCACTAGAAAAATTTGCCCCCCTCTAGCAAGATACACAAGTCAACTAGAGAGCTCAACTTCCCTTAGTACAAAAACTAAGAAATCCCGACTAAAAAGGGAAATACACAACCCAAATTTACCCAAACTCAAGACCCTTCCCTTCTTTGTACCCCAAGCTAAAAGGGTAATAGGCAAGCCACAAGCAAAAACTATTTACAGGCAAAAAAACAAAATCCCCTAGCACAAGTTGAAAAAGTAAATACAAGTTTAGTGTTTTGGGGGAATGAAAAACCCACCCGGAAGTTTGAAAAGGGTTTGGACCCCGGGTAAATTTTCTCCCAGGTTAATTTGGGGTCCCCAACCAAGCTAGCCCCCTTTGGGTGTGGGCTCACTCTCTTGGGGGGTACTGGCAAAATAGGTTTTTCAAAAAAAGCCCCGCAATCGGGTCCCCCGCACAACCAACACAAGATGAGGGCACTAAAATGCCCCCGCTAAAACTAAAGTTGTTTTTCGCGTTTCCCGTGGGGCGAGAAACAACACCCTGACGTTTTCCCTCTGGAGCCACCCCAACAACCCTTCTTGCGTGTTCGAGGGGAGCTCCAAACAAAAAAAACCTTTAGGAGGTTTTTAACCCTCCAGAGTAACAAGCACCCCCCGGTTTTTGGCCAAACACGAAAAACCCTAGTTCCCACTCAATCCCAAAACTCCCCAAGGAAAAGCACTAAAAATCACCCCCTCTCCCCCCAATGGTGTATCACAATCAAGTGGTTATTTGAGTTAGGGGTCCCAACCCCACCCAACAAAAGCCAAAAAGGGCCCCTTAGGGTCCCTCAGCCACAACCCAAGGTGGGGGCCAAAAGGGCTATTTATAAGCCACCCCAAGGGAAACTAGCCGTTTTCCCAAACCTGAACCCAAGCCCGGACGCACCTCCGGCCCGTGCCTCCACATTTGGAGCCCGGGGACCCAATCCCCCGGGTTTTCTGGACCCCTTTTCCCTTTTGAACCCGAGCCTTTGGGCCCCCGCTCCCCTTTGGCCCCCAACTGCTTTCCTTGACGATGTTTTTGTTATTTTTTTCCCCAAATTTTTTTTTAAAAAAGCATTTTCACTTGCCCCTCCCCCCCGCCATCGTCCTAATGCATGAAAAAGTTAGTCGTTTAAGGGGGGGGACTGATAAACCGATAGCAAAAAGTTTGTTCCCTTTTGATAGTACGATATCTTTTAAAAAACCCCCCGGTCAAAAAATTTCCCCACACTTAAACGGGAAATGAAAGGCCCTAGGGTTTTTTAAACCTTTCCCTTTGGTTTCTTTTCCACCCCCTTTTTCCCCCCAATTTTGTTTGCAACACAGCACCAACCTATCCCCAAATGATTTCCCCACTTCATTCATTGTGACCGTTTGGGTTCACCCAATCTTGACCTCACTTGTCTTCACCGTTGCTTTGGGGGCCCTGGGCCCCCAAAAACATCACTCACTTGCCCTTCACACTTCCCAAACGGGTCCATTAAACCAAGCCTCATCTTAAATCTTCTTCCCCTTTTACCCCAAAAGTTCAATCATGTCTCAGGTGAAAAATAAGCCCTTTTATCACACAATCTTGTAAAAATAATTTTCCTTTTGTAAAATATCATTAAACAATATTATTTTCACCTAAGTTTTTCATCTTCCCAAAAAAATTTTGGGACTCTCACCCTGGGGGAAAGAAATAGTAAAAAAAACTTTTTTGAGCGCCCCAAAGGGGTTTTTCACCCCAAATTTTAAAACCGGACGGGGCAGTGCCATCCCCCAAACCCCTTTTTGGGGTCGACCCAAGTCTTTCCCCGAGAGCCCCGGCCCTCAAAACAAAGACGGTCTTTGGGGTGTCGGGTTTTGAGAGGGCCGATTTCTTTGGCAAAGATTTTTTTCCCGAGTCCCGTAAACTTTGCAAGAGCCCCCCCGGCTTTTGACACTCTTTGTCGGACCCCCAAAGAAAAGACACCCCGGCAAAGCTTGGGGTACCGACTTTTTCCCCTTGTTTCGATGTGTATATTTTCTTTAAAATAGGTCTTACTGTTTTTAATTTATTTTTGGGAAAGTAAGTTAATTTGAAATTTTTTTTATGTTAAAACTATTTTTGAGGGCGTAATTTATCTGATTTCAAGAAACCCATTATTTTGAGCCCTTTTTGGAAAATTTTTCCCCAGTCTAGAAATTAGCCAAATGTGAATTTTAATTAAATTTTTTACATATTTTTAAAAATTTTTATGTATGTATTAAAAGATTTGATGTAAAGAAAATTAAAAAAAATTTTAAATTTTTTTAAAAGGGAACAAAAGAGGCCTTAATCCCCAAAGGCTTTAACACATGCGGGTTTGATCCCCTTAAAAAAAAAAGAAGTTTAAAAGGAAGAGGCAAACCCCCCGGGCCCGGGAAAATTTCTCGCATTGGTTCTTCCCAAAGTACAGTTATTTTTTCTACCAAAAGATATCGTCGAGGCCCTGTATTTTTCTTTTTCCCTTTTCTGTAATTTTGCCAACCTTTGACACGGTTACACATGGGTTGTGGGCCCCCCCACCCTTTTTTAAAATTTACGTCAATCAACTAGGTTTTTTGGTTTATATCAAAAATTTTTCTCGGGATGTTAAGTGTTTAGAGTTCGGTTTGTTTTTGGATAATTTTTGTCTAATTTGAAGAAATTTAAATTTTTAAAAGTTTGTCTTCCAATTTAAATAAATTAAAAATTAGTTATTTTTTTTTTTTTATATTTAATGTTCCTTTGCATTTTTTTGTCTCAAAGTTTTTATGTAATAGGAATCTTAAAAAATTTAAAAATTTTTTAAAGCGTTTTAAAAGGGAGGTTCTAAAAAACCCCAGAAGTGAGGCGCGGGGCCCACACTTTTTTTCTGCTTCTGGGATCTTCAAATGGGGGCTACGATTTTCCCAGCCCCCGCAGCTTTAAATTCTCTTGCATTAGAACACTAAAAAAATAAGGTCCCCAAAAACCCCTGCTTTGGGGGGAAAATTAATTGATGGATGAAAATGACCGTAGGGTTGACCCCTAGAAAAAAAACAGCCACTAAGTACAGAACAAAGTTTTTTGCCCCCGGTTGAAAAGGGGCCCTTTAGTTCGGTTTCCCAAAGGGGGACTAAGAATCCCCGGGACAAAAAAAAGGGGGGGATTTTTAGTCCCGGTTTGTACAATAGGACTAAAGATCTCAACTTCAAAAAAAAAATTTCCCCTACTATGCCTCGTGGGGGAATAAAAATAAAACCTTTTAAGATTCCCTTTCGAGAAAGTTTTTAACACTCCATTTCAAAATTTTCACCCTAATAATGAATAAAAAATTTTTTCTTTTAAACCCCAACTCCAAAAAACCCCTTTTTTCCCCGGTTAAAAAACCCCAACCAAACCGGGAAACAAAAAGGGTCTACCTTTAGTTTGGGTTTAAATATTCCCCAACCCCGGGGAAAAAAAGGGACCTTTTAGCCCTTTGGGTTGGTGTTACCAAAGGGAAAAAGGTAAAGAGCCCCCACCCGCAAAAGGGGGTGCCCCACCCCTTGAGCAAGGGATTTTGCCCTTGGTTTTGATTATTAAAATTGGGGGAAAAAAGGGCCCTTTGTCATGTGGTGTTAAAATTTTAGGTTAAAAAACCCCTTTAAAAAAATTTCAAATTTTTTTCCCCAATCGAAGGGTTTTTGGCGGGGGCAAAGGGGTGTTACTTTTTCGGATTAACCCCTTTACGCCAGTTCGTTGCAGATATGTTCCCCACCCGTGGGGGGTGTCGAGGGGGGGGGCCCCAAAACAATGGAGAGGGGGGGGGGTGGGTTTCCCCCAAAAGGTCTCCTTGCTATGGGGGTTTTGGTTTGGCGTGTGTTCCCCCTTTGGAATGCGAAAGGGGGAAGGGGGTGTGAATCAGAGTGCCGAGAGCCCCTAAATTGGGGGCCCCTTTCTCCCCCTTTATACTTTGGGAGAAATGGCCCAAAAATCAATGTGGGGAGGGGAGAGAACGGGGGCCCCGGTATGGGCTCCTTGATTGGGAGGCTCTAGGTTCTGTTCCCCCCTTTTTCTTCCCGGGGGAAAAACTCCCGCTGTAGACACGCCCCCCGGAAGTTGTTTGCCCCTTGGGGGAAACCTTTTTAAACCGCGTCTTGTAATCGGGCCCGGCCCCTTTTGGTTCCCCGGGGGAATTTTAAGGGGGGTTTATTTGGGGGGGGGGGGGGTTGGGCCGGGAACCCCCCCCCCCCCCCAGGGCCCCCCCCCCCCCCCGGCCCCCCAACCCCCCCCCCCCCCCGGCGCGTTCCGTCATACAGGGTGAGAATCCCCCTTTTTTCCCCATTCAAGCCCCCGGCCCAAATGCTGGTTTCAAGTGGCGAGTGTAAAACGGGGGTTTAGGAGCACAGGGGCTTTGTACCGTAGGGATCAACGGGGGGTAGGCATGGGGGGTTTTGGTGCCTAGAACCCCCAATCCCTAATGACGCCAATTGTGGACCTTTTGCTGGGGGCCCCGGCGCCCCGTCGGTGGGGGAAAAAGCCTCCGAGCGGGGGGGTTGACGCCCGGATGAGCCCCCCGGGACTCGACGAGGCGGGGGACCCGAGGGAGGGTGAAAACAGGATTTTTTTTCCCCCTGGCTCGGCGAGGCGGGGGGGGGGCCCCGAGGGTGGGTGACATCACGGAGACATTGTTTTGCTCGGAGAGGCGGGGGGAAGCCCCCCAGGGGGGTGAATGGGTGACGTCCCCCCGGTTGGGGCGGGGCGGGGGGGCCTCTGAGGGGGGTGACTCTGGATGAGGGCGCCCCCCCAAAAACGGGCGGAGGCCCTGGGGGTTGTTTTTTTTTTTGCAAAATGCGCTTTTAAAAGGGACCCATTCTCAGGATCCGACAGTCCCCCCGGCCCCCCGGTGAAAGAAAAAAGGACTACACGGGGCTTTAGAGGCTTATGGGGGTTTGGGGTTTTGTTTTTCGATTCCAATGGGTGCGCCGAGCGCACCCCCCGGGTGTACCCCCCAGGCGTTAGGAGAATAAATTTTTTTCTAAGGGTTACCCCCGGGCGGTTACGGGGGGTTGGGGTCTTCGCCCCTCCTTATGAGGAAAGGGAAAAAAAAAATGGATGTTGAAAGCACAGAGCCAGAGCTTGTTGCACGCCAAGCGGGCCTTTTGGGTTTGGGCCCTATTAAAATCTACCGAGCGTGCTCCGAAATGAGAGTCAGACCCGCGCTTGTGTCTTTCGGTCAGACGCCCGCCTGACGGTCGAAACGTTAGTCATTAAAACCGGTCTGATTGTGCCCTTGGGCCCCCTAGTGGACGTGCCCTGTTTTCCGTTCGAGGGCGTGAGGGCATCGTCCGCCCCCCGGGCAAAACTTGAATGGCGCAAATGGACTCCCTCTGTTTAGCCTTTATAGCCCCGCCCCCCCTTTTTCAAAATAGGTACTGAGCACAGTGCGGTCTAGTCGGGGGGGCGGTGTTTTTTGTCTCACGGGTCGGTCGCCCGGGGGTGATGCCCCCGGGGCTATAAATATGGGTAGCCGTTGTGGGGGAAAAAAACCCCCATCTCAAGCTGGCTTTCCCCATCTTCTTTTCCCCGAGGTTGGTCGGAGGGGGCCCTTGTGCTACCCTGGCGAGCGGTTTTGAGAGCAAACGAAATTTGGGGGGAAATTCTGCGTTGGGGGGGGTCGTCGTCTCGTGTTGCCCGGATGGGAGGATTAGGGGAAAATTTGCGATGTAGGAGTTTTGTGGCGGAACCCTCCAAATTTAAAGATCAAGTAAACCCAAGTAGCCCAATTTTAAAAAACCCCCTTTTAAAACTTGAGCTCATATAATCCCCATAGTTCGGGAAAAAACGAAAAGGGTTTTTGATAGTATACGACCAAGATCGCGCAAACTCAGGTATGTTTTAATGAACCAACATTAAGAAAAATTTAAAGTCGAAATTAAAAGTTTTTAAAAATTTATCCAAATAGAGTAGTAAGTCTACGAAAAAACACCGTGGACAATGAAAAGTTGGGTTTTTTAATCCCAAAAACCAAAAGGGGTTTTTTCTACACACTAAAAAATTTTAAAAGCTAGGGGGGGCCCCCCAGATCTTTTCCGACAACAGCAAAAAATGGTTTATAGAAGGGCTTGCCCAAGGCCCACCCTTCTCCCTTTTCCTAGGATAGAGGCAGTGCTTGGGAATAACCCCAAAAAATTTATTGGGATTTGCAACAAAAAGGATAAACCGGGGACGGGAAATGTACTAAAATGACTTACCCGTCTAATAAAAAGAAAGACTCCCAAAGGGTAAACAAGGCTATAATATAGGTTTGGCGGCTTTCTTTTTCGGACGCGAACAAGATGAGTAGCTTTAAAAATGGTAGCTGCCCTTTTCCTCCTATTATTTATCTTAGGTTTTGCACCTGTCTAGAGAACTTAACTTGATCAAACAAACAGTAGATAATACCCTATAAGTTCCCCTTTTTTAAAATTTTAGTAGAACCCCTTAAGATGCACTGGAGTTTTTACCTGGTGAAGTCACCCAATCCCCCACTATCCCCGGGGGGGCCTCCTGGACTTTTCCTCGGGAAATGGCCCTGAATTCCTCTACTGGTCCAAGTTTGCATGACAAAGAAGCCATGGATGGGGGTGTGTTGAACAAGAATTAAACCCAAAGCGGTCTTAAACTAAATTAACTATTCACTCTGTAATTTTTTTCCAGCAAGGCTTTAAGACTATCAGAAAAATCTAAAAAAATTTAAAGGGGTAGAGCAGGGTTTGGGTACTACGGAAATTTTCCCCTAGAAAAACTCCAAATAGCGATAAAAAATTGAAATTAAAAAGAAAAAGCACTTAGAACTAGCCTATGTTTAATAGGGTGAAAATGTAATTTTTTTTTTAACAAGTTCTTTATTAGAAACTATTTATCAAGAAAATCCATGTCAACTACCGATTTTTTTCCTATGAATTTTCCAAAGGGAAAAAAACCCGAAAAGGACACTTTAACTACAATACCTTTTTTAACATAAACTACCACATATTATATTTTTCCTATGCAGAAAAGGCAACAAAGACTACAAAAAAGTTTCATAATTTAACTAGCATCTTTTTTCCAAGGAATTTTAAACTAAAAAAAAAAGAAAACTTTTTAAAAAAATAACAAATAAATTTAAAGGAGATGGCATGTATTTTTTCCTAGCTTCTTACAAGGGGATGGGGGGGCATAAAAAACCTCACTTTTTATTGTAATTTTTATAAGGGGAAAACATTTAAACTTGAATAAATGAAAAAATAAAATATTTAACTTATATGAAAAATTTTTCCCCAAAAAATTCTTTTTTATTTTTACATAAAGATATTTTTTTATAGGCTAACAAATTTATTTCACCATTTTTGGATTTACCAAATACAGAATAAAATAAACAAGAAAACTAAATTATGAAAATGGATAAAAGAAAAACATTTTGTTGGGCCCAAGGGTTGCAGTGAAGGGCTGGCCCAATGCGTGCGGGCGCGGTTGAGCCGTGACAGGGGGTCCTGTGGTCAACTGGGTTTCCCCCTGTGGCGAGCACGAGGGGCAAAAGTGCCACGTTTTTTCCCAGCGGTGGTCGTCGGCGACAAAGGGGGGTGCGCTGGGCTCATGGTGAAATTTCACTCGACTGGTGGGTTGTTAACCAGCGTGACCCGTAGCGACCCCGGGGGCTTTTGGGGGGGGCGGCGGTTTCGGCGGTGTGAGCGGGGGGGGGGATTAGGTGGGTGTTTTCCCGGGGGAAATTTGGGGCCCTGGGGGGGGGAGTGCAGCAGGGGGTTTTTTACACCGGAGGACTTGATGGGTGGCCACTGCGGTCCCCGGGCGGGAATGGCGCCGGTGCACAACGCTGTGGTGTTTTCCGGGTTTAAAAAGTGAAAAGAAAGGGTGTTTCACCCCTTTCCTTGGTGAAGTTCCCGTAGGTGAAAGTAACGGGGTGGGGGAAGGAGGGGAACGTGGGGGGTTCCTGCGGGGGGGCGATTGGGGCCCCGGAACGGATTGGTGTTCCCCGGGAGAGGGGGCTGGTGGGTGCAAGGGGGCAGGGCGGGTGTGTAGGTGAAGCGAGTGGTGTGCCGGGGATCGAGCGAAGGGGGGGAGGGGTGGTGAAAATTCTGAAGGGGTGTTGGCGGTGTTCGGTGTGGCGCGGCGATGCGAGGCAGGGCGGGGAATGCGTTTTTTAGCGTGGGTGCTAGCGAGTGGAAGGGGGAGGGGGGTGTAGGGCCCCCTCGGGGGGTTGTTCCCCGGGGGCTTGGCGGTGGGGGCCTGAGCGACGGGGCAGTGCGATGGGGGGGGAGCGGACTGTGGCGAAAAGCGAGTTGGGCAGGGTTGCTTTTGGGCTCGGTCCCGGCCCCCTTAAGGGATTCGCACCGACCGAGCGAGCAGGTTTTTGAGCTGGTGGTGGGCGTGGCGTGCGGCGCGGTAATGGCGATGCGACGGACGGCGGGCGCGAGTGCTGCGCGGCTCTCTGGCGGAGAGGGGTATGGTGGGGGGGTGGTGGCCAGTGGTCAGCAACGGCGCCGACGATGGTGGTTCGACGGGTACGCGGGGGCAATGCCAGCGGCGGACTGCCGGGTACGAGGGCGGTGTCGAGCGTGGCGCGGGGGGGGTTGGGTGCGGTCCGGGGGGGGGGGGCCGGGGGGGCAAGGCCGAGGGGGCCAATGGGTGGACTCGGCCCATTCTAAGTTTGTCCCCTTTTTCTCATTTTTTTTATTTGTTTCAAATGAATTTTTTTTAAAACTGTTTCAAAAAAAAAAAACTAAGTTTTTAAAATTTTAAAAACCAAAAAGTTTTCAGAATATTTCCCCAATTTTTTTTGTGGAAAAATTTTCTGAAAACCTTATTTCAAAAGGTTTGTTTAAAAAGACTAAAAAAACCTTTTGGGGAAAAAAAAAATCTTTTATTCTTAATAATTAAAAAAAGTTAATGGAAAAGGTGTTGCAAAAAAACAATTTTCTTTATTTTTGGTGGAACAAATTTAGCTAGAAAGTTAAAAAGACTGAGCATAAAAACACCACTAAAATTTTAGTCTCAAAGATATAAAAAATACACATGAAATGATGTAAGAAAATGAATGAAGGGGGTGCTATGCTTTGGCTAATGATGACCCCAACGCAAGCTTGAAAGGGTGCACAGTTTTCCCCGAATCTTCCCCGAGAGGAACGCCCCCATCGTCTCTTTGCGGGGGGGCCCAAGGATGCGTCAAATGGAAAATCGTGGGGGTTCCCCGTTGGTCCCAAAGCCAAACATTTTTTGGGCCTGTGAGGTGGTGCGTTGATGGGGATAGGGGTGTTGAACTTCTAACGTCTTCCCAAAAGTAGAAAGTTTTATTCCTGATAAATTTCCAAAAATGGTTAACACTCCATGCCACTTAAGCCCAAATTGTCATCCCTGGCTGGCAGGAGATGCGGTATTGAAATATACAATTGCTTAAGTAAATATAAAAGTGTTTCTGCAAGCGCACAGATTATACCGATGTGTATTTTAACCAGGAGTATTCCAGGTATTTTATTTTTATTTTTACCCCTAGGAAGGGGAAATAAGGAATAAATGAGGAAGAGTAATGAGTTCACTGCATGTGTAATGGAGAGTTTTTTTCTATTTCTTTAATACAGGTAAGTTCAATAAGTATGATAATGAATGAATAGTGACAAAAGATAAATACTGATCACCTTTATATATAGCCACATAAGATAAAGATAAGCACCTCAACAGATATTTAGCAAGCTTAGCATGGAATTTTGGGAAAAACTATAAGAATATTTCCTAAGTCATTCTTAATATACGGTCTAGATATTATGATTGTGCAATTATACTTGGCAATCAGGCGAGATAAGGTATTCAGTATAGGGTATTACTAAGGGAAAATGAGAAAAATAGCAATCACTTCCCCATAAAAGTATGCTTGCCTGCCCACAAATAGGAGGGGGCTACAAAGGACCAAACAGGACTGTCATCCCCTGATCTACCTACGATCCGGAATGTGGGGGACAATCGCAGATAAATATGGTCTAGGCATCAGCCTACACAATATTATCATTTCCCACAACACTGATGGATAAACGCTTTGATCCTAAAAATGCATATGATTCAGATCTAACTACGCCAAGAATAATAAATAAACTAAGAAAAAATATAATTGAGAACTAATCAAAAAGAGTAAGTCAAAACAATTAATGAAGTAGAGCAAAAATATATTTAATACTGAAAAAAATGATGAACAAGGAAGAACTAGAGGGGAGAATTACCAATAATCCTCTTGACAGATGGAAACAAACGAAGATGGACTCCTTTAGTTCTAATCCTATATAGCTATGCTAAACTAGAGATCTAGTTGAGTGGTGGCTTAGGGCTTGACAGGGGCTTCTCTTGAGATGGATGATGAATAATGAATTAGGTCAGAGGGCTCTTTCCTCAGGGGCAGGGGGCCTTCCCTTTTATAGCCTCCTCAAAAGAACGTCAATCATCGGATCAAACCAAATATGGAGGGGGTAGATGTGATCTCAAAGGCGGTGGAGAGAGGGTCCCCAAGGAGAGCCCCATTGGAGCTTGACCCGGGCGGGGCCGCCCAGGGGTAGGCGGGCGCCCTGCCCTGGGCCCGCTCGGCCTTCGTTCTTCCCGCGCCTTCTTATCTTTCTGACTATTTTTTTCCCGCGGATGAGTTATCTTATGTAATGCTAACATGGGGCTTTCCTCCCTATTTCCTAATACCCCCTGCAGAAATAGACATTCACCAAAAAATTGTGGAATTCTGTCGTATAAACCCCTATTTCTGGTGTTGCTTTCATTAGATCATTTTCCCTTGTTTAGTTGGCGGTTGATTTTGGTACTTAAGGACCATCAACAGCGGGCCTGTAGGCTAGCGTGCCCGGTCGCGTTGGGAGGAAGGCATGGTGTCGCCCCTCCCTTGGCCCTAGAAATTAGGCAGGCATCACCCGTGCACGAGCGCGGGATCGCCTTGATCATGCAACATCTATGCTCCACAGGTGCGGCATGCCTGGTTGGGTCGGGGGCGGCGGTGGTCCTAAACGCCCATCGGTGCTGGTGCAAGTCCTCCCACAGGCGGCTGGACACCCCGGGTCGAGCGGTTGTAGTCGACCGCGCAGGTCTTGGTGGTGTCGGCGGTGCTATCGTTTCGTCCTAGGGACGGAACAGCGGTAGCTGGCTCGTTGGGGATTTGCCGGTCCATGGTCTTCGGAGCGGCATTGCTTGCTTGTGCAGGGCATGAGGCGCCTGCCTTGTTTTTCTTTCCTTTGAGCTATGGTCGGGATTTCCCTTCAGTCCATTGTTTTGTTGTAGTCTGTGCGCAGTGTCTGCCTGGTTAGCCCTGGTCCCATAGTCCTAGAATGGGGTGTAATCTTTGCAAAGGTTTGCATGTGAATAATGACAAATTCGGCTCTGTGTTACCTGTATTTTCCTCCGTCGTGTGAGGGTTGTGCGTCCTTCTCCTTACCCAGTTGCGAGAAACCGGGGCGAAGTGCGATGGTAGCCCCCGAGTCCTTACTCGTTGTAAAGAATCGTCTCGGGTCTGTATCGTCTTTTTGTTCGTTCCCCGTGCATCTCTCCGCGAGAAGGGGGAATATGAGCCGGACCATGCTATCCTCGAGGCGGACGAACCATGGATGCTCGTTGAGCTAATAATGGGCAAATCTGAGTGCGGTGTGTCGGTTCCTGTTCGATAGGGTTCCGACTAGTGGCCGGTGTCGAGGCGCACCCTAGATTGGTTTCATCTAGTACCCAGGTCGTTCGACGGGTCTCGGGGGCTCGGCGCCTTCCTTCGGAAGAATACCATGAACCAATCGTCCGAAGACGGACTCAAATACGAAATTTGGAAATGACTTCGGCATCCGATTGCCAGGCTGATGACCGCTAGTGTGTCCATTTCCTATTCGCCCCTCGCTCTGTTGTCCTGAGTCGGCCGTTTCAAACCCTGCTGGGTCGGCCTCCGTATCTCTGGACCGTAATGGGCCATCGGGGCGTCTATAGCCCTTATCCTTTGTCTTACCTGGGCCCATGGGCCGTCCCCATTGGCTGTGGTGTGTGGGCGTCCCTCCGACCTTTGCGTACGTCAGTCGAGCTCGGACGGGTCGGAGGTCCTTCCGTGATGCACTCGTGTTCCGAGGGTGAGTGCCCCTGGGCCTGGGTAATTTCCGCCGATTGTGCGGCTTCCCATGTTCCTGCAATCACAAGCTTTTTTTTGCGGGCGGGGAGAAAGTCCCACATAGGAATTGAGACGATGACTTCCTAGGAGGAGGTTTGCCGAGCAAGAGTTTTTGGAAAAAATAGAGGGATACCCCTTCCCCGCCCCGAGTGAGATGTGCCTTAGTCTGGGCTGAGGGCACATCTTGCTCAGCGGGCGGGTTGCGCGCTACTTGCGTCGCACATATTGTATTTTTTCAGTAATGTACGTACGTATGTGTAAGATATGGGGGGAAGTATTTAGGGAAAGAAGCGAAGTAGCTTTTCGATGTTCCAGGCGTTGGAGAAGACCTGGCTGTCTGGTCCTACGGTGGTGATCTTGTAGCTTCCGGGACAGAGAAACTTCCGCTACGACATATGGTCCCTCCCATGGTGGAGTGAGCTTGTGCTTGTGTTTGTTGCTCTGCTTGAGTCGGAGCACCAGGTCGCCGACGCTAAACTCGCGCTTCTAGATGTGACGGTCGTGGTACCTCCTCAATGCCTGCTGGTATTTCGCCGAGTGTAGGAGGGCGATCTCTCTTGCTTCGTCTAGCTGGTCTACGGCGTCTTCCATATTTGCTTGGTTGCCATCCTTGTCGTAGGCCTTCACCCACGGCAAGCCGTACTCCAGGTCGGTTGGGAGCACGGCCTCTACTCGTATAGCATAAAGAAGGGGGAACAGCCGATGGCTCTGCTTTGAGTCGCTCTGAGGCTCCAGAGGATGGCTGGGAGTTCCGTGACCCATTGGCCTCCAAACTTTTTTAGCGGGTCAAAAATCCTCGGCTTTAGCCCGTGCAAGATCACCCGTTAGCGCGTTTGACTGCCCATTCGTTTGGGGGTGCGCGATAGCGCCCAGTCTATGCGGATGTGATTCCTGTCGCAGAAATCCAGGAACCTTTTCCGGTGAACTGGGTGCCGTTATCGGTGATAATCGTGTTGGGTACTCGAACCGATGGATTATGTCCGTGAAGAATAGGACCGCCTGCTCTGATTTGATCTAGGCAATTGGGCGCGCCTCGATCCACTTTGAGAACTTTTCGATGGCGACGAGCAAGTGGTCGAAGCCCCGGGCGCCTTGCGCAGGGATCCCACTAAATCCAAGCCCCAGACCGCGAACGGCCATGTGAGGAAGATGGTCTGGAGCGCCTGCGCGGGTAAGTGAGTTTTCTTGGCATAGAACTGGCATCCTTTGCTGGCGCGTACAACCTCTATGGCATTGGCTAGTAGAAGCCTTGGCGGAAAGCCTTTCCGATGATCGTGCGAGGGGCTGCATGGTGCCGCAGTCCCCGCGTGTATATCTTCTAGCAGGCTCAGACCCTATTCCGCGGGGATGCAACGTTGCAGGATCCATGTAGGGTTGTGTCTGTAGATCTCTTATTTGATGATGACAAAGGACTTGGTGTTTCGCGCGATGCGGCGGGCCTCATTTCTGTCAGTTGGGAGGTGCTCCCGAACCAAGCAATCCAGGATGGGGACCCTTCAATCGGGGAGGGGATCGTCGTTGCCGGGCGACGTGTCGTCCGCGCCGCTTTGCGTTTCTTCGATGTTCAGGACCTCTACCACCGGCGTATCCAGACGGAGGGCTTGTGCAGGTCGCTGGCGAAGACTTGGGAGGAACCGCCTCCTGTCCAGAAGCCAGCTTCGCGAGCTCGTCTGCCGCCTCATTGTACTTCCTGGTGACATGGTTGAGCTCCAGGCCATCAAACTTCTCTTCCAGACGACGAACCGCCTGGCAGTACGCCACCATCTTAGGGTCATGGCAGCTCGACTCCTTCATGACTTGTTCAACTTCGAGTTGAGAGTTGCCCGTGCGTCGAGTCTTTTGATGCCTAGCTCCGTTGCTATGTGCAGCCCGTTCACCAGGGCCTCGTATTCCATGACATTGTTGGATGCTAGGAAGAATATTCGGATCATGTATTTGAGCCGGACCCGAGTAGGGTGACGAAGACCAGGCCAGCGCCGGCGCCAGTATTCATCAGTGACCCGTCAAAGTAATGATCCAGCACTCATAGTTCTCCAAAGTCGGAAGCAGCTGGATTTCGGTCCATTCGGCGACGAAGTCCGCGAGAACGTGGATTTGATGGTCGTCCGTGGTGCGTAGGAGATGAATTCTCCCATGAGTTCAAGCCCCCACTTCGCGAATCGCCCTGTGGCTTCGCGGCTCTGTATCACCTCCCCGAGAGGGTAGGATGATACAACGGTGACGTGGTGGCTGTCGAAATAGTGGGCCAACTTTCTTCGCGCGATGAGGACCGCATAAAGGAGCTTCTAAATCTGAGGGTACCTGGTTTTTAGTCTCGGACATTACTTCGCTGATGAAGTATACTAGACGTTGGACCTTTAGCGCATGGCCCTCTTCCTCCCTTTCGATGACGATGACGGCGCTCACCACCTGGGTAGTCGCGGCGATGTACAGGAGGAGAGCTTAGCGTTCCATTGGTGGGACGAGTATAGGTGCGCTCATGAGGATCGCCTTGAGCTTGTCCAGGGCTTCCTATGCCTCGAAGGTCAGGTGAAATTTTTCGTCTTCTTGAGGAGCCGGTAAAGGGGGAGGCCTCGTTCGCCGAGGCATGAGATGAAACGGCTCAGGGATGCGAGGCACCCTATGACGCGTTGCACCCCTTCACATTACGAATCGACCCCATATTGGCGATGGTGGAGATTTTTTCGGGGTTGACCTTGATGCCACGCTCGGAGACAATGAAACCAAGAAGCATGTCGCGCAGCACCCCAAACACACATTTCTCAGGATTGAGTTTGACGCGCTTGCGTTTCAAAGCTTCGAACAATGTCTCGAGGTCGCTGACCATGATTTCCGCCTGTTGGGACTTTACTACGATGTCATCCTACGTATGCTGGATGGTCCTCCTGAGGAGGTTCCCAAAAACTGAGCGCATGCACCGCTGGTACGTGGCTCCCGCGTTTCTGAGGCCGAACGACATAGTGACATAGCAAAAGGAGCCAAATGGTGTGATGAAGGACGTTGCGAGCTGGTCGGATTCCTTCATCTGGATTTGATGATAACGGAGTACGCATCAAGGAAAGAAAGCGTTTCGCACCCCAAGGTGGAATCAACGATCTGATCTATGCGTGGTTAGGGGAATGGATCTTTGCCGCATGCTTGTTCAGGCTGGTGTAATCTACACACATTCTCCACTTTCCACTTTTCTTCTTAACCAACAATGGATTAGATAACCATTCGGACTGGAATACCTCTTTGATGAATCGGCCGCCAACAGCTTGTGAAGCTCCTCGCCGATGGCTCGCCGCTTTTCTTCGTCGAAACGGCGTAGGCGTTGCTTCACCGGCTGGGCGCCAGATTGGATCATCAGGGCATGCTCGTCTACATCCCTCGGTATTTACGGAACGTCCGACAAGCTCCATGCGAACATTTCGCTGTTCGCGCGGAGAAAATCGTACGAGCGCCGATTCCTGATTTGGATCTAGGGAGGCGCTGATGCGCACTACTCGAGCACCCGACCCGGACGGGTCCAGGGGGATCTCCTTCTCCCCCTCTAGAGGGGTGAAGTTCCCTGTGCCCTTGGAGTCGACCCTCTCCTTCCTCGCGGCTTCGGCTGCTGCCACCAGCTCTGGCTGCGTGCTTCTACCATGGTGCTTTCATAGCAGTCGACGTCGCACTGGTACGCTACCTCGGGCTCGGAGGCCACCTTGATGACGTCGCATGGTCCTGGCATCTTGAGCTTGTGGTAGGATGTAGATGGGGACGGCCATGAACTTTGTGTAACATGGCCTTCCCAACACCGCGTGGTACGTTCCTCAGTGGGCGACGACCTCGAAGGTGAGGATCTCGCTCTGGAAGTTGTTGGCTCCCCGAACGTGACAGACAAGTCGATCTGCCCAAGGGGCACCATCCGCCTTACGAGGACTATTCCCTAGAAGGGAGCCCCGACGATCGGAGCTTCTCCCTGCGTATGATGAGGGCCTCGAAGGCGCTGTTAGTACATTATGTTGAGGCTACTGCCCCGTCCATCAGTACCTTGGTGAAGCGCACGTCCCCTTTGACGGGTCCACGACGAGTGGTGGTAGCGACTTGGTTGGGGAATGTGGCTCGGATGGTCATCTCGGCCGAACGTGATGTCGGACTCTGACCAGTCGAGGAAGGCGGGGTCGCCGGGGCTGGCCGCGAAGACCTCATGTCGCTCCAGCTTATGCGGCGCTTGCAGCCGTAGGCCTCGAGCCCCCGAAGATCATGAGGCATTTGTTCATGTGGGGATAAGAGTCTTCTCGACCCCCTTCCCCATCGTTGCCCTCTGGCTGTTTCGGCTGGTCATCTTTCTTGGGGATAGCGAGAAGTATCTGGCCATCATGTCGCACTCCTGGAGCGTGTGCTTGACCGGGACATTGTGGTATGGGCATAGCTTGGTGAGCATGTCATTGAAAACCCTCCCTTCTTCCCCCCTTGGGGCGCGGGGCTTTTCGATCTGCCGCCATGACCAGGTTGTCACCGCCGCCACGCTGCGGTTGCCTTCTTCTTGTTTCGGGCTTGCGCGCGGTTAGAGGCACCTTCGCCGGCATCATCCGCGCTCTTTCCCTTCCCTTGTCGGAGGGGAAGATTGCACCGACTGCCTCCTCACCGACGCGTAGCTCATGGCAATGTCGAGGAGGCGCTCGGTGGTGCGAGGGTTTCTGCGGCCCAGCTCGTGGACCAGCTCCTTGCAGGTGGTTCCCGCGAGGAACGCCCCGACCACGTCCGCGTCGGCCATGGTCGGTAGCTTTGTGCACTGCTGGGAGAAGCGATGGATGTAGTCTCAGAGAGACTCGTTCGCCTCTGCCTACAGCTGCGGAGGTCCCAGGGGTTCCTCGGGAGCGTGTAGGTGCTTTGGAAATTCAGATGTTCGAGCCATGTGCGGGTCGAGTACGAGAGGTGGAGAGGCAGGTTGCGGATGATGAACTCGTCATCGTCCGCGCCGCCGGCCTGGCAGGCGAGGCGGTAGTCGTCGAGCCAGAGCCAGGGCTTCGTCTCCCGGAGTACCGGACGATGTTGGTGGGTTGTCGGAAACGCTGCGGGAATGGCGCACGGCGAATGCAGCGAATGTAGGCCAAAGGGCCTGGCAGCTCCGGTGTGGGAGGCCGATCTTCTTCGCTGTTGTATCGGCCACCACGATGGATATTGTAGGCCCTACTTGCGTCGTCCTGCTTGGCGTGCTTGTGCGCATCGAGCGTGTCGCGCACGTCGCGCTTGTCGCCTACGCAGGCATGAACCGCCGGACGTCGACGCATGTTGGGCGTGGGAGCCTGGTGAACCGAACCATCACGGTCGTTTTGGCGCCGGATCGACTTGGTGGCTAGGGTCGAGCACGCATCTCCACAACATGGAGCTCTTGGCCTGTCGAGCCACGGCACGCCCTAGAAGGGTTTTCAGCTCGTTGTGGGCGAGCTTCCGTCGGGAGTGTCAAGGACCAGGCGGTTTGCGAAGCAGTATTGCCACCGCCGCGATGTTCTGGCTAGCCCGCGCGAACTAAGGCGTCCCGTGTTCGTCGTTGATGATGCGCTGGTGTACGGTTTGGGCGTCCTACTAGCGCGGGGCTCTTCGGGGGCCCTAGCCGCTTCGCGCTCGAGCTTTTCACGCTTGAACGTTACTCGCCAGTGGCCGTCCTCGAACTTCTACTCCATGTCACGGAGCTCCTACAGACGGCGCTCTCGGGCATCTGAGGGCTGTGGGTCGCCCGTGGTGAGGGTGCAGGCGCTTCTGCCCTAGCCACGGGTGTGTGGACGTCGTCATCGTCCCCATCCTCGATGAGAGTGGCGTCAACAGCCGCTCCATGTCATGGAAAGTCGCACATGAAGTACTCACGGTCGCGGCCGGCGCTACAGTCGATCGAACCAGACCCGAGCAGGTAATCACTGGTGTGCAAGAAGCCATAGAAGGCCTCCTTGTCCCCCAGACCTTCGAAGTCCAGGGTTCCCAAGGATCGACACTCCTGCGGCTGGAGTTTAATGTTTGAGGAGGCTCCGAGTCGTGGGGAGGTCAGAGAGGACAAGAGATGGTGGGACGCGGGGCCCGATGCATGTCCTCTCCGTGGGGTCAGCACGGGGAAAAACCCGCAGCCACTGCCTCAAAATAAGCGTGGCCGCATTCCGCATGCCGCGTGGTAGGGGGGCCTTTGGGGCGGGCGCGAGATGTGCTCAGGGGAGAGGCGTTGTCCCCGCGAGCTGCGCCGCCCGTAGGCAACACGAAGTAGAGGTTGTGGAGGGCCCTGAGTCGGCTGGTGACCCATCAAGGTGTTGAGCGGGGCGCTCGAACTGGGGATAGTCTTCTCGGGGACGGTTGTCCCCTGAGTGGTTCGCCCCCGGAGGGAGACTTGCCAAGGTGGACCATGACGCAAAGGGGGCATCCAGGGGTAATCGGAGGATGCTGTGGGGTGACAGAGGACCAGGTGGGGCCCCCTGCCCAAAGGCATTGGAAGCCAGGCTACCAAAACGAACGATGGAGCAGGGCGCGAAATCGTGTGGCGAGATGCCACCCGGGAAATCAAAAATACGGGTGACACGCAAAGTTCCCCTACCTTTGGCGCGCCAACTTTTCGGTTCTAAAATGGGGGTCTAGACAGCCAACTAGAAAAAATTTCTAAGTGTGTCGGAGATAGGATGGGTTGCGCTAGGGGACACAAAGATGTATACGGGGTTCAGGCACGAACGCCCTATGTCTAGTTCGTTGTGAGATCATGTTACCTAGCACGGGGGGTGCTCGTAGAGGGGAAAGATACAACCAATGAAAAGAGGGAAGGGGTTTTCCTGGGGTCTTGGTTTGGTGTTTTGGTTCTGGTGTGTGTTTGCGTGAATGCAGTGAGTTTTTTGGGGTGTTGAATCAGAGTGTCGAGAGCCCGTGATTGGGGTCCATTCTCCCCCTTTATTTTTTTTAGGGGGATGGGAGGAAAAACCAGTGTGGGGGAGAGAGGAAAGGGGGCCCGGTATGGGCTGCTTGACTTGGAGCGCTCTGGGCTTCTTTTTCGTCTTTTTTTCCCGGGAAAGATGGGGCCTGTAGACACGCTGCCGGAGTATGTTCGTCCTTGAGGAAGCTGTAGCCATGCATCTTGTAATCGGGGGGAATCCCTGTTCTTTGATTGGGTATGGGCGGGGGTTGGGGCACAGGGTAGGCACCCTCGGTTCGTCGTACAGGGGGGCTGGAATGCCCTAATTCCCTATTAAAAGGTCCGGCAAAATGCGGGGCTCAAGAATGGGGGGAGTATCAACCCGGGCGGGTTAGGCAACCCCAGGGGTTTTTACCTTACGGACTAAAACAGGGGTAGGCATGGCGATTGTCCCCGGAAGCCCCTTTCCTAAGGACAAGCGGGTACTGTGGCCCTTTTTTGACTATAGGCCAAGGCGGCCCCCCAGTCGGTAGTGGTGAAAAGGGCCCCTAGGGAGGGTGACGTCACGGACGACGCCGCCTGACTCGGACGAGGCGGAGGAGCCTCTGAGGGGGGGGGTGACATCAGGATGGCGTTCCCCCTGGCTCGGACGAGGGCGGGGGGGGACCCTCCGAGGGGAGGGTGCCCATCACGGAGACTTTTCCCCTGGCTCGGACGGGCGGAGGAGCCCCCCGAGGTTGGGGACATCACGGATGACGCACCCTGGCTCGGACGGGGCGGAGGGGGCCTCGAGGGTGGGTGACATCACGGATGAGGCCCGCCCCGGCTCGGACGGGCGGAGAGCCCGAGGGTGTTTTGTTTTTTGCATGCGTGGTTAGGGTACCCTATTCTCAGGTATCCCGAAAGTCCCGGCCCGCAAAAAAAAATCCCGAGACAAAAAGCTAAATTTTGAATTCGGTTCAAAGGCAGGGTTCCTTACTAGTGAGCTAATGCATGATGATGCATGGCCCTTATCTTAACAACGAAAAATCTATCTTGATCGAGAGTCAATTTTTTTTCCTAGAAAGATGCCGTACCCCCCAGTGGCGGAGGCAAGGGGGGGCTGGCAGGGGGGATGCCCCCCCTAACATTTCCAATAATCAAAATTAGTAGTATAACTTAATTATTTTTTTAATTATTTTTAAGAGATAGATTATAAAAAAAATTCTTGACATATATAGCTATAATATCTTCTAGATAAAAAAATCATACAAAAACCTAACTAAATTATAAACTATACAATGAAAAAGATTGATTTTTATTCAAAATTTACGAAGTCACGTTTGGTGTTAAAGGCATGCCACTTATTCTCAAAAAATAGTGCTTAGGGTTGTTCGGAATGCAAGAATTTCACGAAATTTTTTGTAGAAATTTTAGGAACCAATTCATTTTCATAGAAAAAAAAAGTGGAACATGAAAAAAAATTTCTTGTGTTCCAAACTGGTCTTAGATTTAGACCTAGATACATATGAAATTGTCAGACCCATTAAAGTCAATGAATAAATCCCCAAAAAACACCATAGGAAACCTAACAAGTTAAGTTGCACTTAGTTTTTAATATTCGCTTTTTTTACCCCCCCTTGAGTATAATTCCCTAGCTCCGCCACTGCTACGGCGATGATGTCCCACAGCGAACACCCCTTGTGTGACTGGCTCATAAACGCTGTCCCCTACTGGCTCAAAGTAGTACACTGTCCAGCGGAGGAATTGCATTGCACCAGCAAGCCAGCAGCAGCATCATAATTCATAACCAAATGCAGCGGCAGAGGCGAGGGGGCGGCCAAACAGCTAATCTCTGGAGAGGCAGACGCACACGAAGACGGCAAGGGGCCCTCCCGGTAAATCCTCCCGCGGCCCACCCCCGAATTTGTGGTTAAAGGGGGGTGTTGGCACTACTACAGAACACACCTTTCATTGATTGCCAAAAACAACTTTAATCCCGGCTATAATTGCGCCAGGGGCTAAAGGTACCTTTAGTCCTGGTTGGTAAACCCAACGGGACTAAAAGCCTCCTCCCAACGGCTCGGGGTCAGACATTGTCAGGGGGGTCTTTTAGTCCCGGTTGGTGTTACCAAACGGGACTAAAGGCCCTACACCTTTGGTCCCGGTTGTGCCAAAACCGGGACTAAACCTTTAGTCCCGTTTTTGGACCAATCGAGACTAAAGGTATAGGCCTTTAGTCACGATTGGTTCTATGGAGGGACTAAAGGCCCCCCCTATTTGAACTCTCTTCCTCCTGTCGGAGCCCAAGAGCACCTTTTTTTCTGTTTTTGCTTGTTCTTGCTTGTTCTTTACTGTTGTTCATCTCCTCTTCGGGCCCTTGCTTCATTTTTCCCTTCTACGCCTCCATCGACTGTTAAAAGGTTACTATCTTTCAACCTCTCATGTTTTACGGAACATATATTGTTTCTTGGTTTATGTGTTTTTTTTTATTTATGATTTTCTTTTTTTTTGCCATTTTAAGCTTAACTTGACATTGTTTTGAAAAAATTTTGAAGAAGACAACTAAAATGTATTCTAAGTATACCCCTTTTATTTTGGGGTTTATTATATGTTCCACATTTCAAGATTTTTTTAGCTTAGTTTGAAAAAATATAGTTTTTTTGGATATTTTTAAATGAGAATTTATGGTGGATTTTCTTGTTTTTATATATATGCCACTTGAGCTCAAAATAATTATATATTTAGTTAAGAAGGAAAGCTACTGAATATTTTTAGTTGTATACATGGGACATTTGATGATTTTAGAGAAAGTAAAATTTTATTTGTTTTATTTTGTTTGTTTTTTTAATATGGGGAAATTTATAATATTTAGTTTGAAAAATGGTATAGAGAGAGTGATGACAACTCTTGGGGGCCACTCGGGCCTTTTGATCGGGTTCCAAAGCGACTAAGGCCAGACCTCCCTCTCATTACCTTGGGCAAGTGTATGCAAAAGACTGGGAAAGATTTCCCGAGTGGGAAAGAGGGTCCCAACATGGTCAGATCTTTTATAAGTGTCCAGATCGCAATGGTTTTTATTTTGTTTTCTTTTTGAGGTTATGGTTAATTTGTACTTTTTCCTGATGTTTTGATTAAACTATTGATTTTTATTTCTATTTCAATGGGGATGACATTGGATCCCCGCGGTGGTACTGGGGGGGGAAGATTATGTTGAACATGTGGTGGAGGCTAGGGAAGGCTAATGAGGCAGCGAGCCAGCTAAAGGAACTCGTCGAGGGTTGAACAGCGTAAATGATCTGTCTGTTTAGTTGGGTTGGTCGGGAGTATTATGCTATGGAAAGGCATTTTAGGTTTTTGTGTATAGTGCTAGCGGTCTTAGCATACGTTATGTCGAGGCTTTCATAGAGCATAAATTATTCTTTGTGTGACTCAGAAATGACACATGAGGGTGTTCCATCTATGTTAGTTTAATGCAGACCTTTCGGTATTTTTATAATATCATTTTTTGACAAAATGAGAAATTTAAATTTATGTTTTGGTCATATAATGCAGACAAATGACACCGATTGGATGTACAATGTAGATCGCCGTCCAAAGAGTTCATTGATGGCGTGCATGTTTTTCTTAAGAGCGGCTGAGGCAAACAAGCAGGATGATAATTTCATATGTTGTCCATGCCCTTTGTGCAAAGAATTTGAAGGAATATTGTAGCTCAAGGACTCTTCACCACACTTTTTTGAAGTCGGGTTTCATGTCAAACATATTTGTTGGACCAAGCATAGAGAAAACCAGAATTATGATGGAAGAAGACGAAAAAAGAGCAATTGGACCCTGACGACATTATTGCTCAATATGGTGACTCCAATGTACTGCAATGGGTGGAAGAGAAGAAGAGGCAGGAGCAGAGGACAGACCTCTGAAGATGATGGTCTTGGTGAAGTCATTGTGATGCCCAAATAGATGTGAAAGTGAAAAAGAGAAAGCTAAGTTTGACCGCATGCTAGAGGATCCCCCAGAAACTACTTACCTGAGTGCCGAAGATTGGCAAAATAAGTTGGGTACAATACTGGAGTTGCTACAAGGAAGGAAAAAAATGGGATACACAAAAGGGATTTAGGCAATTACTAAAAATCCAAAAAAAGATGCTTTGAAGCCTAACGAATTGCTGCCACTACGTACGAAGAAAAATAGGTTAATGTGGCCTTTGGGGGTTATAAATCCTGAAGATACATGCATTCCAATGACTGCATCCTATACCGTGGCAAGGGGCTATTGGGAATTTGGATGAATGACCGTATGTAAAGCATCGCGGTATAAGATCAGGCGAGATGACCCTGGGATGTTGAGGGCGAAGAGCGTCTAGGAAGAAAATCCCTCCAAGGTTATGTGGTATGCTCCTATAATATTCGCCTGAAACGTTTGTTCAAAAAAAAGACCATGCAAGTTTTGCGATGGCACAAAGAAGACCGTAAGGCAGACAACATGCTGAGACACCCCGCTAATGGGTCCCAATGGAGAGCAAATTGACAGAAAAATTCCCGGAGTTTGCAGGGAGATGCAAGAAAACTTAAGGTTCAGTTTGGGGCACGGATGGTATGAATCCTTTTGGGGGCCCGAGCAGTAGTCATAGCCCCTTGGCCTGTTACTCATGTATCTACAACCTTCCTCCATGGTTATGCATGAAGCGGAAGTTCATTAGACGCCGGTGCTGACCCAGCCCGAGGCAACCTAGCAACGACATCGATGTTTTCCTGAGGCCCTTAGGAGGAACTCCTGCTTTTATGGGGGGCAAAACCGGGTGTACATGTGTGGGATGGTACAAAAAGGGAACACTTTGACCTGGCGAGAATTGTTATATGTAAAAATCAATGATTGTCCTGCCCTAATAATCTTTAGGAAGACAAACAAGGGGATATAATGCATCACACAGTATTTTGATGACCTTGACTTTGTATATTTAAAAAAAATGTCGAAAGGCGTGTCCCCTTGGCCACCCCGTCATTTTCTTCCAAAATAATCACCAACCCAATAAGAAAGGAAAGCATTTTTAAAGAATAAGTGAAAAAACCAACCCTCGCTTGAACGGACAGGATGTACTTGATAGGTCAAGGATGTGAAGTAGTCTTTGGAAAGGGAGAAGGGGCCTACCGTCCAAAAGATGTAATGGATGCGCACCCTTTGTGGGAAAAAAGTCCATTTTTTGGAGCTACCCTATTGGCATGCCCAGGGCCGCCAGGGCGATCGACGTGAGACTTGACAAAGAATTTTGTGTGAACCTGCAAGGATTCATGGGTGTGTATGGAAAGACAAGGATACACTTGAAACACGACAGGCTTGCAAGACATGAAAGAACGAGACAACCTGCATCCAGAGAAGACAGAAGATGGACGCCATTTTTAAACCCTGCTAGCTACACTCTTAGCAAAGAAGAAGGAATGCATGTTTGAATGTTAAGCAAAAATAAGGTCCATCGGGGATTTTCCCCAATATAATAATATAATAAATGTGTCAGAGAAAGAAATTCCTAAATTAAAGTCTCATGATTGCCACGTGCTAGTGACCGCAATTTTTCTTCCGGTTGCGGTTAAGGGGAATTCTACCCCATGTACGTCTTGCCACTATGAAGCTATGTGCATTCCCAATGCAATTTCTCAGAAGACAATCAAATCCAAGGGAAAACAGCTACTCTACAGAATCTGTGGTTCATTGCCTTGTAGCTTTGAGTTGGTTTTTTTCCTCCCACCTTTTTTAAATTATCTAGAACACCTCCTAGTTCACCTGGTAAAGGAGATTAGTATTCCGGTCCTGTGTCCCTGCACAACATTTTTTCCCTTTGAAAGGTTCAGGGAGTCCTAAAAAAATTTATGTTCACCAACGTGCTCGCCCAGAAGGAAGCATTTTCCATGGGCTAGGGGAAAGAGGAGTTTCATTGAGTTCTGTGTTGACTATATTCCCGAACTTGACCCGTTTGGGTGTTCCTGAATCAAGACACAAGGGGAGACTTAGTGGGAAAGGAACACTGGGAAAAAACATATGTCGGTACGGGGGATGATTATTTAAAAAAAGCCACTACATAGTTTTTTCAAAACTCCTCCGTGGTGGAGCCTATGTGGGAGGTACACAAGAAATTCCTACGATCCCATTTTTTCAGGGAAGAATGAAGCTTGGATTAGGCGGGGAACACATAAAAAACTTTCGGCGATTGGTTGCGAAAAAAAATTCTCGGTGATAAAAGTATTGATGCCAACTGTATTTGTTGGTAGACAACCATCGTGGCACATCCTCTATAAAAAAGCCTACGAGATAAATGGAAATACATTTTTACACGGTAGCCCCAAGATAAAAGGAGAACCAACCAAAACAGGGGTTTGTCCGCATAGATGCTACTGACCCAAACGGGAAAATAGAAAAACATATTATGGCCCCCATATTGAGATTTGGGAACCCTAGTCTATGCTCATAATTTTAAAGTCCTTTTTTTAAGTGCCAATGGGTGAAGATGACCGGGAGCCGGGGTTAACAATTGACAAGGATTATGGGATGACAGCAGTGGACCTCGACCTATTGGGTACAAAGATGAAAACCCTCCGTCCTTGCTGGGTGGGTGTAATCAGGTGTTCTATGTAAAGACATGTCTACAAAACCAAAGAAAGGAAAAAACGATGATAAATCAAGAATCAATGATCCCAAGCGTCACATAGTTCTTTCAGGGAAAAGAAAATTTTTGGGGAAATTGGGGACAACTCAGAAAATGTCAGAAAATTTACGAAAGGGATGCCGAATTGCGCCATTCAGTGTGACCAAAGACCCCAAGCATCCTTCTAAATGCCGAGGAAACTCCATGGTTCGACATGTCAAACCAAGGGACATATGTTAAAAAGAAATTCGCTACTGTGCCCCCTTTATGTAGCTAGGCAGTGATGTCAAATGACATGTGTATTATTTTTTTTTTTAATTTTGGTCAAATAAATGAAGAGCTAATTTTTATTTGGTAATTTTGCATTTATGACTATTTTTCTAATTTCTTTTTTTTGTCATTTATGACTAAAAATTTACATTTGCAATGAAAAATTTTTTGTTCTAAAATGACAAGTTACCATAAAGATTCATAAACACTTGTCAGATTCATGAATTTTGTGACAAATGTTACTAACACTTCCTCAAATAAAATTTGATGTGCATAAAAAAGAAAGATCTTACAAAGAGTTATAAAAACCTTTGTATTCAAAAGTTTTCGTATGAGGTAAATTTAGTGTCTCATTAATAATTTTCCTATTTAATAGTAACTTATTTGTCGCTTTAATTAGACAATTAAAGGTGAAAAACAAAAAGATTAACGTTAAAATAATGTAGAAAAATAATTTTTTTGTTAGTAACAAGCATTTTTTTTTTTTTTTTTAATTCAACAATATATTTTGCATTAACCAAATACTAATGTTTTAGTTATATTTATAATTTGATATTATTAAAAAGGTTTAAAAAATTTGTTGTTATACATTTTTCTAGTAAATAATAAAGCAAAAGGAAATGCAATGGGGTTATTTTTAAAAAACTTTTTTTATCATGTATTTAATTTATTATCCAATTAACAAAAATAACAATTTTATACATATATTCAACTATATGCCAATACTAAAACAGCCAAAATAAAACCCCTAAAAATTTCGTTTGGCGCCTAAAGAAGTATTTTGCCGCGGTTGGTAATACCAACCGGGGCTAAAGACCTTTAGCCGCGGTTCTATTCCACCGGGGCTAAAGGTTGGTTTCCCTTATAAGCCTCTGTCTTCCTCCCTATATTGCCTACTTTATCTTCGACTCTTCGTCTTCCTCGACGCTCAAGAATGCGCCGCGGCGCCTCCATGCCGTCGTCGCCATGGGCCCCCGTGCCACACCGCCCCCCGTCGACCCCCGCGCCGCACCGCCGTTGTCGACCCCCGCCCGCACCACTGCCGCGCGCGCTACCCCTAGCCGGCAGCCGCCGTCGTTCGCGCGCCGCCACCCGCCGAGCCGCGTGCTTGCTTGCCGTCGGCATCTTCGCTCCGGGCGCGCGCGTGCAAGCGCTAGCCGCGCGCACCGCCGCCACCCGCCTCCACCTCTTACATTCGGTGGCCACCACCGACAGATCATCAGATCAATCGAAAGAGAGAAGAAATTGGAAAGAAAAAAAAAAAAGGAAGAGAGAAGAAGGAAGAAGAAGGAACAGGCGAGGAAAAAGAAAAAGTAAATGGAAAAAGGTTGATTTAGTAAATGAATTTTGAGTAATTTTTAAATGGAAATTTAATTGTTAGCAAAAGAAAAAGGAAAAAAAAAAAAGGAATTTATTGCTTGTTTATAGTTTATTAATGGTTTTCTAAATGGAAAATGGAAAAGGAAATTTCTAAAAAATTGTTTAAGAAAAGAAAAAGGAAATTTGATAATACTATATATGTCATTAGTTGCTTGTTTTCACACACACTAACATTTTATACAGGGTTTTTCTAGGCGGAAAAGGACGATTGATCGAGAAAGGGAAGGAAGAAGAAAAAGAAGAAGAAAAAAAGAAGAAGAAATAAGAAGAAGAAGAAAAGGAAGAAGAAGGTGAAAGTGAGAAATAATAGAAATATATTTTAGTTTTAGAAATTATTTTTGTTAGTATTTTTAAACCTTTCAATTATTACATTCCTTATTAAACCTTCCTTATATATGGATTTGTTAGACAACTATAGACCTTAGTTATTGCTATTTATATATATGATTTGAAAATATATTATAATAAAAAAAATATATATATTATATAAATATATATTATGTGTGGGGTGTGTGGTTTGTGTGGTGTATCTTCCATTATAGACCTTCCATTTTTGCTATATATATGGATTTGTTAGAAATATAGACCTTCCATTAAATTGCTAGTAAAATGTATAGTCTTTCATTTGTTAACAAATATATAATTTTATTATTTCTAGTAAATGTATAGAGCTTTCATTTGTTTTGACCCTTTTAAGGCCTAAACCAAAAGTGTCTACTCCAGTGCCTAAAAACCCCAAGTGTCACCCTAAACACACAATACACAAATAAACACACACACACTAAGTGTTACCCTAGTACCAAACCAAAGTGTCAACCCTAAACACACACACACCAACTTAAAATGTCTTACCCCTAGTGCCTAAACCCTATGTTTTACCTAAACACACACCCACACACTAAGGGTTACCCCTAGTGCCTAAACCCTAAGGTCAACCCTAAAATTTTATTATTTTACCACACTAAGTGTCTACCACTTTTGGTTTTTTCTAAGTGTTGCACACTTAGCTTGTTTAAATTACGGTTTTTCACACACACACACTAAGGTGTCTAAACCCTTTTACTATTTTATAGTTCAGAAATGAACGACCCGAATAACAAATGGCGAGGGATTTCTTTTTCTCAATGATCAACGATGGCAAGAGCAAGTATTTGATGCCCCCAATGAAGTAGTAGATGGCGGCGCCAATCAAGTAGATGACGGAATCAGTACTTTGTCGAAGATGTGAGCAAGAAAATATCGCGCAAGACAATGTTATGAGGTATATATATATATGTCTTTCAATCTTTGTGTATACATGAAAAACAAAATATTTACATTTGTATAATTATATTTATAATTTTTGTGTTTCTACATACATATCCCCTTGCATCAAGGACAACTAAGGGGAAGAGTAAAAAAAGTACGAGGCCCGAAGAATCCTTGGGGGTTGGTACATTATCTCGCAATTCAAGGAGGAAACAGGGAGAGTATTGGACCACATGCCCCATACATTTGTCAACCACTTGGTTACCTTGTAAGGGATAGGCTTCCCATCAATGTCGTGAATGGCGCAAAGGGACCCTTCCAGAGGTTTTGTTTTGTCTCTGATGTGCAAGGCGCTAAATTTGGCGAGATGTCCTTCAAAAATTTCTCGCTCGATACAGAAGATGAATCTTTGAAGGGGAGAGTTAGGGCTGGGCAATGAAAAAGATGGCAAAAACATTCTAAGCCTGGAAGAAAAATTGTACACAAATTATCAAGAAGAACCTAAATCCAGATTTCAACAATAAGGCCTACGTCAAAATTGAGGCCGTTTTGGGTGACTTCTTAGGGTTTTAAGACATCGGAAGAGGGCGAAGCTCGAGCGATAAAGAACCAAAAGAATGCCGAGAAAAAACAATACCACCATCGCTTGGGATCAGGTGGTACATTATGCCATTCCTATGTGGGAAAAATAGAAGGACCTTGTAGTATGGGGGAATCCAACCAGAATCAGGGGAGCTGGTCTGATGCGGTAAGTGATGGTTTTTTGGCATGGGGGGGCCTTGACTTGGGGACCAAAAGATTAATATGACCAAGGCCAAAAAAACAACACAGGGATAGTTCGGGTCAATCTTTGAGGGAAAAGGAGTAGGTCACCAGATAGAGATGGGTGATGAATATGCCCTGGGGACCCCCCAACACGGGGGGCGGGAGAGGTTTTTGGCGCGGGGGCCGCAAAACATGCTTCCCCCAAAGACAAAGATACATATAAAAGCCCCAAAAAAAAGAAGAGAGAGGGGGAACATGAAATTAAAAGGGAAAAGTGGGAACACGCGAAGCGCTTCAAGAAAAAAAGGGAAAAAAAAAAATTTAAGCGGAATGGGGGGGGGGAAATTTTAAAAGGCAAGTGGAAAAAGCAAGTTTGAATGCGAATTCTGCATCGTCCCGGGGGGAAAATCAACAAAAGGGCCCCCCTTTTTAAATTGGGAAAACATTTTGGGGGTTTTCCCAAAAAATTCCTCATCCGGAGATCAAAGGTACCTTCCCCCGGGGGATGACATCACAAAGAAACAAAAATGTGAGCTGCCATTCCAAAGGGGGCTAACAATCATGGTGGGTACGGGGTTGTATCTTTACACCCCCAAAGAAAAAAAACCAGGGGGCAATAAACCCCTTTTGGTATGCTCGCTTTGGTGGATACTTTAAAAAAGGATAGAATTTTCAGCTTTAATTAAAAAGGGTGATGGGGGAAACTTTAAAAAAAATGGAGAAAACTTTTTGTTGGCGCAAGCGCAAAATATTTTCCCCCGGGGAACCCTGTAGGGCCACCGCCCCCCTCCTATCCAAAGTTGAATCATACTAGCTATTTTTCAAATTAACTTTGTATTGGCTTAAAAAGGATACTTTATTCACACTTGTTTTTTTCACGCAAGACCTCCCCCCGGACATAATCCCATTCATCACCTGGGGGCTATGTTGAAAGGGGAAAATTTTTTGGGGTGGAATGCTACATGGCTTCCCCCCCCCCCCCAAAAACCCTTTTCAAGGCGGCTCCAACCCCCAAAACCGCCCCCCCGCCTCCACCACGTTCTCCAACGCCACCCCCGGCCCCTCGCCCCCAAAAAAGGTCTCCAAGCCTGCCCGGGGCCCCCCCACTGTCAAAAAAGGGGTTCCCCCCACAAGAAAAGGATGGGCTGCCCCACCGCAAGCAAAGAGGAACTACAAGGAAAATTAAATTCCTTAAAATTCCTAGAGAAACTCAAAGAAAAAAGATGCTTCAGTAAAGGCGATGTGCAAACAATTTCAAGAAAAAGGAACCGCCCTTTTAAACAAAGAAGAAGTAAAAAAACCTTCTTTTACTTTTAACGCTTAAGGCAAGCGGGGAAGCCCCAAAAGAGGTTTTCTACGTGTGCTCAAAAAAATTCTCCACTATCAGACTATTACCCACTCCCAAAAGGGAATTAATGAGAAAAAAAGAGCAGGTAAGGGGGTTTCCCCCTCGGGGGAAAAACAACAAAAAGGCCCGCGTAGTTGTTGGGTCAAAATGGTTAAAATAGGTCTGAAAAATGTTCCACGGGTCAATTAGATGTAAAAGGAGGTTCTTCCAAAGGGGGTTAAAAAACCCGGATCCCCAAAAACCCCCATCCAAAATGCCATGAAAACGATATGGAAGGAAATTTTGGACTGGAGAAGTTTTTAAACCCTCGGCCCTCAGCGAAAAATTGATCACAAATGCGCTCGTTAAAATCGTGGGACGGGGATTACCAAAAATCAGATGACGGGGTTTCGTAGAATTAAGATAAACATTATTTTCCCGGGGGATACCCCTTTTTTTTTTTTCCCCAAAGTGAGCTCCACCAACTTTTTCCATATGGATTTTAGCAATTTTTCATCAGTTGCTATGTTGTAAGTGATTTCTTTTAGTAAATTTACTAAGATATTATATAAGTAACAACTTTTTCCCCAAAAATATATAAAACAGATTCTTGATGTTAATTTTTCCAAAAAAGGGTTTTAAAGGTATTTGGGTTTTATTGATCTTCAACATTTCTCGGATCCAAAAAATCCCCGGTCAATGGAACCCAAAGGAGAAAATCTTTTGGGGTTCTTGGGCAACCAAAAAACCAAAGGATTACTCTTTTCCCCACAACTTTTTTGGGGAGTGTTGTTTGTTTGCGCAATTTTTCTTAATTATTACCCAAAATTAAAAAAAGATTATTTGTTGACTTTTATAAACAAATGCAGGGGTTTACTGGTATCTATCTTCAATATGATAAAGTCAATTGGAATCTATGACTCATTGAGAAAACCACTCGGAGTTACCCAAATTTGATAGAATTTTTCAAGGGGTTAAAATTTTATCTTTTAAAAATAGATTTCCACTCTTTAATACACTGCAAGGTTAATTAACTAGTGATTCAATTTTTGAGCAAAGGGGGTTTGGCTTGGTTCATTGGGAAAAAAAACCCCCCCGGAACTGGAATTGGCACTAAAAAAAAGGCCTGTCCTCTAAAAGTAAGTTTACAGTTATAAACGTTTCATTGCATGCTTTTAAAAATTGGTATGGAGATAGTAACCGTTTTTATTTAGGTGGGTTTTTTTGGGACCCGGCAAAATCTGGGGGGGAACTACGTTTTTGAGTTCCTCACGGGTATCAAGAAAAAAATTAATCAACACTAAAGTATGTGAATGTATATTTAAACATCCTTTTATTTATTTGGGGTTCTTTTAAAAAAAAATTTTTAGTTTTTAAAAACTTGTTTCTTTTTTTAACAGATTGAAAAGTAGGGTTCAGCACCAAGTTTTTCAAGAATCTCCCCAAAAAGGGAATTTTAAGAACAAAGGGGGTTTTTTCTTAAAAAAGTGGAACCCAAAAGGGGAGTACTATTTAAACCGGCCCCAAACCATGAAGCCAAAAAAGTGAACTTTATGAAAAAATTTTGTGGCGAGGGGGTTTTTGGCTAATCAAATTTGAATGGTTTAAAAAGTACATTTTTTTCCCCAAAAATTTATTTTATTTAATTTATTTGGGTTTAAGCTTGAAACTAATTAAAAATGTCTGAATGATGTTTTTAAAGGAAAATGTATTAAATAACAAAAACACTTTGAAAAGCTAATTTTTTGGAAAACCAAAAATTTTAAAAATCCCAAAAAAGAAAAAAAAAAATGGCCTTTCCCGGGGCTTCCCCGCGTGGTCCGCTGGCCATCTTACCCCCTTTAGCTCCGGGGGTTTTGTCCGGGCCTTTTGAACCGGGCAAAGGGGGGAATTTTCCCCTTCCTTGCCCTTTTAAAAAAACGGGATAAACCCCTTATGTCGGAGAAAAAAGGTTTTTGTGTTTGTATGTGCTCCTTCGCGACCAAATTTGGTAGTGGAAGTAATGGGGGGGGGGTTTGAATCCGGCCCCTCAACGGGGACCGCCGCCTTTTCTCGAGTGGATCTCGCCCCCGGTCGCCGGTCCGGCCCGGCCCCCCGCCGCGAAAACTCTCAGCGCTCATGCGCTGCTTGAGGGAGTTTGAAAGACTTCAAAAGAAAGGAAGGTTTGTCCCTTTCCCCCGGATTTTTTGGGTGCCCGTAAGGGTTGTTCCCGGGGCCCCTGTGCTGCCCAATAGCCAAATAAAAGGGGAGGGTTAATTTTTTTATCCCCCTGAGCGCGGCCCGTTTCATTTACCCGCAAAAAATAGCCGCTTTTTATGAGCATTAATTCTGCTTTTTTTTGGGCCTGTGAATGAGGGGGCTAATTTGTACGTATTAAAGGGAGGGGCAGTCAGGGCCGAAGAAGAAAACATTTTTTTTCATTTTAACGGCCGGACTCGTCGTTTTGGGGTTCCCCAACACGTTTGATTTTAAATTTTACAAAAATGTACAAATTTAATCTTTAAATAATTTTGTTTTTTTAAAAATAGACTTAAAGTTTCCCCATAATACTAATAATATAAAATAGGGGGTTAATATTTTTTTAAAATTTTTTTTAACTAAAAAAAATTTTTCGGGAAAAGGAACCCCCGGGTTTTCCGGGAGGGTGGGTACACGCCCCAAGAGGAGACTTTTCCCAAGTCCTGCCCCAAGGCAATAAACATGTGTTGTGCTTGGGGTTTGTCCTTCACCCCTTTCAACTACCCCCCTCCTCCCTTTTAAAGTTTTTTTTTCCCCTTTGGGAAATAAGTTAGATTTTAATTTTATTAAAAAAAATAATAAATTTTTTGGGGAAAAAGTCGGTGTTTAAAAAAGGGGGTCTGACAGGAAGGGGGAAAAAACTAAACGTGTCAAGCGGGAAACTCGCTAGGAGGCACAAAGAAGAATCTGGTTCGGACGAAAAGGGTTTTCCCGTTTTTGGAGATCATGTTACCCCCCAGGGGGTTTCTGTTTGGGGGGGCTACCCCAACGTGAGAGGGGAAAGGGGTTCCCGGCCCCCCCCCGGTTAGGGGTTTTCACCGCCCCCTCCCTCCTTAGCCAACCTTCCCAGTGCTGGGGGGCCGTTCCTGGGCGCCCCTCATGGCTTTTGGGAGTACCGGGGGGTGGGGGATTTTGGGTCGGTGTTTACTTTACGAGCGGGGAAAAACTTGTGGGTGCGGGGTTGCTGCGCGCCTTTTTTTTCCCCAACGGCGCATTTAGTGGATCGTCCCCCTGAACTCGAGTTGGTCCCCCAGAGGGGAGTGGTCTCCTTTTTCCCGTTCGCAGGGTGGGTTAGTATGCCGGGGCCAATCCTTTTCGCGAGATCCTCAATACCGGGATTGAGCCCCCAATCTCCCCAACCCACTTCTCCCCCCCCCTCGCGGCCTTCCGGGATTTCGGGGGGGTTTTTTGGGGAAGAGACGGGGGTTCGCCTTGTGGAGGTTTTTTTCAAGGGGGACGGTTTCTTGTCAATTCCGCAACGTGAGATCAAAGGGGTCGTGCGTGGGTGCGCCCCAGCCCCTTTGTTCTCCCAACAAGGGGGTTTTACATGCCAGCGCAGGCGTATGTCTAACGGGGGGGGCCCCCGAGGGTTTACATCCCCGGAACCCCCCCAGGGGCGCCCCTCCCGATTTACACGGGCCCGGCCCCCTTTGCTGAGGAGCTCCCTAGTTGGCACTTTTGGCTTTTTTTTAGCAAAGCGCCGGGGATTTTAACCCCTTCCCCGGGCTTACATGGTCCCGGGCCAGGGGTCAAAAATTTGGGAAAAGGTTTTGCATTTCCCCCCGGGCCATTTTCCCTCTTATGGAGCGAGGCCCCCTTTTAACGATATGGTCCCGGGCCTCGCGCGGCTGTCCGCCAGGGCGGATTTTTGAGCTGGCTTTGACCCACTCATCGCCGCCCCGGGTTGCGGGGGGCGCGCTCATCATCGACGACATGACCGCTGCCCCCCCAACGCCCGCCCGGGTTCGTCGAATTGGGAGTCAGACAGCGTTGCCCCTGATTTTCCCTCGCGTTTTTTTTTTTTTGGTTTTTTTTGGGGCCCTTCCCTTTGCTTTTCTTCCTAAAAAGGGGGGCCCCCCGAGGGGGTTTTTACGTGGCCGCCCCCTTTCCCTTTTCCCCCGGGGGTGCGGGCGGCGAATGGGAAAAAGGAAACCCAAAACGAAGGGGGGGGGGGGGGCCCCCCCCCGGAGGAAGAAGAAGAAGGCTGACAAGGCCTTGAAGCACAGGGAGTAGACATGCGAGGGGCCCAAATTGCCCCCGGAGGGACTGCCGGAGGAGGAGTTTTCCACCGAGTCCACGAGGACTGGGAGAACCTCAGCGGCGACGACGAGACGATGATCATGATGATGGGGAAAGAGGACACATCTCTGTCTGAGGTGGTCTGGGCGCTAGGGTCGGCGGGAAAACACTGCAGCTCTCTGCCGAGCACGCCGAAGTAAGGCGCCACCGGTCGGGACGCTCGGCGCACACCGGGTCCCCGGAGGTTCGGGGGGTGGTGTTGCTGGTGATTCCCGGGCCACCCCTGCCCTCCCCTGCCCGGGGGGGTGAGGGGGTGGGGGGGAGCACGGTTGGGGGACCGCGGGCCGGGGCGTGGTGGCCCCAAAAGGGGAAACGAAACCGCTCTTCTCCCCGAAATAATCTTGCTTTTATTGGTGTTTTCTCTGCTCTTTTAAATTTGGGGAGAGGGTCCTTGTGACTTTACCGTGCGTTGTGGTCACAGGTCCCCCGGTGGCTCCGCGACGGGGGTGGAAAAAGCTCCCCCGGGGGATGCCGTCCCCCGGTTTGGGGGCATAGCGACGCGGCTCCGCCCTGGTTCGGCGGCACCGCTGGACCGTGGGCGTATGGCCCCCGAGCGACCCCCGCGGGCACCGTCGTTGTCTGGCACCTTCAGCCTCTGTAGCCGCGGGCCCTACGATCGGTGTCCTCCTCTCCCCCGGAGGTGGGAACGTCGATGACTCTCGGGGGGAGGGTGGTCTGGGTGCCCCCAGGCTGTGGACGTCGGGGAAAGGGCCCGCCGGCCATGGTTCCAGAGGCGTGGCGACCGTGGCGGGGGGGGGCCCCGAGGGGGCGGACCTGAAGTCTGGACAGGACGATGGACCACCCGGTGTGACGTCCGTGGCCCAGGGGCGAACAGGGGCGAGCGAGGAGGGCCCCTGGGCAGCCCTCTTCCCCCCAACGTACTGGGGCGGGGGTGTGTTGTCCCCCCTCATTCTCCGAGGAGGAGGTAGCGGCCGTCGCGGTGAAGGGTTTTCTCTCCCCGTCTAGCGCGACCCGGCGGCGGGTGGGTTTGGTGATGGGGGGGAAACCGCCCCTGGGGCCTTGCGTCCTCCGTCCTAACCACATTCCCTTTGGGCACCCCGCAACACGGGGGTCTTCGGGGGCCCCGGTGGTTTCGAGCTGAGTTTTTCGCGCTTGAACGTTATCGTCGTTGGGCCCCCCGCGAGTTGTCTTTTCCCTGTCGTGGAGATCGTGCAACTATCGTTGCCGGGGATCCGAAGGCTGCGGGTCGTCCTACGGTGCGGGTGCAGGCCTCTGCCCCCCCCCTTTGTGTGACATCGTCGTGTCCCCCATCCTCGATGAGGGTGGCGTCGACAGCCGCACCGAGTGGCGGTGAGGCGCACATGAAGCACTCCGGCCGCCGCCGGGGCTGCGGTCGCTCGGTCGGGCTGGAGTAGGGAATCACTCGCGGCAAGAAACCGTAAAAAAGGCCTCCCTTTTCCCCCAAACCCCCAAAGTCCCAAGGGGGGCCCAGGGATGAGGCTCCCGCGGCTGGAGTCGGCGTATGAGGTGACCTCCGAACTTTTGAGGAGGTCGGAGACGGACCGGAGATGGGAGACGGGGGGCCCGATGCATGTCCTTCACGGGGGCAGCACGGGAAATTTCGGCCACCGCCTCCCAGTAAATGCGACGGGATTTCGCAAACGTATGGGAGGCCTTGGAGGGGCATTGATGAGCTCGGGAGAGAGCGGCTGTCCTCCCGCAGCGCGCCCTATGTTGGCAAATGCGAAGTAGAGGTTGTGTAGGGACCCCTGAGTCGGCTCGGGACCCCTCAGGGGGTTTGGCTGGCGCTCCAACTCGGGGTTTGTTGGCCCCTGGGACAGCTGTCCCCCCATTGTTTGCCCCCTGGGGAGACAGGCCAAGGTGGGTCATGGACGACGAGATGACGTCCACGCTCCTCGAAGGATGCCGTGGGGCGGCGGAGGACCAGGTCGGCCCCCCCCCCGTGGCACTAGAAGTCCGGCTACCAAACGAAGATGGACCTAGTGCAAAATCAACGGGCGAATGCCATCCGAAACTCAAAAATGCGAGTGACATGCAAATTTTCCCCTACCGGCGCGTCAACTGTCGGTGTTTTAAAATGGGGATCTAGACACTAACGATAAATTTGTAACGTGTCGGAGATCGGATGGTTGCGCTAGGGGACACAAAGATGTATACGGGTTTGGGCACCAACGCCCTCGTCCAGTTTGTTGCGAGATTGTGTTACCCAGCGCGGGGGTGCTCGAGGGGGGAGTACAAGCTTTGGAGAGAGAGAGGCGGGTTCCCGGGTCTCGTGGTAGGGTGTTTTTGGTTTCCCGGAGTGTTTTTGCGTGAGGGAATGAGGTGTGTAAATCAAGTCTCGAGAGACAGAGATCGGATGTCCATTCTCCCCTTTTCGTAGGGAGAGATGGCAAAGTACAGTAGGGGGGAGAGAAAAGCTTTTGGGGGCCCGACTAGGGCTGCTGTTTTAAGGGGCTTTGGGCTTCTGTTGCCTTCCTTCTCGAAAAAAGATTACACCTGCAGACAAGCCACCAGGATCATTTTGTCCTTGTAAAGCTTAGCCATGCGCCTTAAATCGGGAATGTCCCTTTTCCCCGTTAGGGCATGGGCGGGGGTTGGCAAAATGGGCCAGGCACCCCCGTTCGGCGTAAGTGCTGAGAATGCCCTAATTCCTGTTAAAGTGTTGGGCGAATGCAAGGTGGGGCATGGCGAGTGTCAATAGGCGGTTGGGCGGCCCAGGGGCTTGTCCGTGGGTTAAAAGGGGTAGGCAGGGGGGGCCCTTTCCCCCAGAGCCCCCCCCAAAAGGTCGGCGGTATTTTGCCCTTTTGTGGGGGAGGGCGCCCGTGTCGTCTGTAAGGAAGATTCCCCGGGGGGGGGGTGACGTCACGGGGGGCGCCCTGGTTGGCGAGGCGGATACCCCTCGGGTTTTTGGATTTTTCCCGGGGGGGCAAAAACCCCCCAGGGTAGGGGCCAGGATGTCGTCGTTTACCGGACGCGGCGGAGAGTCCTCGGGGGTGGACGTTATCCTCAATGGGGCAAAAGCCCCCGAGGGTAACGGCGCCAGTTTGTCGCCTACGGGGACGGGGGGGTAGAGCCCGGGGGTTTTTTGTTTTCGCAAGTGGGGTTTGTCCCTTTTCGAGGTATCCGACAAAATTTTTTTCATTAGATAGATTTTGATCAGTTTTTTAATAATTTTTTGGGAAACAAATGTTACAGTATTTTGTAAAAACAAGTCAAATTGGGGAGGGAAAACCCCGAAAAACAGTTTAATAGGGACGGGGGAAAGCTGACTTCTTGTGGGGGGTCCTTTTGAATCCAACAGATTCTGGATTCTAGATAACAAAATAAAGTCTTTTGTTTTGGGTCCTTTCATTCTTTGGATTTTAGTTATTTGAAGGGTTTTTTCCTTCTATATGGAATTTGGGGATCAAAGAAGCAAATACATGGATGTCAGCTAGCTTTAGAAGTCCCTCCCCAAAACTTAAAATTTAACTTCGAATCGACTGTTCTCCTTTTAAATGAAATGTTGTTTCTCCTTGCATTACCCTTCATGCCCGAAAAGGGAATGTCCTGCCCCGGCTTCCCCCAGACCCTTTCTCGGGCCCTCGGAAAGGTGTCTATCCAGGACGCTAAAAAAAGTCAGGCCTGGTTTAAAAACATTTTTCCGAGAGTCGACCCTCGATAAAAGCCGACATGGAAAGCCGGGGGAAGAATAAGCTCGGGAAAAAGGGTTTAGGGGACCATGCTCACCCCTTTTTGTGTAAAAAACATAAACCAAAACAAAGCCCCCTTCCGAGGGGCGAAACGGAGGCCCTTGCCCGGGGGTTGGGCCCCGGGGGTACGGAAATTTAAAAAAACCCCGCCGCTGGGTTTTCCCGGGACTAAGTCGTTTTATTTTGTAAGCCGTCGCACGGCGTTCAACCCGACTCTTGATAATAGTGGAAGTGTTTGCTGGCGGGCCGTGGGTTTTCCCTTTTGCACTGGAGGATTTTCCACTTAAATCTTGTGCCCCCCTGTGATTTGTTTTTGTGTTCTTCTTTTGTTTCCCCCCGTCTTTTACAAAGTTTTTTTTTTTTTTTTTCTTTGTGGGGCCATTGTTAGCTGCCGCAGAGATTTTTTTTTTTTTGTTTTTTTCTATTTCTTTCCCCACGCCATGGGGTAAAGCTCTTTGCCCAGACCCCTCAAAACGCCCGAAAGAAAATTTTTTTTTTTTTTTTTTAAAAAAACCAATTTTTTTGACCCTCCGTAGTGCTGGAATCTTTTTTTTAATTTTGGGAAATTTTTTTGGGTTTTTGTAATTTTTAGTTAATTTGTTTATTAACTATATGCTGGAATAGTAGAATTTTTATGATTCAAAAAATGAATTCAGTTTTTAGGTATTTTGTTTGTATAAAAAGGATGTAGTGAAATTTCAAACATCTTGTTCACGAAAGGGGACTAATTTACTTGCAATTTGTTTTAAAATTGTAAAAAATTTAAACAAAGTTGAAAAACACCAAAAATTTTTGGAAATTTTGATTTACATGTGTGGAGGTTGTGAAAAACAATTGGACAGTTTTGAGCAGTTGAATGTTAAAGTTTAAAAAACCCCCTACATTTCACTTTTCTTATTGACGTATGATCACATCGGGTAATTTTTTTTTAAAATCACGTGGGTACTTTCGTTAGGCGGTCTAAATGGAATTTAAAAGAGAAAAAAAAATTATGAGTCCAAAACAAAAAAGTTTTTTATGTGAAACTGGGGGAAAGAGAAGGAGAAAGTTTTGCTTTGGTTTCCCCCAAAACGTTGGAAAGTGGAAATTTTTCCCTTTTGAAAACTTAATTCGTTTCATCAGGCGTTTCAAAAATTGAAATTGGTAAATAGGGGTTTACAAAAATTCTAAAAAAATTTTAAAAAACCTTTTGAAAAAAAAACTTACTTATGAAATAGACTTAAAGTTGTGTATTGAAAAGGGGGGGGAAAAAATTGCATTAAGACGACCTTGGTAAAACCCCCCGTGTATGGCAGCACCTTGGGCGTTTGTAAAAGGATACCCGTAAAAAAGGGGGGGTTTTTTGGTTGCTGTTTTTTTTGTGTCTTTTCACTTTCGGTTTTTTGATCTAATAAAAAAAATTTTAAAATATAATTTTTTTAAAAAAAAAAATTTTTAAAAGGGCCCGTAGGATTCAAAAAAATGAATCTTTTAAGCAAATTTAAAACCAAAATCAAATATATTTACTTTTGCACCAATTGTCAAATTTTAAAATATTTTTTAATAGATTTGTTTCAAAAATAGCTTCGGGTAAAAAATTTTTTTTTTTAAATGTCTATATTTAAAATCATAATTAGTGTCTAGACATTGATTTTGGACAAAGTTTTTTAAAATTCCCTGTAACTGATGACGCATTTAAAAATTTAATTTTTTGTATTTAGTACTTTTTTGCCCCTTTTTTAAAAGGGTAATAGTCAAAGATTCTTTTTTTAAATTTTTAATAAAAGTACAATTAATTATTTTTTAATCTATTTAATTTTATACATGGTCCAAAGATTTGATATGTGGAGAAAATTTTTTTAAATTTTTGGATTTTGGAGGAAATAATTTGCCCCCTAGTTCCCCGGGGGTTGGGGAAGGGGGCCCGGGGGAGGCGCCCCCCCGCGGGGCTGGGTCCGCCCCGTTGTCGGACACGTTTCCCCCCCTTTTTTTTTAAAAAATTTTTTTTCGTCTTTCGTGACTGGCCCTGCCCCCTTTTTTGCGTTTTTTTTTTCCCCCCTTTTTGGGGTTTTTTGGCCCTGCCTTTTTTGGATTTTTTTTTTTCGACATGGAAAAGTGTTTTCCCGGTTTTTCTTTTTTTCCCCCGGGGTTTTTTTTTTGTTTTTTTTTTGTGGCTATATAACTTCGTTATTGGTTTGCAAGGTTTTTTGGTTTAGCATCTTAATTTTAATTTTGGGAAACCCCCCAAAAAAATTCACGTTTTAAATTTTTATCAGAGCGCTAGAAAAAGAAATAAATCAAGAAATTTTTCAAAAACTATTTCTAATTTTTGGGGGCCCCCAAAAAAAACCTTCCCCTTTTTAAACTCCCGCGCGCTAGAAAAAAAAATAAATCAAAGAAAAATTTTTACAATAAAACAGAAAGATTGGGGGCCCCCCCGGGTTTTATCTCCCTTAAAATTAATAACCCCCTTGATCTATTTTTTTCTAAAAAAAATTTCCAAAACCCCTGTCATTATAAAAAAATTTTTAAAGTAAAACCCCCTGTAAAAAACAAGCCCTTTGAACGTTGCCAAAATTTTTTTTTGTTCGGATTTTTTTCGGCCGGGACCCAAAGGTTCCCGGGTTTTTAATACTAAAAGGGGGGCTAAAAGTGTTGTCCCCCAAAAATTTGTCGAAAAGGGGGAAACAGCCTTTTTCCCGGCCCGGGAAAATTTGCCCGGTTGGTTACCAACCCGGGCTAAAAAGGGCATCTTTGTCCCGGTTGTTGTTCAGCCGGGGGCTAAGATTAATTTCCCCGGGTTTTAGGTTTCCAGCCGGGGGGAGGATGTCCTTTAGTCCCCGGGTTTTGGGTTTCCAAAACCCGGGGCTAAAAAACCCCCTTTTTAAAAAGCCCCTTTTTTTCCCCCGTCCGAAACCCGGAGGGGCCACATCAGTGTTTTTTTAGGGAAAAAGAGGTGTTTTTGAACAGAGAGGGGAAAAAAAAGGTTTTTTGGTTTATCTTTTTCTTCTTTCATATAACAAAATTTTTTTTTATCATAAACATGTAAGAAAAATTTAATTATCTCTTTGTTTTTTTTACCCTTTATTTATGCTTACAAATTGTTTTTTTTATTGTTTTATTTTGAATTTTTGCATGTCATTTTTTTTATTGACCTACAAATAACTTCATAGTTTTTTTAAATTTTTTTTGTAATTGTTCAGACGGCAGTGTTTAGGGAATTTTTATTAGCAACTCTTATAGTTTTAAAAATTTTTGTTGTAAAATTTTAATGGAGGTAGTGGGCTTGAGAAAAAGTTTTAAAAAAGGGTTTTTTTTAGAGGGGGGTAGTATTGATAGTCATTTTAATTTTTTTTGTTTTGAAAATAAGATTTTTAATTTAGTTTAATAAATTTTAAAAAAGCTACTAAATAGAGGAAAAAAATTTGTTTTTAAAATTTTCCCCTTTTTAAATTTTTAAAAAAAACGGTGTGTTTAGAGAAATTTTAAAGAATTTTTTTTAGGTTATGGTACTTGTTGTCTTTTAATTGAGTTTTTTTTGAAATTAATCTAGCTAGTGGTGATGGCGCGATTATGGTTCCTCGGCCCTTATGGGGTTGGAAATGCCGATTGAGGCCGGAGTTCTCATTCCTTTCGGCAAGTTTTTAGCAGAAAATTGTCTGGGTACGGTGTCCCCAAGGGGGGGGGGGCCCAATAAAAGGGGGGGGACTTTTAAAAGGTTGGATCGCAATGTGAGTAAATTTTTTGCGTTTTTTTATTTTTTCGTTTGTTATTTTGCTAAAAAATTTTGATTTTTGTTCTTTTAAATTTTTTTTTTATTTTTAGTGGGACGGTATGGATGCAAAGGATGGCATGCGGGAAGGGAAAATTTTGACCAAGTGCAAGAAACTCTTCCAAAAAAAGCGGTGATGAGCAATGAGCGAGCAGACGAAGCCCCTGAAAGTTGAAAATGAAAGATGTGTTTGTTTTTTTTTTAGTTGGGGGAAATTTTTTTCCCCCAAATTGTTTTTTAATTTTTTGCATTTTATGTTTTTGTTTGTTTAGTGAATTGGGTTTTCTATATTTTGGGGTTTTTTTTACTAGTTAAAAATTTTTAAAAAAAGTAAAAATAACCCCGGCTATTTTTTATCTTAATTAAAATTTTAAAAACGGGGTCCCCTGCCCCTGGGTTGTCCTGTTTGAGATTTGATAAAAGTATGTCATGTGTAATTGTGCAGATCGATGACGGGATTGGAGGTTTAAAAAAAATGATTGCCCCTCCAAAAAATTTATTGATGGCGTGCATTATTTCTTAATGTGGCAGAGGCAAACAAAAAAGATGGGGTTTTTTTCGTTGTCCATGTTTCTTATTTAAGGGGAAATTTTAAGGAAAAATGCTAGGCCCCCGGGGTACATGACACTTGTTTTTTTGGTTT
>CM039132.1:45329184-45571352 GCA_022036555.1 Microstegium vimineum
GAGAGTCAATTTTTTTTCCTAGCAAGATGCACGTACGCCCAGTGGGCGGAGGCAAGGGGGGGCTGGCAGGGGCATGCCCCCCCTAACATTTCACAATAATCAAAATTAGTAGTATAACTTAATTATTTTTTTAATTATATTAAGAGATAGATTATATAAAATTCTTGACATATATAGCTAGTAATATCTTCTAGATAATAAAATCATACAAAACATAACTAAATTATAAACTATTACAATGAAAAAGATTGAGTTATATTCAAAATTTACGAAGTCACGTCTTGGTTGTTAACAGGCATGCCACTTATCTCACAAAAATAGTGCTTAGGGACTTGTTCGGAATGCAAGAATTTCACGATATTTTTGTAGAAATTTCTCAGGAACCAATTCATTTTCATAGAAAAAAAGTAGGAACATGAAAAAAAATTTCTTGTGTGTCCAAACATGGTCTTAGATTTAGATCCTAGATACATATGAAATTGTCAGCACCCATTAAAGTCAATGAATAAATCCCAACAATCACCATAGGAAACCTAACAAGTTAAGTTGCACTTAGTTTTTAATATGTCGCCTTTTTTTTACCGGCCCCATTGAGTATAATTCCTAGCTCCGCCACTGCGTACGGCGATGATGTCCCAACAGCGAACACACTTGTGTGACTGGCTCATAAACGCTGTCCTCCTACGGCCTCCACAACGTAGTACACTGTCCAGCGGAGGAATTGCATTGCACCAGCCAAGCCAGCAGCAGCCATCATAATTCATAACAACTGCAGCGGCAGAGGCGAGGAGGGCTGGCCACACAGCTAATCTCCTGGAGAGGCAGACGCACACGAAGACGGCAAGGGGCATCCCGGTAAATCCTCCGCGGCCCACTCCGAATTTGTGGTTTAAAGGGGGGTGTTGGCACTACTACAGAACACACCTTTCATTGATTGCCAAAAACAACTTTAATCCCGGCTATAATTGCGCCAGGGGCTAAAGGTACCTTTAGTCCTGGTTGGTAACACCAACCGGGACTAAAAGCCTCCTCCCAACGGCTACGGGCGTCAGACATTGTCAGGGGGGCTTTAGTCCCGGTTGGTGTTACCAACCGGGACTAAAGGCCTACACCTTTAGTCCCGGTTGGTTGCCACAAACCGGGACTAAACCTTTAGTCCCGGTTTGTGGCACCAATCGAGACTAAAGGTTAGGCCTTTAGTCACGACTGGTTCTATGGACCGGGACTAAAGGCCCCCCCTATTTGAACTCTCTTCCTCCCTGTCCGAGCCCAAGAGCACCATTTCTTTCTCTGTTCTTGCTTGTTCTTGCTCTGTTCTTTACTGTTGTTCATCTCCTCTTCGGCCATTGCTTCATTTGATCACTTCTACGCCTCCATCGACTCGTTAAAAGGTTACTATCTTCAACCTCTCATGTTTTACGGCAACATATATTGTTTCTTGGTCTATATGTGATTTTTTATTTATGATTTTCTCTTTTTTTGCCATTTTAAGCTTAACTTGACATTGTTTTGAATATTTTGAAGAAGACAACTAAAACTAGTATTCTAAGTATACACCTTTCATTTCTAGGGTATTATATGTTCCACATTTCAAGATTAGTTTAGCTTAGTTTGAGAATATAGATTTTTAGGATATTATTAAATGATGAATTTATGGTGGATTGTTCTTGATTTATATATATGCCACTTGAGCTCAAAATAATTATATATTTTAGATTAAGAAGGTAGCTACCTAGAATACTTTAGTTGTATACATGGGACATTTGATGATTTTAGGAAATGTAAATTTTAGTTGTTTTATTTTGTTTGTTTATAATATGAGGAATTTATAATATCTAGTTTGAAAAATGAGTATAGAGAGAGTAGATGACAACTGCTTGGGGGCACTCGGCCTCTGATCGGGTTCCAAAGCGACTAAGGCCAGACCTCCCTCTCATTACCTGTGGCAAGTGTATGCAAAAGACTGTGAAAGAGTACCGAGTGGGAAAGACGGGTCCCAACAATGGTCAGATCTTCTATAAGTGTCCAGATCGCAATGTGAGTTATATATTTTGTCTCATTTGATGGTTATGGTTAATTTGTACCTATATTTCCTGATGATTTTGATTAAAACTATTGATTTTTTATTTCTATTTTCAATGGGATGACATTGGATGCCGCGGCTGGTATGGGAGGAAGATTATGTTGAACATGTGGTGGAGGCTACGAAGGCTAATGAGGCAGCGAGCCAGCTCAAGGAACTCGTCGATGTTGAACAGACGAATAATGATCTGTCTGCTTTAGTTGGGATTGGTCGGGAGATCATTATGCTACTGAAGTGCATTTTAGGTTTTTGTGTATAGTGCTAGCGGTCTTAGCATACGTTATGTCGAGGCTTTCATAGAGCATAAATTAGTCTTTGTGTGACTCAGAAATGACACATGATGGTGTTCCATCTCATGTTAGTTTAATGCAGACCTTTCGGTATTTTTATAATATCATTTTTTGACAAAAATGAGAAATTTAATTATGTTTTGGGTCATATAATGCAGACGATGACACGCGATTGGATGTACAATGTAGATCGCCGCTCCAAAGAGTTCATTGATGGCGTGCATGATTTCTTAAGAGCGGCTGAGGCAAACAAGCAGGATGATAATTTCATATGTTTGTCCATGCACCTTGTGCAAGAATTTGAAGGAATATTGTAGCTCAAGGACTCTTCACTCACACTTGTTGAAGTCGGGTTTCATGTCAAACTATATTTGTTGGACCAAGCATAGAGAAACCAGAATTATGATGGAAGAAGACGAAGAAGAGCAATTGGACCCTGACGACATTATTGCTCAATATGGTGACTCCAATGATACTGCAATGGTGGAAGCAGAAGAAGAGGCAGGAGCAGAGGACAGACTCTCTGAAGATGATGGTCTTGGTGAAGTCATCTGTGATGCACAAATAGATCGTGAAAGTGAAAAAGAGAAAGCTAAGTTTGACCGCATGCTAGAGGATCACAAGAAACTACTATACCTGAGTGCCGAAGATTGGCAAAATAAGTTGGGTACAATACTGGAGTTGCTACAATGGAAGGAAAAAATGGCATATCCGACAAGGCATTTAGGCAATTACTCAAAATCCAAAAAAAGATGCTTCTGAAGCCTAACGAATTGCCTGCCACTACGTACGAAGAAAAATAGGTAATGTGGCCTTTGGGATTATAAATCCTGAAGATACATGCATGTCCTAATGACTGCATCCTATACCGTGCAAGGACTATGGGAATTTGGATGAATGACCCGTATGTAAAGCATCGCGGTATAAGATCAGGCGAGATGACCCTGGCGATGTTGAGGGCGAAGAGCGTCCTAGGAAGAAAATCCCTGCCAAAGTTATGTGGTATGCTCCTATAATACTACGCCTGAAACGTTTGTTCAAAAACAAGGACCATGCAAAGTTGTTGCGATGGCACAAAGAAGACCGTAAGGCAGACAACATGCTGAGACACCCTGCTAATGGGTCCCAATGGAGAGCAATTGACAGAGAATTCCCGGAGTTTGCAGGAGATGCAAGAAACTTAAGGTTCAGTTTGAGCACGGATGGTATGAATCCTTTTGGGGAGCAGAGCAGTAGTCATAGCACTTGGCCTGTTACTCTATGTATCTACAACCTTCCTCCATGGTTATGCATGAAGCGGAAGTTCATTATGACGCCGGTGCTGATCCAAGGCCCGAGGCAACCTAGCAACGACATCGATGTCTTCCTGAGGCCTTAGTTGAGGAACTCCTGCTTTTATGGAGCAAACCGGGTGTACATGTGTGGGATGAGTACAAACAGGAACACTTTGACCTGCGAGCATTGTTATATGTAACAATCAATGATTGTCCTGCCCTAAGTAATCTTTTAGGACAGACAAACAAGGATATAATGCATGCACACAGTATTTTGATGACCTTGACTATGTATATCTAAAAAAATGTCGAAAGGTCGTGTACCTTGGCCATCGTCATTTTCTTCCTAATAATCACCAAGCCAATAAGAAAGGCAAGCATTGTAAAGAATAAGTGAAACAAACCAAGCCTCGCAACTGAACTGGACAGGATGTACTTGATATGGTCAAGGATGTGCAAGTAGTCTTTGGAAAGGGAGAAGGGGCCCTACCAGTTCCAAAAGATGCTAATGGATGCGCACCCATGTGGAAGAAGAAGTCCATATTTTGGGAGCTACCCTATTGGCATGTCCTAGAGGTCCGCCACGCGATCGACGTGATGCACTTGACAAAGAATCTTTGTGTGAACCTGCTAGGATTCATGGGTGTGTATGGAAAAGACAAGGATACACTTGAAACACGACAGGACTTGCAAGACATGAAAGAACGAGACAACCTGCATCCAGAGAAGACAGAAGATGGACGCCATTATTTAAAGCCTGCTAGCTACACTCTTAGCAAAGAAGAGAAGGAATGCATGTTTGAATGTCTAAGCAACATCAAGGTCCCATCTGGATTTTCCTCCAATATAAATAATATAATAAATGTGTCAGAGAAGAAATTCCTAAACTTAAAGTCTCATGATTGCCACGTGCTAGTGACGCAATTTCTTCCGGTTGCGTTAAGAGGAATTCTACCTCCACATGTACGTCTTGCCACTATGAAGCTATGTGCATTCCTCAATGCAATTTCTCAGAAGACAATCGATCCAATGGAACTAGCTACTCTACAGAATCATGTGGTTCATTGCCTTGTCAGCTTTGAGTTGGTTTTTCCTCCATCCTTCTTTAATATCATAGAACACCTCCTAGTTCACCTGGTCAAGGAGATTAGTATTCTCGGTCCTGTGTACCTGCACAACATGTTTCCCTTTGAAAGGTTCATGGGAGTCCTGAAAAAAATATGTTCACCAACGTGCTCGCCCAGAAGGAAGCATCTCCATGGGCTATGGGAAGAGGAGATCATTGAGTTCTGTGTTGACTATATTCCCGAACTTGACCCGATTGGTGTTCCTGAATCAAGACACAAGGGGAGACTTAGTGGGAAAGGAACACTAGGGAAGAAAACATATGTCGGTACGGGGGATGATTATTTCAACAAGCACACTACATAGTTCTTCAAAACTCCTCCGTGGTGGAGCCATATGTCGAGGTACACAAGAAATTCCTACGATCCCAGTTTTCAGGGAAGAATGAAGCTTGGATTAGGCGTGAACACATGAAAACTTTCGGCGATTGGTTGCGAAAAAAATGTCTCGGTGATGACAGTATTGATGACCAACTGTATTTGTTGGCTAGACAACCATCGTGGCACATCCTCATATACAAAGCCTACGAGATAAATGGAAATACATTTTACACGGTAGACCAAGATAAAAGGAGAACCAACCAAAACAGTGGTGTCCGCATAGATGCTACTGACCCAAACGGGAATAGAAAAACATATTATGGCCGCATAGTTGAGATTTGGGAACTAGTCTATGCATCTAATTTTAAAGTCCCTTTGTTTAAGTGCCAATGGGTGAAGATGACCGGAGCCGGGGTAACAATTGACAAGGATTATGGGATGACAGCAGTGGACCTCGACACTATTGGGTACAAAGATGAACCATCCGTCCTTGCTGCTGATGTGAATCAGGTGTTCTATGTAAAAGACATGTCTACAAAACCAAAGAAAGGAAAAAACGATGATAAATCAAGAATCAATGATCCCAAGCGTCACATAGTTCTTTCAGGGAAAAGAAACATTTTGGGAATTGAGGACAACTCAGACATGTCAGAACTTTACGAAAGGGATGACCGAATTGCGCCATTCAGTGTGACCAAAGACCCCAAGCATCCTTCTAAATGCCGAGGAAACTCCATGGTTACGACATGATCATAACCAAGGGACATATGTTAAGAAGAAGTTCGCTACTGTGCCCGCTTGATGTAGCTAGCAGTGATGTCAAATGACATGTGTATTAGTCATTTTTGCTAAGTTTGGTCAAATAAATGAAGAGCTACATTTGTATTTGGTCAATTTTGCATTTAGTGACTAATGTTTACTAATACTTCTTTTGTAGTCATTTACTGACTAATGAAGATCTACATTTGTCAATGAAAAAGTTTAGTTCTAAAATGACAAGTCTACCATAAAGATTCATAAACACTATGTCAGATTCATGATTTTGTGACTAATGTCTACTAACACTTCCTCAAATAGAAATTTGATGTGCATAAAAAAGAAAGATCTTCACGAGTTATAAAACCTTTGTATTCAAAAGTTTTTCGTATGAGGTCATTTAGTGTCTCATTAATAATTTCCTATTTAATAGTAAACTTATTTGTCGCATAATTAGACAATTAAAGGTGAAAAACAAAAAGATTAACGTTAAAATAATGTAGAAACTAATTTCCTGTTAGTAACCAAGCATTTTAGTTTTTTTTTAATTCAACAATATACTTTTGCATTAACCAAATACTAATGTTTAGTTATATTTATATTTGATATTATTAAAAAGGTAAAAGATTTGTTGTTATACATTTTTCTAGTAAATAATAAAGCAAAAGGAAATGCAATGGTTATTTTTAAAAAACTTTTGTATCATGTATTTAATTTATTATCCAATTAACAAGAAATAACAATTTATACATATATTCAACTATATGCAATACTAAAACAGCCAAAATAAGCCCCTAAAATTTCGTTTGGCGCCTAAAGAAGTATTTAGCCGCGGTTGGTAATACCAACCGGGGCTAAAGACCTTTAGCCGCGGTTGCTATTACCAACCGGGGCTAAAGGTTGGCTTCCTATATAAGCCTCTGTCTTCCTCCCTATCATCTCGCCTACTTTATCTTCGACTCTCTCGTCTTCCTCGACGCATCAACGAACTGCCGCCGCGCGCGCCTCCATGCCGTCGTCGCCATCGGCCCCCGTGCCACACCGCCGCCGTCGACCCCCGCGCCGCACCGCCGTTGTCGACCCCCGCGCCGCACCACTGCCGCGCGCGCTAGCCCTAGCCGGCAGCCGCCGTCGTTCGCGCGCCGCCACCGCCGAGCCGCGTGCTTGCTTGCCGTACGGCATCTTCGCTCCGAGCGCGCGCCGTGCAAGCCGCTAGCCGCGCGCACCGCCGCCACCGCGCCTCCACCTCTCTACATTCGGTGGCCACCACCGACAGATCGATCGAGATCAATCGAAAGAGAGAAGAAATTGGAAAGAAAAGAAAAGGAGAGAGAAGAAGGAAGAAGAAGGAACAGGCGAGGAAAAAAGAAAAAGTAAAATGGAAAAAGGTTGATTTAGTAAATGAATTTTGAGTAATTTTTAAATGGATTTAATTTGTTAGCAAAAGAAAAAGGAAAAATAAAAAGGAATATTAGTTGCTTGTTTATAGTTTATTAATGGTTTTCTAAATGGAAAATGGAAAAGGAAATTTCTAAAAATATTGTTTAGAAAATGAAAAAGGAAATTTGATAATACTATATATGTCATTAGTTGCTTGTTTTCACACACACTAACATTTTATACATGTTTTTCTAGGCGGAAAGGACGATTGATCGAGAAGAAGGAAGAAGAAAAAGAAGAAGAAGAAGAAGAAGAATAAGAAGAAGAAGAAAAGGAAGAAGAAGGTGAATTGTGAGTAATAATAGAAATATATTTTAGTTTTAGAAATATATTTTTGTTAGTATTATAATACCTTCAATTATTACATTCCATTATTACACCTTCCATTATATATGGATTTGTTAGACAACTATAGACCTTCAGTTATTGCTATATATATATATGATTTGATATATATATATATATATATATATATATATATATATATATATATTATATGTGTGTGTGTGTGTGTGTGTGTGTGTGTATCTTCCATTATAGACCTTCCATTATTGCTATATATATGGATTTGTTAGAAATATAGACCTTCCATTATATTGCTAGTAAAATGTATAGATCTTTCATTTGTTAGACAAATATATACCTTTTATTATTTCTAGTAAAATGTATAGAGCTTTCATTTGTTAGACCTTCTAAGTGCCTAAACCCAAAAGTGTCTACTCCTAGTGCCTAAACCCTAAGTGTCTACCCTAAACACACACATACACAAATACACACACACACACTAAGTGTCTACCCCTAGTACCTAAACCCTAAGTGTCAACCCTAAACACACACACACACACACTAAGTGTCTACCCCTAGTGCCTAAACCCTAAGTGTCTACCCTAAACACACACACACACACTAAGTGTCTACCCCTAGTGCCTAAACCCTAAGTGTCTACCCTAATCTCTATTATTACACTCACACTAAGTGTCTACCCTTTTGGTTATTCTAAGTGTTGCACACTTAGCTTGTTTAATTACGGTTTACACACACACACACTAAGTGTCTAAACCCTTTTACTATATATAGTTGCAGAAATGAACGACCCGAATAACAACATGGACGAGGATTTCTTGTTCTCAATGATCAACGATGGCACTGAGCAAGTATTTGATGCCACCAATGAAGTAGTAGATGGCGGCGCCAATCAAGTAGATGACGGAAGTCAGTACTTTGTCGAAGATGTTGAGCAAGAAAATATCGCGCAAGACAATGTTGATGAGGTATATATATATATGTCTACAATCTCTTGTGTATACATGAAAATCAAAATATTTACATTTGTATAATTATATTTATAATTTTTGTGTTTCTACATACATATCCGTCTGCATCAAGGACAACTAAGGGGAAGAGTAAAAATGTACGAGGCCCGAAGAATCCATTGGAGGGTTGGTACATTATCTCGCAATTCAAGGAGGAAACAGGGAGAGTACTTGGACCACATGCACATACATTTGTCAACCACTATGGTTACCTTGTAAGGGATAGGCTTCCGATCAGTGCTCGTGAATGGCGGCAAAGGACAGATCGTCCAGATGTTAGTTTTGTCTCTGATCGTGACAAGGCGCTAATTTGGCGAGATGTCCTTCAACATTTCTCGCTCGATACAGAAGATGAATCTTTGAAGGGGAGAGTTAGGGACTGGGCAATGAAGAAGATGGCAACACAATTCTAAGCCTGGAAGAAAAAATTGTACAACAAATTTATCAAGAAGAACCTTACTCCAGATTTCAACAATAAGGCCTACGTCAAGTTGAGGCCGTTTTGGGATGACTTCTTAGGTTTCAAGACATCGGAAGAGGGCGAAGCACGAGCGATAAAGAACCAAAAGAATGCCCGAGAAAAGCAATACCACCATCGCTTGGGATCAGGTGGCTACATTACTGCCATTCCTATGTGGGAAAAATAGAAGAGGACCTTGTAGCTATGGGAATCCAACCAGAATCAGGTAGCTGGTCTGATCGCGGTAAGTGATGGTTTTTTGGTCATGGGGGAGGCCTTGACCTTGAGACCAGAAGATTAACATATGACCAAGGACTCACAGAAGCAACACAGAGACTAGTTCAGGCTCAATCTTTGAGGGAACAAGGAGTATGGTCACCAGATAGAGATAGGGATGAGCTGACATATGCCCTGGGGACTGCCGAACACGGAGGGCGGACGAGAGGTTTATGGCGCGGTGCCGTCGAAGCATGCATTCCCTCAAGACAAAGATACATATAAAAGCCGCCAGAGAAAGAAGAGAGAGGAGGAAGCTATGAAATATAGCATGGAGCAAATGCTTAGGGAAGCACGCGAAGCAGCTATTCAAGCAAAAAGGAGAGAAGAAAAACTTGAAGCGAGAATGAGCGAGGAAATCAAAAGGCAAGTGGAACAAGCAATGAGTCGAATGCGAAGTACTGCATCAGTACCGGAAGTCAACAGAAGCCCCTCTATTCAATTGAAAAGCAGTTGTGCTTCCACGAAAGTGCCTCATCCTGGTGATGACTCAAAGGTACGCTTCCCCGTGGATGACATCACAGAACTGAATACAACATGTGAGCTGCACATTCCAAAGGGGGCTACCACAATCATGGTGGCTATCGGTGTTGTATCTCTTATCGACCCGACAAAGACACCAAAATGCCATGGGACAATAATACCACCTGGATATGCTCGCGTCTTGGTGGATACAGTTGAAAAAGGTCATAGCAATGTTCAGCTTTACATTGAAGAAGGTGATGGGGAGAAGACTTTAGAAGAACTGGAGAAGACATTTATTTGTTGGCGCAAGCGCTATATCATTATTCCTGGGGCATCACCTCGTATTGTACCACCGCCGCCTCCTCCTCATCCTAAGTGTGAATCATACATAGCTATTTTTCACTAATTAACTTTGTATTGGCTTAAATAGCGATACTTTATTCACACTTGTTGTTTTCACTGCAAGACCTCACCCAGAGACATAAGTCACCATTCATCACCTGCAGGTCATAGTGTTGCAAGGGATGATGATGGTGGAATGCATGACATGGCTTCCTCCCCAGAACCTACAAGGCGGTCTCCATCTCCGAAACCAGCCCCTCGCCTCCACCACGTTCTCCAACGCCGACACCGGCCCCATCGCCTCCACAACGGTCTCCAACGCCTGCACCGGCCACCCCACTGTCAAAGAAGAGGTCCGCCACACAAGCAAAGGTATCGGCTGCCCCACCGCAAGCAAAGAGGCAAGCTACAAGGAAAGTTAAGATTCCTTAGAAACTTCCGTATGAGAATACTGACAAAGAACTAGATGCTTCAGTAAAGGCCGATGTGCAAGCACATTTCAAGAAAATGGAAGCCGCCCATAAAGCAAAGAAAGAAGCTAAACAACCATTCTTCTTACATCAATCAGCTCTAAGGCAAGCGGTGGAAGCAAAGAAGAGGTAGCTACGTGATGCTCAGAAGAGTTCTCCACTATCAGACTATGACCACACTCTCCAAAAGGCAATTAATGAGAAGAAAAGAGCAGGTAAGGGTGTCCCACAGCTCGGGGAACAATCAAAGCAATCAGTGCCCGCGCTAGTTGTTGGGAATCAATATGGTTCAAACATGAGCGTGCTAGAAGACAATGTTCCACGGGTCAATTATGATCGTATGGAAGAGTTCTTCAAAGGAGCTGGTATAACCGCGGATCCAAAATGCACTCATCCAAAATGCCACTGTAGTCGATGAGTGGAAGAGAACTTTTGTACGTGGCAGAAGTCTGTACAACCCATCGGCCCTCAGCGAACTTGATACACAAATGCGCTCGTTAAACTCGTGGTACATGGAGGCATGTACCAAAAACTCAGATGACTGGATTTGCGTCAGAATTAGAGATAAACATTACTTCCGGGGTGATGACCTTATATTTGTTCCATATAGTGAGCTCCACCAACTATGCCATATGGACGCTCTAGACAAATCTCTCATCAGTTGCTACTGTCTGTAAGTGATCATTTCTTTTAGTAATCTGACTATAGCATATGTATATATAGTAACTAACTATCCTCAAACATATATATGCAGATTCTTGATGTTATTGCTCAAACGTAAGGGATTCAAGGATATTGGTTTCATTGATCTATCAATCATATTCTCGGATCCAAACACTCCCCGCGATCAATGGATACCTCAAACGGAGAGAAATCTTTGGAGGTTCTTGGTCAACCAAAAGACCAAAGAGTATATACTCTTCCCCTACAACTTTGGGTGAGTGTTGTTATCGTTTGCGCAATTTGTCTTAATTATTACTCAATTCAACATAAAGATATATATGTTGACTCTATAAACAAATGCAGTTTTCACTGGATACTCATAGTCTTCAATATGACTAGAAGTCAATTGGTAATCTATGACTCATTGAGAAAACCACTCGGAGATTACCAAGATATGATAGACATCATCAAGGGATAACTTTGATCTTTAAATATAGATTCCTACTCTTTAACTACACTGCAAGAGTTAATTAACTAGTGATTCAATTATTGAGCAGGGTTTGGGCTTGGTTCATTGAAAAACACCATCCGGAACTGGAATTGGCACTAAAGGGTCCTGTCCTGCTAAATGTAAGTTCTACTAGCTCTCATAATCTGTTACATTAGCATGCTTTAACATATGCGTATGATGACGATAGTAACCGTTTTATATCTTAGAGTGGGTTCTAAGGCAGCCACCAGGCAACAATCTGTGTGGATACTACGTTTGTGAGTTCCTCACGGTGTATGCAAGAAGAACTCTTAATCAGACACTACAAGTATGTGATATGTATATATAATACATCCATTTTATTTATTTGTTGCTATTAACTAAATCTTATGTATATTAACACTTGTTTCTTTATAATGCAGATTGAAGACGCTATGGTTGCAGCACCAAGTGTTGCAAGAAGTCTGCCTCAAAGGAATTCAAGACACACATGCTGGATTTCTTCTTAAAAAAGTGGTCAACCCTAAAGGCGAGTACTATTTCAACCCGGCCAAACCACTGAAGCCAAATCAAGATGAACATCTGTATGATATTTAAGTGGCGAGAGCGGTTGTGTCCTAAGTCAAATATGAATGGATAATGATGTACATTTTATGTGCATATATATATATATATAATTTATTTGTGTTTAATGCTTGAAACTAACTTATAAGTGTCTGAATGCATGTATTAACAGCGAATACATGTATTAGAAGTGAACAATACACACATTTGAATAGCTAATCTATTTGGAAAACCAAAATAAGAAATACCAAAACCAGAAAAAAAAAATGGACCTTTAGTCCCGGTGCTGCCACGCGTGGTCCGCCTGTGCCATCTTACGCACCCTTTAGCTCCGGTCGGGCTTTAGTCCCGGGCCTCTGAACCGGGACTAAAGGTGGGACATTTAGTCCCGAATCCTTAGTCCCGGTTAAGAAACCGGGACTAAAGCCCCTTACTGATCGGAGATAAAGGTGTGTTCTGTAGTAGTGTCTCCTTCGCGACCCAAATTTGGTAGTTGGAAGTAATGGGGAGGAGCATTGAATCCGGCCAGCCTCAACTGTGACCGCCCGCCCTTCTCTCGAGTGGAGTCTCGCCTCGGTCGCCGGCTCCGGCCGGCCACCCGCGCGCGTAAGCTCTCAGCGCTCATGTCTGCTGCTTGATGGGAGCTAGAAATGACTTCACAAGAAAGGAAGGTTCTGATAACAGTACGTCCAGGATTATGGAATGCCCGTAATGGTTGTGTAGCCGGGACCCTGATGCTGACTCAATAGCCAATAGGAAGGGCACGGTTGAATTTGTTACTGCCACTGAGCGCTGGCCCGCTTGCTCATTTATTCCTGCTATACTAGCCGCTGGTATGAGCATTAATTACTGCATGCTTGTGCCATGTGAATGAGCTGGCTGACATTGTGTACGTATATAAAGGGAGGGGTCAGTCAGGGCCGATGAACGAAGCATTGATTTGCATTGACAACAGGCCGGACTCTGTCGTTTTGGGTGTCCGTGCAACACGTTTGACTTAATTTATACGAAATATGTACAACATTTAGATCTTTAAATAATTTTGTTAAAAAACTAGACTTAAAGATCTTCCCGATAATACTAATAATATAAAATAGGTATTAATATATTTTAATATATATTTAATCTAAAATATTTCTCGGGAAACGAGAACCACGGTTATTCCGGGACGGATGGAGTACACGACAATGAGGAGACTGCCAATGTCCTGCCCTCAAGGACAATGAAAACATGTGTTGTGCTTGTTAGTGTCCTCTCACCATTTTGCAATCTACTCCCTCCGTCCCTTATTAAATGTCGTTCTCACTTCGTGAGAAATAAGTTAGATTAATTTTATATAAAAAAACTAATAATATTTATGATACATAATGTCGGTGTCTAAAATGGCGGGTCTAGACAGGCAACGAGTAAATTTCTAAACGTGTCAGAGATCGGATAGCTGCGCTAGGAGGACACAAAGATGTATACTGGTTCAGGCACGAACGTCCTACGTCCAGTTCGTTGTGAGATCATGTTACCCAGCACGGGGGTGCTCGTAGAGGGGAGCTACAAGCGATAGAGAGAGGAAAGCGGGTTCCCAGGCCTCCCTCCGGATCTAGGGTTTGCACCGCCCCGTCTCCTCCTTAGCCACACCTTCCGCAGTGCTGTGAGCCGTTCCTCGGGTGCGCCCCTCATGGCTGGAGAGTACCCGGAGATGAGATGGGCTCGGTGTTCACTCTCCTACGAGCGGGTGCACAAGCTTGTGGATGCGGGGTTGCTGCGCTGCGAGCTTTCCGCCAACGGCGACATTGAGTGGATCGTCCCCATGAACGTCGACGTTCCGGATCCGCCAGAGGGGTATGTGGTCTCCTTTCTCCCGTTCGACGAGCATGGGTTCAGTATGCCGCCGACTCGCTTCTTCGCGAGATCCTCAACTACTACGGGATTGAGCTCCACAATCTCAATCCCAACTTCGTCCTCCACCTCGCGGCCTTCGCGGCCATGTCGGAGGGGATGTTGGCGACAGAGACGGACTTCGCCTTGTGGAGGTTCTTTTTCAAGGCGACGGTGTTCTTCGTCAATAGCCGCAACGTGAGATCAATGGTGTCGTGCGTGGGTGCGCGCTCAGCCTTCGTTCTCCCAACAAGGAGTTCTACATGCCAGCGCAGGCGATATCGTCTAATCGGGGGTGGCACTCGCAGTGGTTCTACATCCGGAACCACCCAGAGGCGCCGCTCCCGATTTACACGGGCCGCCGCTTTGCTGAGGAGCTCCCTAGTTGGCACTATGGACTAGATTAGCAAGAGCGCACGGGGATAGAACCCTATCTCCGGAGCTTGACATGGCTCCGGGACCATGGGCTCAACTTCTCGGGAGTGGTTGTGCAGTTCCTCCGGCGCCGAGTGCTCCCTCTTATGGAGCGAGAGCGCCGCTTGAACGATATGGTGCCCGGAGCATCGCGCGCGCTGTCCGCCATGGCGGAGGTAGAGCTGAGCTTTGACCACACGGTCATCGCCGCCCGAAGGTTGCTGGGGGACGCGCTCATCATCGACGACATCGACCGCTGCCCCCCCAATGCGCCCAGACCCCGGGTTCGTCGAATTGGTGAGCTCAGACAGCGTTGCGCTGATTTTCCCTCGCGTTGTCTTTCTTTGGTAGTGTTGACCTTGCCCTTTAGCTGTTCTTCCTCCACAGGGGGCCCACTCGATGGCTCATCACGTGGCCGCTCCCCTTCTCGTTCCGCTGGTGTAGCGGGCGGCGAATCGGGAACGGAACGCGCAGCAGCAGGTGGCGGCGGCCGTCGAGAGGAAGAAGAAGAAGGCTGACAAGGCCTTGAAGCACACGGAGCTAGACATGCGACGGGCCAGATTGCTCCGCGAGGGACTGCCGGAGGAGGAGTCTTCCACCGAGTCCGACGAGGACTGGGAGAACCTCAGCGGCGACGACGATGACGATGATCATGATGATGAGGACGAGGACAGTCATCATCTGTCTGAGGTGGTCTCGGCGCTACGGTCGGCGGGAACACTGCAGCTCTCTGCCGAGACTACGCCGACAGTAGAGGCGCCACCGGTCAGGACGCTCGGCGCACACCTGGTCCCCGGAGGTTCCGGGGGTGGTGTTGCTGGTGATTCCACGGCCACCCCTCGTCCTGCCCTGTCCGGGGAGAGTGAGGGCGGTGGGCGGAGCAGCGGTTCGGGGACCGCGGGCCGCGGCGTGGTGGAGCCAAAGCGGAAACGTAACCGCGTCTTCTCCCCGCAATAATCTTGCATTATCTGGTGTCTTTCTCTGCTCTCTTAATGAGGAGAGGGTCCTTGTGACTTTACCGTGCGTTGTGGTCATCAGGTCCGCCGGTGGCTCCGCGCACGCGGGGTGGAAAAAGCTCCACCGGGGGATGCCGTCCACCGGCTTGGGGCATAGCGACGCGGCTCCGCCTCCTGGTTCGGCAGGCACCGCTGTGACCGTGGGCGTATTGGCCCCGAGCGACGCCGCGGGCACCGTCGTTGTCGTGGCACCTTCAGCCTCTGTAGCCGCAGGCCCTACGATCGTCGTGTCCTCCTCTCCCCCGGAGGTGGTAATCGTCGATGACTCTCGGGAGGAGGGTGGTCTGGGTGCCCCCATGGCTGTGGACGTCGGGGAAGGCCAGCCGGCCATGGTTCCAGAGAGCGTGGCGACCGTGGCGGGGGAGGCCGATGGGGGCGGACCTGAAGTCGTGGACAGGACGATGGACCACCCGGCTGTGACGTCCGTGGCCGAGGCGGCGACGACAGGGGCGAGCGAGGAGGGCCTCCTGGGCAGCCCTCTTCCTCCCAACGTACTGGCGCGGGATGTGGTTGTCCCCCAGTCATTCTCCGAGGAGGAGGTAGCGGCCGCTCGCGCGTCGAAGGTTGTTCTCTCCCTGTCTAGCGCGACCTCGGCGGGCGAGGTGGTTGGTGATGGGGGGAAGCCGCCCCTGGGGCCTTGCGTCATCTCCGTCCTAACCGACATTCCTTTGGGCACCCTGCAAGCACGGGGCTCTTCGGGGGCCCTGGTGGTTTCGAGCTCGAGTTTTTCGCGCTTGAACGTTACTCGTCGTTGGCCCTCCGCGAGTTGTCGTTCCATGTCGTGGAGATCGTGCAACTATCGTTGCCGGGGATCCGAAGGCTGCGGGTCGTCCTACGGTGCGGGTGCAGGCGGCTCTGCCCCCGCCACTGGTGTGTGCACATCGTCGTCGTCCCCATCCTCGATGAGGGTGGCGTCGACAGCCGCACCGAGTGGCGGTGAGGCGCACATGAAGCACTCGCGGCCGCCGCCGGCGCTGCGGTCGCTCGAGTCGGGCTGGAGTAGGTAATCACTCGCGTGCAAGAAACCGTAAAAGGCCTCCTTGTCCCCCAGACCCTCAAAGTCCAAGGGGTCCCAGGGATCGAGGCTCCCGCGGCTGGAGTCGGCGTATGAGGTGACCTCCGAACTTGTGAGGAGGTCGGAGACGGACCGGAGATGGTGAGACGGGAGCCCGATGCATGTCCCTTCAGCGGGGTCAGCACAAACCTGCGGCCACCGCCTCCGAGTAAGATGCGACGGGATTTCGCATACCGTATGGCAGCGCCCTTGGAGCGGGCGCATTGATGAGCTCGGGAGAGAGCGGCTGTCCTCCCGCGAGCTGCGCCGCTATGTTGGCAAATGCGAAGTAGAGGTTGTGTAGGGACCCCTGAGTCGGCTCGGGACCCGTCAGGGTGTCGAGCTGGCGCTCCAACTCGGGTTAGTTGGCCCGTGGGACAGCTGTCCCCCGATTGGTTTGCCCCCGTGAGGGAGACAGGCCAAGGTGGGTCATGGACGACGAGATGACGTCCACGGCTACCTCGAAGGATGCCGTGGGGCGACGGAGGACCAGGTCGGCCCCCCTCCCGTGGCACTAGAAGTCCAGGCTACCAAAACGAACGATGGAGCCTAGTGCAAAATCAACGTGGCGAGATGCCATCCGAAACTCAAAAATGCGAGTGACATGCAAAGTTCCCCTACCTGGCGCGTCAACTGTCGGTGTCTAAAATGGCGGATCTAGACAGCTAACGAGTAAATTTGTAAGCGTGTCGGAGATCGGATGGTTGCGCTAGGAGGACACAAAGATGTATACTGGTTTGGGCACCAACGCCCTACGTCCAGTTTGTTGCGAGATTGTGTTACCCAGCGCGGGGGTGCTCGTAGAGGGGAGCTACAAGCGATGGAGAGAGAGAGGCGGGTTCCCAGGTCTCGTGTGTATGGTGTTCTTGGTTCCGGAGTGTGTTTGCGTGAATGGGAATGAGCGTGTGTGAATCAGAGTCTCGAGAGACAGAGATCGGATGTCCATTCTCCCCCTTTATACGTAGGGAGAGATGGCAAAGTACAGTAGGGGGAGAGAGAGAAGCGTGGGCCCGACTAGGGCTGCTGTTTTAAGAGCGCTTTGGGCTTCTGTTTGCCTTCCTTCTCGAAGAAGATTACACCTGCAGACAAGCCACCAGGATCATGTTCGTCCTTGTGGAAGCTGTAGCCATGCGCCTTATAATCGGGAATGTCACTATTCCCCGATTAGGGCATGGGCGGGGGTTGGCACAATAGGGCCAGGCACCCCCACGTTCCGGCGTACAGTGCTGAGAATGCCCTAATTCCTGTTCAAGTGTTCGGCGAATGCAAGGTGCGGGCATGGCGAGTGTCAATAGGCGGTTAGGCAGCACAGGGGCTTGTACCGTAGGGACTGAACAGGGGTAGGCATGGCGGTCCTTGCCCAGAAGCCCCATCCCTAAGGTCGAGCGGTACTTTGTACCTTTTGACTATGGGCTAGGGCGCCCTGTGTCGTCTGTAACGGCAAGACTTCCGAGGGGGAGGTGACGTCACGGGTGACGTCGCCCTGGCTTGGACGAGGCGGATAGCCCTCCGAGGGTGCTGACGTTACCCTCGGATGGGGCGAAAAGCCCCCGAGGGTAGACGGCGCCACGGATGTCGTCGTCTTAGCTCGGACGCGGCGGAGAGTCCTCCGAGGGTGCTGACGTTATCCTCAGATGGGGCGAAAAGCCCCCGAGGGTAGACGGCGCCACAGATGTCGTCGTCCTAGCTCGGACGAGGCGGTAGAGCCTCCGAGGGTGATTTTGTTTTCGCGAAGTGCGGTGTTAGTGTACCCTATTCGCAGGTATCCGACACATAATTTATATCATTAGATAGATCTTTTGATCTAGTTTTTTAATAAATTTATTTGGAGACACAAATGTTACACGTATTTTGTATAAATCAAGTCAAAGTTATGGCACGGAAACCGAAAACGACGTTTAATAAGGGACGGAGGGAATAGCTAGAACGTTCTTGTGGAGGTCCTGTTTGAATCCATACAGATTCTAGGATTCTAGATAACAAAATAAAGTCTCTCTTGTTTGGATCCATGCATTCTTTGAGATTTTAGTTATTTGAAGGTTTCTTTCCTTCTATCATGGAATTTGGCATCAATAAGAAGCAAATACATGGATGATCAGCTCAGCTTTAGAATGTCCCTCCCAACACTTAAAACTTCAGGACTTCGAAGTCGACTGTTCTCCTCAAACTGATACTGTGATGTGTTCTCCTTGCATCTACCATTCACTGCCCGAAACAGGAGAGATGTCCAGTGCCACCGGCTTTGCCGAGAGCCCTTTCTCGGGCACTCGGCAAAGAGTGTCTATGCCGAGGACAGTCCTCAACAAAGTCAGGCACTCGGTAAAAACATCTTTGCCGAGAGTCCGACCCTCGATAAAAGCCGACACTCGGCAAAGACCGGACAGATACTACAGCTCGGCAAAGAAGGCTTTATGTGACCATGCTCACCCCGTTGAAGATGCTCAAAATTCATAACCCAAGACAAAGGCCGCACTTCCGACGGGGCGAAGCGGAGGTCCGTTGCCGGGAGGCTTGGGCCGGAGCAGTACGGTACATATACCCGCCGCTAGGGTTCCACGGAGACTAAGTCGTTCATTATTCTTGTAAGCCGTCGCACGGCGTTCGAACCCGACTCTTGATAATAGTGAGAAGTGTTTGCTGGCTGGCGCTCGTGGTTCTTCCCTTCTGCACTGGAGAGATTTTCCACGTTAAATCTTGTGTCCCACTGTGATTTGATCTTGTGTTCTTCGTCGTTATCCGCCGTCATTGACAAAGTTTTTTTTTTGCTATTTCTTTGCTGCGGGCCACTTGTTAGCTGCTCAGCAGAGATTTTCTTGTTTTTGCTTTTGCTATTTCTTTGCCGAGCGCCATGAGCTCGGTAAAGATCTCTTAGCCTAGAGCCAATCTAAGCGCTCCGTAAAGAATTTTTTTTTTCTTTTGAACTCAATTTTTTTGCAGCCCTACCGTAGTGCTAGGAACTCAATTTTTAATTTTGGTATATTTTTAGGTTTTTTGCTATATATTTAGTTAATTTGTTTCATTGAACTATAGGTGCATGGAATAGTAGAATTTCATGATTCAAAAAATGATATTCATGTTTTCTAGTGTATTTTGATTTCGTATCCAAGGATAGTAGTGAAATTTCAAACATCTTGTTCACGAAACTTGGCCACTAATTTACTTGCAATTTGTTTTAAAATTGTATAAAATGCAAACAAAGTCTGAAAAACACCAAACGTGTCGAGATGTGATATCACATGTGTGGAGGTTGTGAAAAACAATTGAGACAGTTTTGAGCAAGTTGTAATGTTGAATGCTTAAAACCCATACATTTCCACATCTTATTGACGTATGATCACATCTGGATAAGTGATTTTAATCACGTGGGTACTTTCAGATAGGCGAGTCTCAATGGAATTTCATAAGAGACACAATAAATATGATGTCACATCAACAAAAATAGAATATTTATGTGAAACTAGGAGGAAAGAGAAGGAGAAAGTTTTAGCGTGGTTCCAAAACGTTGGTAACCGTGTAAAACTTCCATTGAGAACTTAATTCGTTTCATCAGAGCGTCATACTAAATTGTAATTGGTACATATGGGATACATGAAATTCTAAAATAACTTGTAAAACCGTGCAATAAAACTTACATTATGAAATAGACTTAAAGTTCCGTGTATTGAAAACTGGAAGGTGAAACTTGACATTAAGACTGACCTTGGTATACACGCCGTGTACTGGCAGGCACCTTGGGCCGCTTTGTAAAAGGTACTAGCCGTATCTAAGGGGGTGTTTGGTTGCATGACTATTTTGTAGTCTCTTATCACATCGGATGTTTGATACTAATAAATTGAATTAAATATAATTTATATTATAAAACTAATTACAACGTCACGTAGGACTTCAAGAGATGAATCTATTAAGCTTAATTAATCCATCATCAACATATATTTACTGTAGCACCATATTGTCAAATCATAGACTATTTTATATCAATAGATTTGTTTCGTAAAATAGTCTTCGGCTGATAAATTAGTTTTATAAATAGTCTATATTTAATACTCATAATTAGTGTCTAGACATTCGATGTGACAAAGACTTTTTTAAGTCCCTGTAACCTGATAGACGCAGTAATAACACTGTTGCACATTTGTTTGTATTTAGTACTTATTGTCCAATTATAAAGTAACTAGCTCAAAAGATTCATCTTCAAATTACAGATAAACTGTACAATTAATTATTTTTTAATCTATATTTAATTCTTCATACATGGATCCAAAGATTCGATATGATGGAGAATTTTGAAACTTTTTGGATTTTGGAGGGAAACTAAATAGCCCCGTAGTTCCGGCGTTGGCAAGGGAGCCCGGGCAGGCGCCCAGGGTCGCCGGGAGCTGGGTCCGCCCATGTTCGTCGGACACGTACCCTGGCTGTTGTTCGTAATTTTTTTTGCAGTGCATACGTGACGTGAGCCATGCCGTTTCTTTGCGTTTTTTTTCCTGTCATTTGGGTTATTCTGAGCCATGCCATTTTCTGAGATTTTTTTCTGCGACATGGAATGTGTGCCGGTTTCTACTTTTAGCCACGGTGTTTGTTTTTTTGTTTTTTTTTGTGGCTACTATATACTTCTGTATATTCCGGTTTGACAAGGTATTTATGGTTTAGACATCTTACTATTACTAATTGGAAGCCCCAATAAAGCCTTCACGTTAATTCTCATCAGACGCGCTAGAAAAAGAAATAAATCAAAGAAATTCTCACATACTATTACTAATTGGAGGCCCCAATGAAGCCTGCACGTTAATTCTCACCAGACGCGCTAGAAAAAGAGATAAATCAAAGAAATTCTCACAATAATCAGAAAGATCTGGCCATCGGTTTGATCTCCATTAATATTAATAACCATTAGATCTATTCTATTTTCTAAAAAATTACCAACCTCTGTCATTATAAAAATTCATTAAAGTAACCTCACTAGTAAAGAACAAGCCTTTGAACGATATGCCAATTTAGCTTTAGTCTCGGCATTTTTTTCGGCCGGGACTAAAGGTTCCGGTTGTTAATACTAATCGGGACTAAAGAGTGTTGTCCAACGGCTAGTACGTCAGGCGCACAACAGCCTTTTACAGGCAGGAACATTTAGTCCCGGTTGGTTACCAACCGGGACTAAAGGCTCATCTTTAGTCCCGGTTGGTAGCTTCAGCCGGGACTAAAGATTCAATCCCGGTTTGAGGTACCAGCCGGGACTAGAGATGATCCTTTAGTCCCGGTTGGTTACCAACCGGGACTAAAAAGCCCCTGTATAAATAGCCTTCTTCCTCCCTGTCCGAGCCAGAGAGGACCACATCAGTGTTCTTGAGAAAACAGAGAGTGTTCTTGAACAAGAGAGGAGGAAGAAATGTGTTCTTGGTGATCTTGCTTCTTCTGACATATACACAAGATTTTTCTTTACTCATACTTCACTGCTAAGCAAGGTTTCAATCTCATCCTCTCTTGTTTCATCACCATTTCATTTCATGCTTACAAATTGTTGTTTTTATTGTGTATTTTGAATTTTGCATGTCATTTTCTCTCTTATTGACCTACAAATAACTTCATAGTTTTAATTGTTGTTGTAATTGCATTCAGACGGCAGTGATTTAGAGGAATAGTTTTACTTAGCAACTACTTATAGTTTTAATTGTCGTTGTAATTTCAATGAGACGGTAGTGACTTAGAGAAATGTATAAAGAGTTTATTTTAGAGGTATAGTAGTATTTGATAGCTCATTTTAATTGAGTTTGTTTAGAAAATAAGATTTTTAATTTAGTTTAAATAAATTAATCTAGCTACTAAGTAGATGGCAACTACTTATAGTTTTAATTCTCCTTTGTAATTTTAATGAGACGGTAGTGATTTAGAGAAATATATAAAGAATTTATTTTAGAGTTATGGTACTTGATAGCTCATTTTAATTGAGTTTGTTTAGAAATTAATCTAGCTAGTGAGTAGATGGCGGCGACTTATGGTTCCTCGGCCTCTCATGGGGTTGGAAATGCACGATTGAGGCCGGAGCTCCCTCTCATTCCGTGCGGCAAGTGTGAGCAGAAGATTGTCATGGAGTACAGAGTGTCCAAGGCGGGTCCCAATAAGGGTCGTATCTTCTACATGTGTCTGGATCGCAATGTGAGCTATTTTATCGCGTTTGATGATTTTTTCAGTTTGTCTCATTTTGCTAAGTGATTTTGATTATAGTTCTTAATTTGTTGTTCTATTTTTAGTGGGACGGTACTGGATGCAAAGGATGGCACTGCGAGGAAGAATATATGACACACGTGCAAGAATCTCTTCCAAAAGAAGCGGCTGATGAAGCAATGAGCGAGCAGACGAAGCCCATGAATGTTGAACAGATGAATGATGTGTCGTTTGTTTTAGTTGGAATTGGCCGCGAAATTGTTATCCTATTGAAGTGCATTTTATGTCTAGTTTGTTTAGTGCAACTTGGGATTTTCTATATTGTGGTTATGTTTACATAAGTTAATATTAAAGTGATGTAACTACCCTGGCTATTTTGTATCTTAATAATTTATAAATCGAGTCACCCTGCCGATGGGTTGTCATGTTTGAGATTTTGATATAGTATGTCATGTGTAATTGTGCAGATCGATGAGCCGAGATTGGATGTACAACACTGATTGCCGCTCCAAAGAATTTATTGATGGCGTGCATTATTTCTTAACTGTGGCAGAGGCAAACAAGCGAGATGGTTTTATACGTTGTCCATGTGCATTATTTAAGAATTTGAAGGAATATGCTAGCGCGAGGAATATCCATGCACACTTGTTTAAGTCTGGTTTCATGTCAAACTATATTTGTTGGACCAAGCATGGAGAAAGCGGAGTTATAATGGAAGAAGGCGAAGACGAAGAACCAAGGCACAATGAAGATATTTTTGCTGAATATGCTGCACTAAATGATATTGCAATGGGGGAAGCTGAAGAAGAGCAAGAGGGAGAAGATGTGCCCATTGATGATCTTGGCCAGGCCATTCGTGATGCTCAGAGAGAATGCGAAAGTGAAAAGGAGAAGATCAAGTTCGATCACATGCTAGAGGATCATAAGAAATTATTGTACCCGACTGCCATAGAGGAGCAAAAAAAGTTGGGTACCATACTGGAATTGTTGCAATGGAAGGCAAAGAATGGTATATCTGATAAGGGATTTGGACAGTTATTGACTATTCAGAAAAAGATGCTTCCAAAGGGAAACGAATTGCCAACAACTACGTATGAAGCAAAACAGGTCGTCTATCCTCTGGGATTAGAAATCCAGAAGATACATGCATGTCCCAATGACTGTATCCTCTACCGCGGGGAGGGCTATGAGGATTTGGATGAATATCCGGTATGCCATACATCGCGGTAGAAGATCAGACGAGATGACCCTGGTGATGTTGATGGCGAACGTCCGAGGAAGAGAATACCTGCCAAGGTTATGCGGTATGCTCCAATAATACCACGCCTGAAGCGTCTCTTTAGAAACAAAGACCATGCCAAGTTGTTGCGATGGCACAGTGAAGACCGTAAGGTAGACAATATGTTGAGACACCCTGTCGATGGGTCCAAATGGCGAACAATCAATAGAGAATTCCCAGAGTTTGCAGAGGACGCAAGAAACTTAAGGTTTGCTTTAAGTACAGATGGCATGAACCCTTTTGGGGAGCAGAGCAGTAGTCATAGCACATGACCCATTACTCTATGTATCTACTGTCTTCCTCCATGCTAGTGCTCATCCAAGGACCCAAGCAGCCTGGAAACAACATCGATGTGTATCTGAGGCCCTTAGTTGACGAACTTATGCTTTTTTGGAATAAACCGGGTGTACGTGTGTGGGATGAGTTCAAAAAGGAATACTTTGACCTGCGAGCAATGTTGTTCGTAACAATCAATGATTGGACGGTTCTTAGTAATATTTCAGGACAAACAAATAAGGGATATAACGCCTGCACACACTGTTTTAAGGACATTGACAGTATATATTTGAAAAAATATCGAAAGGTCGTTTACCTCGGGCATCGTCGGTTCCTTCCTACGAATCACCCCCTTAGAAAGAAAGAGAAGCATTTTAAAGGTAAGATAGACCATCAGACCAAGCCTACCAACCAAACTGGTGAGGATGTATTTGATATGGTGAAGGATGTGAAAGTAGTCTTCGGAAAAGGACCAGGGAGCAAACCTGTTCCGAAGGATGCTAACGAACGCGCACCTATGTGGAAGAAGAAGTCCATATTTTGGGAGCTACCCTATTGGCAAGTGCTTGAGGTCCGCAGCGCAATTGACGTAATGCACCGAATGAAGAATCTGTGTATCAACCTACTAGGATTCATGAGTGTGTATGGGAAGTCTAAGGACACAATCGAAGCATGACAAGACCTGCGATGTTTAAATGAACGAGAAAAACTGCATCCAGAGAAGACAGATGATGGACGCCAATACTTGAGACCAACAAGCTACACTCTTAGCAAGGAAGAGAAGGAAAGCATGTTCGAATGTCTAGATAGAATTAAGGTCCCATCTAGATTCTCCTCGAATATAAAGGGTATAATAAGTATGTCAAAGAAGAAATTTCTAAACTTAAAGTCTCATGACTACCACGTGCTTATGACACAATTGCTTCTAGTTGCATTAAGAGGAATTCTACCTCCAAATGTACGTTTAGCCACTATAAAGCTATGTGCATTCCTCAATGCAATTTCTCAGTAGGCAATCAATCCAGGAGATCTGGCAAAACTACAAAATGATGTGGTTCAGTGTCTTGTCAACTTTGAGTTGGTGTTCCCTCCATCCTTCTATAATGTCATGACGCACCTCCTAGTTCACCTGGTCAATGAGATTAGTATTTTTGGGCCCGTCTTTCTACACAATATGTTCCCCTTTGAGAGGTTCATGGGAGTCCTGAAGAAATACGTTCACAATCATGCTCGTCCAGAAGGAAGCATTGCCAAGGGGTACGGGATAGAGGAGGTTATTGAGTTTTGTGTTGATTTTATTCTAGACCTTGACCAAATTGGGGTTCCTGAATCGCGACACAAGGGGATACTAAGTGAAAAAGGGAACACTAGGGAAAAAATCATATGTCGGTGCGGGGGACGATTGTTTCAATAAAGCACACTACACCATTCTACAAAAATCCTCCTTGGTGGATCCGTATATCGAGGAACACAAGGGCATCCTAATATCCCAGTTTCCAGGGAGAACTGAACATTGGATTACTCGTGAGCACATGCAAAATTTTGGTGGTTGGCTACGGAAAAAATGTCAAGGTGATGAGAGGCTTGATGAGAAATTGTACTTGTTGGCCAGGGAACCATCGTGGCATATCGTCACATACAAAGGGTACGAGATAAATGGGAATACATTTTATACAGTAACCCAAGATAAAAAGAGCACCAACCAAAACAGTGGTGTTCGCATTGATGCCACGGACCCTAATGGGAATAAGAAAACATATTATGGCCGCATAATAGAGATATGGGAACTAGACTACAGACCCACTTTTAAGGTCGTTTTGTTTCGGTGCAAATGGGTGAAGGTGACTGGAGGCGGGGTAACAGTTGACAATGACTATGGAATGACAATTGTGGATCTCAACAATCTTAGGTACAGAGACGAACCATTTGTGTTAGCCAATGATGTGAATTAGGTGTTCTATGTAAAGGATATGTGTACGAAACCAAAGAGAGGGAGAAACGACAACTCAAAAAGTGAGCCAAAACGCCACATTGTTCTTTCAGGGAAAAGAAACATCGTGGGAATCGAGGACAGGTCAGACTTGTCAGAGGATTATGAAAAGGACGACCAACTCCAACCGTTTGTAGTAAACAAAGACCCAAGCATCATGCTAAATAATGAGGACACTCCATGGTTACGCAGTGATCATAACCAAGGGACATACATTAGGAACAAGTTTTTTGTTATTGCCATCACTTAATATATTGTATGATTGCTCAATATATGGCTCAATATGTGTAATTTTTTTGGTCAAAACTGCCTAAATTATTTGTGGCAAGAATCTATAACAAATAATTTCCCCATATAAGATCCTAGGTTTGTCTCGATCATGTTTTACATTCCCTCGTGCGTTTTTGGAAATAATTTGATGAGAAACCAAAATTTTAACGCTACGATACTGCGAAAACTAATATTCGGTCCAAAACATATAGTTTAAAGGATTTCCATTCAAAAAAACATTTTTGCATTAAGCAATTAGTGATTAATGGTTATATTACGATGACCAAAATAAAAGGAAAACAAAATAATTTAAAGTTTAAGGTTTTTCCTTCAAAGAATAAAGCAAAAACCAAATAACGGTGCTTTTAAAACAATATTATGCCTAATAATTGATTTATTGTTTAATTAACAAGTGTAAAAAGAAAATTACAATGAAATATATCCAAAAAACTAATATTTTCTTTGAAAGCTGATGGGAAGTGAACAGGCAGGGACCTTTAGTCCTGGCTAGACTGGTAACACCAACAGGGACTAAAGGTCCTTTAGTCCCGTTTAGGGTTACCAGCCAGGACTAAAGGTCTGGGCCTATAAAGCCCAGTTCCTGCGCCCCGCTTAGTCCGCGGTCTTTCTTCCTTACACGATCGATCTCGGCTACCTCTCGCGCGGCCCAGCTCCTCGACCGCCGCTGCCGCCCTCTCTCCGTCTGCCGGTGGCGCCCCCATGCCCTACTCCGGCCCCAGCGTCCGCCGCCTCGGACGCCCGCCCTCCGGCGCCCAACAAGCTCCGCCGCGGCGCACCATCAGGCGCCAACTCCGCGACGACCGTGCCGCCTCCTCCGTCTGCCGGCGGCGCGCGCCCCCGCGCCCTACTCCGGCCCCAGCGTCCGCCGCCCCGGACTACCGCCCTCCGCCGCCAACCAAGCTCCGCCGCGCGCCATCAGCCAGCTCCAGCGGTGGCCGCCGCGCGCGCGCCACACACGCGCTCCCCCGCCGGGCCGCGGCCCCGACGACGCGCGGTGCCCCAGCCTCACGGCGTCGTCCGCCGCGCGCCCCGCCCCGGCCCCTCCACGCGCTCCGGCGGCGTCTCCGATCCGGCCACGCCGACCCCTCCACGTGCGACGCGCCGCTCGGCCCGACCAGCTAGCTCGTCGGCGCCGACAAAGCAAAGGGTGCGTGGTGTGCACGTACCGTGTATGTGTTTATTTGTGTAAATTAGAAATGGAGTTAGAAATTAGGTTTTCTAAATGTCATATATTCGTATATAAATGGAGTTAGAAATGTAAATATATCTAAATCTTTAATTAATTAGACTCATATAAATGGACTCATATAAATGTCATATAGTTTAAATGGACTCATATATTAGACTCAAATAAATGGCTCTCGACATTTATTAATTAGACTCATATATAAATGCCTTCATGTTTTTGTTATTAGATATATGTATATATAATAATATATATAAATGTAAAATGTAAAATGTTTTTCATGTTGTCTTTTATTTATATTGTTTATTAGATATATGTATATACATTTTCTTAAATGCCTTCATGTTTTTGTTAATGCATGCCTTTATAAATGTATGACTTCATAATGTTATCATAAACCACATAGCTAGTTAGAAGTTACTATAATCTCATAAATGAGTCTAGTAATTATTGTGAATCACAGTGGCGCCTATAGAATAACTTATTTTGTAGCCAGCTATAGAGTAGTAGTTCCCTATATATATATTTGTTAATGAGTATAGTAATCATTTTTTTGCTAATGCTGTTTTGTAAATGCCTTCATGTTCTTTGTTAATGTATGTATATCTAAATGTTTTCTATTCTCCTTTGATATACACAATTCTATAGTGGTATACTTTAGATATGGCCGACCCCAATGATGACACGATGGAGGATGCCATGATAGATCTTATCAACTCCGCCGCCGCGGACGATGATAATGCTCAGGCAGATGACGGGAGTCAATACTTAAATCTTGGAAATGAACCAGAAAATGTCTTGCAAGATGACATCACTAGCGAGGTGTATACTTGATTAATTAATTAATCCATCTTCTCTCTAGCTTATATATTTATTATATTGGTGATTAATTAATGTATATGTGTGCATTGTGTGTGTAGCCCTGTGGATCGACGACGAGTCGAAATGTACGAGGCCCGGCAAAGCCGGTGGAGGGCCGTTATGTAATAACACAGTTCAATGCAACTACGGGAGAACCACTTGGATCACATGCGAAGAAATTTGTTAATCACCGTGGTTACCTAGTAAGGGACAGACTGCCGATCAATGCGCGAGAATGGAAAGAGAAGACAAATGCTCCTCATATTAGTTTTGTCTCTCCTTTAGACAAGTCCCTTATTTGGGATGATATTCTTAAACATTTCATGCTTGAAACAAATGATGCTGATATGAAGGAGTTAGTTAAGAAGTGGGCTATGAAGAAGATGGCCACCCAGTTCCAGTCTTGGAAGAAAAAGCTATACAATGATTATGTTAAGAAGAATCTAACACCAAATTTCAACACTAGGGGTCCGCTATCAAAGTTGAGGCCTTATTGGGATGAATTTGTGCAATACAAGACATCAGAAGAGGGTACAGAGCGGATACGAAGGAACCGAAAGAACGCCCAACAAAAGGAATACCACCATCACTTGGGATCAGGTGGCTACAAGACTGCCAAGGTAAAGTGGGAAAAGGTAGAATCAATGCTAATTGAAAAGCAGATCATACCAGCTTCACTTGATTGGCCCGAACGCTGTAAGAATTGGTTCTTTGCGCATGGTGGATCACTTGACCTAGAAACCGGGGGGTTAGTGTATGGTCAAAGGATTCGAGAGGCAGCAGAAAGACTTTGTCATGCTATAATGGCTTCTGAAGGACCGAGAACGACGACCAGAGGGGGGGTGAATGGGAGCCTCAAATTTCTCTCGAAATATTCGGGCCACTCTTCCCAAAAACCAAACCCATTTGTTGGGTGCTCACCGAAAACTCCAAAGACCAAGTTCTCAACCTCTATGGAAAAGTGGCAAGAACCTAGGCAAAACGGGCGAAAACAGCAAACCAACAGAGGCTCCGGACCAGTTCAGATTGAACCACCGGACCAATGACGAATGGTCCGGTGAGTGGTCCGACGCCTTCACCAGCTGAGACCAAAACGAGCAGAGAGCACCTGACCTCCGGACGACCTGCTTCGGACTAGTCTGATGCTACCTCCGGACCAAGGAGAGTGGTCCGGTGCTCACTTTTCCCACTGCCAAAAACGAACAGAAAGTCCCTGACCACCGGACCAGACCGTCGGACGGCACCGTCGGACTATGCACACTGGTCCGACGCGTAGCCGATTCCCATAGCAGAACCACCGGACTACTTGACAATGGTCCGGAGCTCAAGAGCTGAGTAGTCCGGAGCTAGGTCCGACGCCCCTCGCTGCTTGACACGGCTGAAGTCAAGACCACCGGACCATTTGCTATGGTCCGGAGCTAGAGGAGAGTCGTCCGGAGCCTAGACCGACGCTTACGAGCAGAAACTCTGAAAACACGAAAAACGAATTTCTCTCCACCAAATCTTCCCAAAACTCGACCAAACGATCACCAACTGCAACCAAACTTTGTAGGCATGATCCTAGTGCAATTGGGGAGCTATCCCAAAGAAATCATCGCTCAATTTGGGTCGGATAAACGGGAACACTCGGATTTGGGGGAGAAAGGGGAAAGAGAATAACACCACAAAGAAAACGCCCGATCTGCGTACTCGAGAGGTTTGAGGATGGATCCTTCGGTGCAAAGAAGCTCCTCTCGAATACGGACAACTCGGTTCAAACGGATTTGCAAGAGCTACTCCCTACAAAGAGAAATCATCTCGGGAAAAGAGGGAGCAAAAGCAAAAACGCGAAGAACACAAGCAAAACGGGACGCAATCACGAAATCGAAGCCGCCATGGCTTACGGAGGTTACGGCCTCCGATTCCTCGCAACAAAATCGAGTTCTTACAAAGGTTGATGAAATTAACCTAGGGATCTCATGAACTAGAGAGAGGTTAGAGAGAGAGAGATGGGGCAAAGTGATTAGGGTTCAAGAGATAGGATGAGGATACCCCTTCATCCTCTATTTATTACAGGATTTGGCTATTTCCCAAAGACCCCCCTAGATACAATGAGTGAACTACCTAGCCTAAGCATTGCAGTCCAAGCTCCGGTAAATATCTCCCTCGATTTGAATGGACGGCCCCGCTTCCTGCCAGGAGTTGCCGTCGCCTCGACGCAACCTCCAGGATTCCGCCACGTGCCATCCCCGCTTCCTCGGAAGCTCCGCCCGGGTTTTGAGGCCCAAACCCGCGAAACCCGCCACCGGTAGCTTTCGGCTCAACTACCGAACCCCGAGTTTTGTGGCCCAAACTCGGAAACCCACGCGGATGGTTTTGAGGCCCAAACCACCAAACCACTCGACGCGAGCCACCTTGTCTTCGCCCGGTCGGACTCCGAGTCCCCTGAGCCTCCGCTCGACTCGCGCGTCCACCGTCTTGACTTGGTCGACTCGGTCTACCTCTATGTCTTCTCGCACTCGCCGGTGCCAAGTAATAGCCACCACAGCTAGTCCGCCGGCGCCCATGGTCCCTCAGTCCGAGCCCCGTTTCCGCCCTTCACCGCTCTCAGTCCATCGGCACGGCAAGCCTCTACTCGACCTTCTCCACGCCATTGACCACTGTCACTAGGCATAGTACCTGCACACCACAAGCCGATAGACAGGCACACATTTGCTTTCGCAAAGAGGTTAGAAGTAAACGCTCAAACTGAAACACTCATGTGTTGGTCAATCACTCATCATCAAAACTGAACATCATGGGCACATATCAACCATGTGTTCACAGCTTCTGCTAGTGGTGCGTTCAAGCCCAACAGAGAAAAGGATGAACTAACATATGCCCTCCAAACAGCTGAACACGCTGGAAGAACAAGAGGTAAAGGGGCCCTCTCTTGGCAGCATGGCTTTCCTGAGGACAGAGGCACATATAGAAGCCGCCAGAGAAAGAAGGATGAGGTGAACGAGCGGTTGCGAAGGTTGGAGATGGCGGTCCTTGAATCTCAAGACCGAGAAAAAGCTAATGAGTCGAGGATGCAGGAAGAAATTAGACGACAAGTGCAAATAGCATTGAGTAATTCCCAATGACAGTCAGCATCACAGCTGGGAGGTAGCCCTACTAACCAGCTTGTAAGTAGTTGTGCTTCCACAGAGCTACCAGGTGATATAGGCTTGCGCTTCCCTGTGGATGACATCATTATACCTCTTACCGCATGTCAGCTGCACATTCCAAAGGATAATGGCAGCATCATGGTTGCTCTCGGTGTTGTTTCCCCTATTGACCCTACTAGAACACCAAGAATGCATTGTCAAATAATACCACCTGGATATGCTAGCGTCTCTGTGGATAGAGTTCTTAAAGGATTCAACAGAGTGGTTCTTGACATTCCAGGAGGTGATGGGGAGAAGACTCTCGGAGAAGCGGAGCATTCTTTTATTCTATGGCGCAAGAGATACATTGTTATTCCTGAGGCATCGCCTCCTAAACTACCTCACCATAGGTACGTATGATAGTGTTGTGCAATTTTTTATACTGACTAAACAAGTATACACTCATGTACTCTAATTTTGTTTTGTCATATATATAGCAACAGGTCCTCGGATCAGCATAGTGCTCCGAGGAGGTCTCCAACGCCGTCGCCAAGGAGGTCTCCAATGCCGCCGCCGCAGCAGCCGTCTCCAAGGCGATCTCCAACACCGGCAAGGAGGTCTCCAACGCCGCCACCGCAGAAGCCGTCTCCAAGGCAATCTCCAACGCTGGCAAGGAGGTCTCCAAGACCGCCGCTGCAGCAGTCGTCTCCAAGGCGATCTCCAACGCCGATAAGGAGGTCTCCAACCCCTCCGCCACCTCAGCCTGAGTTGACAAAGAAGTCTGCCACTAAGAGGTCTGCCCCGTCACAATCGACGAAGTCTTCATCCCAATCGGCGAAGAGGGCAGCCTCCAGTAGTAAAACAAAGCCTATTCCCCAAAAGCTTCCTTATGAAAAGACGGATGAAGAAATTATGGCTAGTTCTCAAGAAGAGGTGGCAGAGTTCTTTACAAAATTGAAAAAGGAAGCAGAAGCTAGGCGAAACCCTCCAAAGCCATACTTCTTCCTAAATCCAGCATAACTAAGAAAGAGGGTGGGCCAAAAGCAGAAAGAGTTGTGTGATTCTCGTTAGGCACCGCCAGCAACAGACTATGACCGCACTCTCATGAAGGAGGCGACGACAAGTAAGAAGAAAGCAGAGAAAGATGTTCCACTACTCGGAGAACAGGTACAACCAATTCCTCAACTAGTTGTTCATGATGAGTATGGAACAAACATGAACATGAAAATTTTAAACCTAGTTGTTAGAGATGTCAACTTGGAGCAACTTGTTAATTTCTACATCGAAACTGTTCTTGGCATAAACCAAATTCTCTATGGTGGCGAAAACGACTCTGCCCCAGAAGTTGATCCTTGGAATATTTATAAATATGACAAGAGTTTTTTCAACCCTGATGCCGCACAAAGAGATCACGACACACAAATGTACATGTTGAACAAGTGGTACTTAGAGGCATGTAAAAGGAACGAGCAACGTCTTCTTCTCAGAGTCAGACAACGACACTTCTTCCGTGGCGATGACATCATACATATTAACTTCTTAGAAATACACCAACTATGCCACCATGATGCTCTCGACAAATCTCTCCTCAGTGGCTTTTGTCTGTAAGTGATTGCATTGTTTCTATTATTACTAAAGTAACTTGCATGTGTTGTATATATATAGTCATCCTTACACTATATATGTATGTAGGCATGATATGAACAGGCTCAGAAAAATAAAGGACAATACTATCGGTTTTGTTGATCCATACATTGTATTGAAAGACCAAGTTACTCTCCAGTCTAATTGGCGACCTCAAGTAGAGAAGAATCTCATGAGGTTCTTAGTTCACCAAAAGGACAAGAAATCGATACTCTTCCCGTATAACTTCAAGTGAGTGTGCATATTTTATTTTCCCTTAATTACTTGACCCATATATAGTTATTGAATTATATGACTTCATATGCTATAAACATGTAGCTTTCACTGGATCTTGATGGTCATCTATCTGGATAATAATCGGTTAATAATATTAGGCTCGTTGAGAAAAGATCGAGCCGATTATCAAGATATGATAGACATTATCCAGAGGTAATTTAATATCGGTCACGAACCAAATTCTTTATTGCTCTCTTAAATCTTGAAGGTTAATTAACAATCTATTTTTTCAAAACTTTGTTGCTAGTGTTTGGACAAAATTCATTCAAGATCACTGCACTGATCGTAAAGCGCCACTGCACGTAGTGTTAACCCAATTAAGTACTACTAGCTATATATATACAATTTTCATGAACTTGATAATGTGAGTGTGTCTTCACTAGATAACGAGAGGTTTCTTTTCTCGTAAAGTGGTGTTTGCGGCAGGAACCGGGGAACAATTTGTGTGGATACTATGTTTGCGAGTTCATCAGGGCGTGCACGAGTAGACCTAGACTAGAGAAGCTTAAGGTATGATTCACAATTGATTTCTTACTATTGTTGGTACCTATTCGTAGTTAGTCATATATATATATATATACTAATACATTTTCTTTACTTTGATTCAAACTGAAGTCTGATTGGTTGGCGGAAAAGGTTCTACAATCAGACAAGATAAATGCAATTGTCGAGACGATTGCAGGATTTCTTGTGGACGAAGTCATACAACCCAATGGAGAGCACTACTACCACCAAAGAGAAAAAATCTTGACCAACCAAGATGATTGAAGTCTAATTTGTATTAGATGTTATCCAATATCAAAGACATATCTCGTGTATATAAATTGTGTAATATTATACCTCTAGTATATATATATATATATATATATGCTCAAAATATATACGCGTATATATAGCAGCATAGAATGCGCCTTCGAAAACATATTCTAAAACCCTAACTAATATGAAATGAAAAGAAACCAAAAAGGAAAAATAAAAAATAGGACAAAAAGGAGATGGACCTTTAGTCCTGGTTCGTAATAAGAACCGGGACTTCTTATTACTTTAGTCCCGGTTCTTATTACGAACCGGGACTAAAGGTCCATCTTTAGTCCGGGGACTAAAGATTCTCGGTTGAGAAACCGGGACTAAAGACGTGTTCTGTACTAGTGCCTCCTCAACTTATATCTTAATTACCCACCACTGCCATTATAAAATATAACATGCTATTAATGAAACTCACCTTCACACGCATAATAATAAATCATCTAATCTAATTGATAAAAAACCTAATATATATAAATTGACAACGACATAAATTATGTATTGTCATTGACATCCTATCTCATGTCGTATTAGTTAAGCCGTGCCGCCGCAGCCGCCAGCTATAGTTACGGAGCTTAATCAATCAGGGAAAGCTTTCAATCCTGCAGTCTATTACGTTGGGCTCCCTCCCCGTCGCTTGCTGCGGCTTTCCTTCCAGTCATGCTTTGCCGGATCTTGGCAGTCCCTATGATGGATATGCTAGCTAGGTACGTGAGCCTCTCATTAGAGTAGTAGTTGTTCATTCGATTGCCAAATCAATCTCCTACTTGAGTTTGGGCATACAGGTTTCATAAATCACTTGGAGCAACCAAGATCGAGAGAAGACATGCATGGCAGGCCTGATAATCTGATCTGGACGAGCTGGTGCTGGACATCCTGCAACCAAACCCAGCATCCTGTGTCAACGCATGACTGGAGCTACACGTACGTACGCTACTCTGCTCTTGCTCACTCGTGCTCCACAATTCTTGGTACGCCGCCGATCTTGCTTGCAGCAGGCAAGAGCTTTGGCAGACAGCGAGATCTGTCTACATTACTGGCATAGATGAGTGCCCTATCACCACGCTGAGCTGCGTACATATGTTACTGTTGATCGCTCATACTACTACGCACTAGCCCCAATTTCTACTCAACAGTTTTGGCCATACACATACAAATTAAAGTAAAGAAAAAAAATGTGGAGGAAATTGATGATAAGATGAGACATGGTGTGATCTATCTAAAATAGTGCATCACAAGGAATAGAAAAGAATGTTAATCTCCGTATTTAGCACCTAGAGTTTATTACTTTACAAATTCAGTTAAACTATTTAACCGATGAGGAAATCACATTTAAATTGTATGACATATGTTATTTAATGAATAAATATGTAAGAAAGTTTATAAACTATTTTATTAGTACAGGAACACAAGTAAAACAATTAAAATTTTCAAAAAAAAAAGTATATAACCATATAAAATATTTACGTTGACTAAATTTAGTGTCCATCCTTCATGTCAATTCTCACTAGGAACATCAAGAAAAAAATATAAATTCTCATAATAGCAATTGGATCTATTTTTTAATAACAAAATTGTCCAACTATGCCCTTATAAAGAATGCAAGGTAACCCCTTAATTTTGCATCATTATGAAAGATAATTCAAAATAATCCACTAAATTACACCTAAATGGCTCACTTCTTTCATTATGAAAAGATACATTAAAATAAATATAATCACTAACTTTGCGACTAAAATACACACTTCTGCTGTTACAAAAGAAAATTTAGAATAAATGTCTCATATTATTATAAGTTACCCACACATGGGATTAGGAAAGATAGTGTAAAGTAACCCTACGCGGGCATTCAAATTACCATATATGCATTATGAAGTAAAATATAAATTAACACACTAATCCAAATTACCCACCTCAGCCATCTTACAAACAAAAAAAATACAAACATCTATTTTGATTTTTCATACAATACAAAAATAAGCTAACAAGAAGCATAATTGTAAGTTCCACCATGTAGAACACATAAATATGTACAAATTAGATAAATATTTGATTCTTCCCTTTATTTAATGGCTTATGAAGTGTGTAATGATGTTCCCTTAACAAACTACATAGCAAAAGAAAATCTAATTAACTTTAAGTTATATTAATATTAATAATCCATGATGCATAAGAATTGTCATAAGTTGTTATTCTATATAACTTTATAAGGCTTGACTAAAAAAATTATGTCTTATCTAAGTTAATTTTAAGCACTCTATATTTTATAAAACATTGCTACTACAAATAAAATTATACATGAGGGCCGTGGTGCAATAGGAAATGATTATTTATACTATTGTAAGAACCATGAGAGGGACTAGAACCTATAATATATTTTAGTAAAATAATCTCTAAAATTGTGAATAAAGTATGCAATAAGCTTTAGGGGTTCAACTTAACATATGATAAAAAGAATTGCAATATCTATATTAAAAAATTAAATTTAAAGTAAACAATGAGTTACATCCAATTATTTAAGTTAACCAATGAATCTTTATTTAAGTTACTTATGCCATTAAGAAACATCTTCCAAAGTAAACATAGAGTTACATCCAATTATCCATCGGCTATTACACCCTTAAATTTATCCACTGTTAGATTAACATCCAAATTACCACTTCTAAGATTCTTTAGAAAATAAAATATCCTATTTAAATATACATCTAAATTATCAACATATCATGTTACAAAAATATTTAAATGACCATAATGCATATATATATATATATATGTTTATATATTATCCAGTCCTATTAATGTCAACATGTTAAATTTATTAATGTAAAGAGATTTATTGTGCCATTATGCATATATCAAATACACATGCATGCAAGAGAGAGAAAGAAATTTGTTATGTTTCAGCAATCCTAAAAAATATTTCCTACATTAATGATACTAAAAAAATATTTAAAATTATTGATAACCATCACACTAACTAAAATATTTACTTAGTTTATTGATAGTATAACCATTACTGCAAAAATCACACTTCAGTAATAAAATTCAAACATCTTGATGGGCAAGGAGGATAGTGCAGGCTACATGTGGCTATATCTTCGTGTCATTTGGGATTGCTTTGGTGCAAGTAGTCATTGAGTCTTAATATTATATTCTCTTGAGATTATCATTGCTACCCATCAAAGATCTTATGTCAAGCTCCAAACTGATGTTAAGAAACTTAGTTGTAGGTTTAAAATGACTATTCATGCCATTGCAGTACTTAAGAGTGCAGACTATAAGCTAAAGTTTTTAGTTTCAAAAGTACAAAAGGAGTCCCAATAAAAGAATAATAAGCATCAAAGTTTCAACTTAATTTGAGTACTAAAACAATCTACAACAATCGAAAAGGGTAATAATGAAAATCAAAATTGAGATTTGTAAAATATAAGATATGAATGGAAAATATATAGCTCGATAAATCATAAGTTTATAAAAAAACTATAATATCTGTTATGGCTACAGATACCTATTGTATTACAAAATGAACAAAGTAAAAACAATATAGTTTAATATAAGTAACTTTTATTATTAGAGACATTAAACAATAACTAATGCTTATATCCCTTATAAGATTCTAACCCGTGCGAGAGGACGGGTTGATGGACTAGTTTTAATAATGGGATTCGATATTCCTGAAAAAGATATTAGAGGCGAGATAGATGTGATAGAAGTCTTGCCTAGGCCACAAACAATTATAGTTTTCAAATGAAAGTTTCTTAATTAATCAATTTTATTTTTTGTGTCCACTGCAGAAGTCCTTATGAATTACGGAGTACTTGAAAACTACAAAAAAAAATCATTATCTAAACCACCGCTGCGAGTCGCACAGTACATACACGATCACAAAGGAAAAAAAACATATTGTACCGAGATGCACAGTCAGCTATGTGGATGAAATTATCAATACTTTCTCGGCAAAATTAACATGCAAATGAGATAAAAATGATAACTCTGGATCTGGCTTTCTTTCACCGCCAAGGTGTTGATCTTGCTGCGCTTGATGGCCCGATCACTGAGGAAGAAGTTTGGGCAGCTGTCAAATCCTTGCCGGCTGATCGGGCGCCGGGGCCAGATGGATACACTGGATGCTTCTATAAGGCATGTTGGCCACTAATCAAACATGATTTACTGGCTGCAATCATCACGTTACAGCAGGGCGACGCACGCAAGCTATGGCTCCTAAACTCGGCTTACCTCACCCTGATTCAAAGTGCCTTGAATCAAAAGCGGCAGATGCATTCATGATAATTACATGATGGTATAGCAAACGATCAAATCCCTCCATAAACACAAGGTTCCAAGCCTATTTTTGAAGTTGGACATCTCAAAAGCTTTTGGTTCATTGAGCTGGTCTTTTCTCATTGAGATCCTTGCACACCTTGGCTTTGGTCATGGCTGGCGCAACCTTGTATGTAACCTGCTTCGAACAGCCTCTACACGAGTACATCTTAATGGTGAGCCAGGAGATGAGATTCGCCATCAACGTGGTCTCCGCCAAGGACACCCACTCTCTCCTATGCTATTTATACTCGTGATGGATGTGCTGAATAGTACCTTTGTTAAGGCGGATGAATTGGAGCTGCTCCAACCTTTGTCTCAACGGATTCCAACACAAAGGATTTCCCTTTACGCTGACGATGTGGCGCTGTTCATTCGGCCAGTGGCAGCTGAGATGAATTTGACTATGGAAATTCTTGCTAGCTTTGGGGAAGCATCTGGTCTACAGACTAATTTGCAAAAGAGTTGCGCACTTCCAATCAGATGTGAGCAGGCTGCTTTGGAGCTGGTGGAGGCAACTTTGTCGTGCACAGCAGCTGTCTTTCCCTGCACATATGTCGGTTTGCCGATCTCCACTATGAAATTAAGGAAGTCTGATCTCTTGCCATGGATTGAGAAAATTGGTAATAAATTACCTGGCTGGCAAGCTTCTCTCATGAACCTTGCTGGCAAGCTTCTCTCATGAACCTTGCTGGCCGCACTACTTGGGTGAGGTTTGTTCTATCTGCTATTCCCATCTACGCCCTCTTTGCTATTAATGTCCCTAAATGGTTCATCCGGGCTATAGACAAAATTTGTCGTGGTTTCCTTTGGAAAGGTCGTGAGAAAGTGAATGGTGGTAATTGCTTAGTGGCATGGGACAAGGTGCAACGCCCGCTGGACCTTGGTGGCCTCGGGGTGCTCAATTTAGAGGTCATGAGTTGGTCCTTACAAATCAGATGGTTATGGCTCCAGAAATCTGATCCTCACAGACCATGGAAGGGGCTTGAAATTCGTGTGCACCCGAACGCGCTGGGTTTGTTCAAGATTGCTATGGAATCTCGTGTTGGAGACGGGGTTTCTACTCTGTTCTGGAGCGACAGATGGCTGCTGGGTTGTACCTTAGGTGATCTTGCTCCCTCCGTGTTATTTGTTGTCCCATCCAAGGTCCAACAGCAGAGAACAGTGGCACAGGCCCTGCAAGATAACAGCTGGCCAAGAGATATTCAGGCTGGCCTCTCCTTAATTGGCCTTTTTGAATATTTTCAGCTTTGGGACCTCATCCTCGAGGTGGTCTTAACTCAAGAAGAAGATCAACACATTTGGAAGTCAGATGGGTCGGGCTGCTTCTCCTCCAAATTTGCATATAGAGCCTTCTTCAATTGATCAATTACATTTGAGCCATGGCGGAGATTGTGGAAATCATGGGCGCCGCCCAAGTGCAAAGTCTTCCTTTGGCTGGCCATTCAGAATAGGTGTTGGACGGCTGATCGGCTTGCTAAGAGAGGCCTCCCCCATTGGCCGCTTTGTGACCAAGAGGAAGAAACTATCCAACACCTCCTCACTTCATATGTGTTTGCACGGGAACTATGGTTCAAAATCTTATCTCCCTTGGGTCTGCAAGCATCCATACCAATGAGAAGAGAAGTGTCCTTTGCGGAATGGTGGCGCAAGATAATCAAGCTAGTGCTGAAGGAGAAAAAGAAAGACACAAATACAGTTATCATCCTAACTGCTGAGTCCTTTGGAAACATAGGAATTCTTGTATTTTTAATAGCGCAAGACCAAGCATTACAGCAGCCCTTCATGCTTTTACCGAGGAGCATCAGCTATGGTGCCTCGCAGGAGCTCGTGGATTGTGTGCACTTGGTTTAGGTCATGTTGGTGGACTAGGTTAGTCTAGTCAAGTTAGTGGCGTGTCAGGCCTGGTCTCACCCCCTAGGTGTTTTTTTCTTTAGTTACAAAACTTTGTTTTGTTTACAACCCCTCACAGCTTGGCTCGGAGTGAGGTGGTGGTGTTTGTAAGGGGCCATTTCTCTATCTCTTAATGCAATGATACGCAACTCTCCTGCGTATTCGAGAAAAAAAATACAAGAAACACATTATAGTGCTTAACATAATGGCATACATAGATCCAGGATGCGATCAGGGGGGGCTATAAGTAATAAAGATGATGATTGACAATGAAGATTTGATGGTGATTTAGGACTAATACTTACTATCTAAGTTCATCTCATGATTGACAATGAAGATTTTGGTGAATTTTATAGAGATTTAATGGAGAAATGAGTGAATTTTATAGAGATTTAAGAGAGCAATGAGTCCGCCCATGGCTGCACTGAAACCTGCAACTATGGCTTGTTGTACCACATCTAACATGTTTCATCCGACCATGCATACATTTCAAAGGAATACCTAGATGGAGTTTCTTAAAATAATTCCAAGACAAATTTGACCTCAAAATTCAAAAAAAAATATGACAGATGGTTATGTAAAAGCAGGTCAGGTATTTTGGAATTTAGAGTTAATTATCCAAAAAAATGTCTCCTTACATTAACACAAAAAAGAATAACATAACACCAACTCTTCAACACTAAAATTGGCATGTACTGAATAGATCCACAACAAAAACATAAGCAGTATTAGTCTAGCAGCCCTCAAGCACACAGGGAGTAAGAATTTGACAGTTCTTAAAAATATACAAAAGATATGCATGATCAAAGAAGCTTCAGTTTTGGGCTATGTCAGTACAAGGAAACCATTCACATCAGTGGTCTGATAAGCCGATGAACCATAAAATTCTTGATTTTGGCATAAGACACTATCACGTCTTTATCCGGCCAATTGTGATAAAAGTATCAATTACTAAACATTAGTTTAAAGTACGGTGGGTCACATATCTTCTAGTGTCATAAATCTAAAATATATTACTATTATTAAATTGCATGTTTTTCATTTTGTTTATTTTTCAACATAGACACAACATATGCAATGTTCTCTCTATATAGTTGTGATCAATGTATGAATTACTAATTTATATGTTTTTCCATCCATGTCCATAGTGTGTAACTTGAATACAAATTTAGTTGAAACATTAGCTTGAAAAGAAAAGTTTAAACTATGGTGCTCTTATTGCAGCCCATATTTGATGCCATAAATCTAAAATTTTGCGTCCTAATGTAATCTTATTAATTACTAAAGATTTTTCTCAAGCTAAAATTCTTATTGTATCTTTATTAATTGTCCTTTTGTGCTTTTTAAAATAAAGATTTTATGTCATAAATTGCACTCAAATACTACAATGACATAAACAATAATTTCAAACATGCACCACACATCACTCAAAATCGATGATAGAGCTTGAAGTGATATCTGGAATGATTGTACTCTAAAATAATCCCAAAACTGAGAAAGTGGTACATATGAATCGCTTTATCACCATGTGTTTCAATTTGTTTATAAATAAATTATATATGTAGCAATGGTTATACTACCAATACAGATAACATTTTTGTTAAAATGTACACCTTCCACTCCAAGTATTCAGTTGTTCAATGTCGAATACCTGAGAATAGGGTACCCTAACACCGCACTTCGGGAAAACAAAATCACCCTACAATCGTTCCCCCGACTCAGAAGGATCCCCGCCACGACCGACCAGGGGTGACGTCATCACCCTCGGGGGCTCTCTGCCCCATCCGACCGAGGGTGACGTCATCACCTCGGGGGCTCTTCGCCTTGTCCGACCAAGGCAACGTCACCCCCTCGGAGGCTCCTCCACCTCGTTCGAGCTAGGGTGACGTCACCTACCACAACACCCCCTCGGAGGCTCCTCCGCCTCGTTCGAGCTAGGGTACGTCACCCGTGACATCACCCTCTCTCGAAGGCTCCATCGCCACAGCCGACCCGGGGCGCCTTGTCCTATAGTCAAAAGGTCCACAGTACCACACATCCTTAGGGATGGGGGCTTCTAGGCACAACCCGCCATGCCTACCCCTGTTGAGTCCCTAAGGTACCAGCTCTTGTGCCGCCTAACCATCGATTGACTCTCGCCATAATTGCGCCATGCATGCACCGGACACTTAAACAGGAGGTAGTGTATACTCGTCCCTGTACGACGGAACGCGGGGGTGCCTGGCCCTGTGCTGCCAACCCCCGCCCATGCCCTAATCAGGGAACAGGGGTGTCCCCGATTACAAGACGCATGGCTACAGCTTCACCAAGGGCGAACAGAACCCCGGCGGCATGTCTACAGGCGCAGTCTTCTCCGGGAAGGAAGGCGGACTAAGGACCAAGACACTCCCGATTCGGCAACCCATACCGGGCCCATGTTCTCTCTCTCTTTATACTGTACTCTACCATCTCTCCCTATGTATAAACGGGGAGAATGGACCCCCAATCTCTCTCTCTCGACACTCTGGTTCACACGCGCATACTCGCATTCACACGAGCTCTCACCAGAACCAAGAACTTCATACGCACGAGACCTGTGTGAAAGTACATGTTTAGTTTTGGTAGTTGAGTGACAACTTAGGTGGACTAATATGTGTTTAATGTGAGACACACAGGTGATTTAGTCCTTAGGTACACAAGTGTGAGCAACCAATAAAGTCATGGTGGAGGGATGGCTTGTGCATATTTATGGTGCTCAACTTGATGATGAAGGAGCTCATTGCATATGATACATGACATGGAGTCATGTGACAAGGTGGAGAAGATCAAGACATGACTTGGCTCGATGGACCGGTTGCAAGCGTGAAGGGAAAGTTGGAGGCTTGAAGCATTTGACCGCGTAGCGGGAGGCTTGAGCAAGACTTGGCACCGATGGAAGAAGGCAACGGTGAAGGGCAAGTGAAGTCAAGATCGATGAACCAATATGTCACGTGATGATATGAAGTGGATCATATCATTTGTGATAGGTTGGTGCGTGGGTTGCATCAACATTGGAGAAGGAGATGAAATGGAATGCGCAAGGCAAAGGTATAACTTAGAGCATTTCATTTCACCGGTCATAGTTGAGAAGTGTTTGACCGGGTTGAGTTATAGGAAAAATCGTACTATCAAGAGGGATGCATAGTAGACTAGCTTGATAAGGATAAGGGTGCTCAAGTTACTAGTCTAGAGACGTTTGAGAGTCGCGGCGCAAAACGTATACAAAGAAGAGTGTTTCGGTGGCTCTCTGATGAGCCACCGGTACTACTGGTCTCCCACCGGTAGTACCGATGGTACCGCTCAGCTCCCGGTGGGACTTTCTCGCACGCGAAGGGCTCGCACAAAATGCACTACCGGTAGTACCGGCCTCTCACTGGTAGTACCGGTCAACTACCGGTTGTACCGGTAGTACACTTTCGCCCAGATCTGCTCTGTCTCTCCAACGGTCGAAAGGCTCCAACGGTCGGATTCCTTGGACCGGTAGTACCGGTGGTTCCACCGGTAGTACCGGTAGTACGTCGGGAGTTGCGGGAATAAATAGGCCACCCCTTCCCTTGGGACGGAGACCACCCCCATTATTCCACTCCTACACCTAAGAAAAAGGGTCCCAAGTCTCTCTCCCCCCTCCTTGCTCCTAGGCTTCAATTCATGGTGGATTTGTGATAGAGAAGTGAGATTTGAGAGAGCAAAGGATCGTCTACGACTTGAACATTCGATTTCCTCTTCTTGCTGGCTTGCTTTTGCATTTGTTACTCTTGGATTCTTGGAATCCTAGCCGGCTAGGTGTTCTTCGAGATTGCCCGTGTTGATTCATTTTTGAGGGCACCCCGAATCGTTTGTATTACCCCTTCAATCCTTAGTGGATATCCTTAGTGGAAATCTTGGGCTAACCTTTGTGGTTGCTTGAGGGAGGCAAGGAGGTGGAAGAGACTCCGACATTTGTGGTCACCTCAACAACGAGGACTAGGAACTCTTTTGTGGGGACCGAACCTTGGGATAAATCTTGAGTCTCGCGTGCTTGATGTTGTGGAGATAGCTTCGTCTATCCTTTGTTCTTGTGTTCTTCGTGTTCTTCCTCTCTCCCTCAAAGTTCATAGGTTGGGAAGGCCCAATCTACAAATTGGAGAGGAACCAATCCAAGCAAAGCTCAACATCATCACCCTCAACCTCAAGGAGTGTGGGGAAAAGCTCGGATCCGGATTCAAAGCTCATCTTCCTTGGATTTCGGAGCTACAGCGTGCCACCGGTAGTACCACCGGTAGTATCGGTCCTACTACCGGTAGTACCGGTCAACCACCGGTAGTACAGTTTGGTGGTTTGCATTCTCTATTCACTAGCTTATACTTATTGTTTCATACTTATGCTAGTGTTTAGTGGTTGCTTTAGTAACAAGTATAGCTTGTGTATCTTGCTAGTTACCTTCTTGCCTGTGTAGCATAGAAGTAGCTCTTGAGTGACTAATTGGCTTGTGTAGCCTTGTTAGTCACATTACTTAGCTTGTGTAGCTAAGCTCTTTGAGCTCTCTAGTTTGGCTTGTATAGCCTTGCTATTGAGCATTACTAGTGAGCTTAGGATTTGTGCGCTTTGCATTCACTAGCATGTGTAGGAGCTCCTGGTTTGCTTAGAGTACTAGTTGTTTAGGTTTGTGTGACCTTGCAACCTAGACTTGTTAGGTGAGCTTCCTAGCCCGGCACCTTAGTAAGCTTTCTTATCCTAATTAGCTAGGTGCTAGTGTTATAAGTAGAGGGGTGTTGTTTTTGCTAGACCGATAGTTTTAATTCCGTATTTATTTCAGTTAGCCAATGCGATAAGTTTTTAGGTACGCCTATTCACCCCCCCCCCTCTAGGCCAATTAGGTCCTTTCACTGGGAACCAGCTTCCCTCTCTCCATTTTCTTGTAGCTCCCCTCTACAAGCACCCCCCACGCTGGGTAACACGATCTCGCAACAAACTGGACGTAGGGCGTTCGTGCCTGAACCAGTATACATCTCCGTGTCCTCCTAGTGCAACCATCCGATTTCAGACACGCTTAGAAATTTACTCGTTGGCTATCTAGACCCGCCATTTTAGACACCGACATTCAGTTTCTTGGTAAGCTTTTGTTATACATAGATATACACTATGTCTATGTACATATAGGTTCACTATATATTAGAAAATAAGACTAACTTATAATTTGGAACATAAGAGTAATAACATATCTAAAATTAAAATTTGTATTGTTTTATATGTCACTATTAGTAATAGGATTAAGTCCACTTTTGGCCCCTCAACTATCACGCTCGTCTAATTTTAGCCCCCAACTCCAAAACCGTTTAGTTCAGACACCCCAACTTGCAAAACCATTCAACGAAGACCCCTCCGCACGATTTAGGCGATTTTTGACCGTCCACATGGCGTTGACTGCCACGTTTGCGCGTGGCCTCCCACTGACATGTGGGACCCACTTGTCAGCTCCGTCTTCCACTGACGCTACGGTCGTCGGCGTGAGGCGCTGGAGCAGAACCGCGTGCGACGTCGCGCCGTTGGGGCGGCTCGGCCTCGCCTGTGAGGCCGCGGAAGGGTGCCGGGGTCCTCGGGTGGCCGTGGCGTGACCACCGGGTCGGCGCAGGGGCGGTGCGGGTGCGTCGGGGATGCCGCGCGCGAAGACGGCGGGCAGTGGCGAGGACGTGGAACAGGTCACCGCGGCAGTCGCCATGGGCGCCGCTTGGACTTGTCGGCGAGGGTGCAGGTCGGCATTGGGGACGCCGGGGGGATGAGGCGAGGCCTCCGGGACGTCGCCGGTAGGTCGGCGAAGTGGCTCCCGGGGTCAGCGAACGGCCGCGGGGTCGCAGGGCGCTCTGGCCGCGGCGGACGCCATGGGCGTGACGTGGAGCTCCGCGGTGGCGGCGTTTTGGTGCTCCGACAGCGAGGGCGAGGAGTCGAGGATTCTCGGGGGGGGGGGTGCGGCGGACGCGGTGGAAACCTCGACGGTCAGCAGACGACCGCGAGGTCGCGACGAGCTCCGACACCCTGGCGAGCTCCTTTCTGTTCACGTCCCAGTACGCGGCGGCAGAGGCGGACTCATCGTCGTCGCGGCGGTTCTTGGGGCTCGTACGGTAGCTGCCGCCGTAGTAGATATTGTCGTCGTCCTCGTCGGTGGCGTCCCTGAGGAGGAGGAGGTCCTCGGACTTAGCGAGCAGCTGGGCGAGTAGCGCGGGGCTGTACGCCGCATCCAGGAGGTCTCGGAAGACGTCCATGGGCATGGTGGCGGTGCCCTTGGACGACGGGGACAGCAGCAGCTTGCCGTGGACCGGGGAGGTCTCGAACGGGTGGTCCAGTTGCACTAGATCAGATTTGTTGCAATTACTTCCGCCAAGTTACAATTGTGTCATAATCATGATGACAACTCATAGTACATTGAAGTTGCAATTACATACTAAAAAAAAAGTTCATCAAATATAGTGTTGTTGGATCTCGTTTTTTTAAGCACTTTTTTTCAACAATCTGGTGCAAACGGATCTGAAATAGGAGCTACGGTTTAGGAGATATTGCATTTTTTTCGATCCGAAAAAAAAGATTCTCTGCATGCGGGAGAGGGATGCATGGCGAGCGCGGGAGCCGAAGGGTCTGTGCATTTGCTACACCTTGTTGCATTTTAGCCTCGTCCTATTTATATATATAGAGATGTTATTCTACTCCTAAGAGAATCTCCAAGAGTTCCTTAAATCTCTTTCTAATCTTTAGGTTTTAGAAATATTAGAAAAAACTCCTCTCCAACAACTCCTCGTACTTAATCCTAAAATTTAGGGAGTTGGGAAATCTCCCAGCCTCCGCGTAGCTTTACGCGGCTCCTCCATCGCGCGGATACTTCTTCCCGCGCCGGTTTTTGCGGCGATATGTACTCCATCGACCGCAGCTATTCGGTTTCCGATGGCTGTTGCCGCTAGATTTCCCACGGGCGCCGCCGGTAGAACTGGCTTGGGCGATGCTGTTGTGCGATTGACTTGGTGTGATGCCTTGTGCGATGTCCTTGTGCGATGCCGCTGGCCGCCTGCTGTGCATGCCTTCTGCGATGCCGCTGTGTTCTTCTGTGAATTTGGGTCATTCGTCAAGTTGGTAGCTTGTCTTTGAGGCCGGCATCCGGACTACTTGCTTGATTGCTTCATTGCTTGCGTGCTGTATGGTACTGCTTGTTGTGTGCCTGGGAGTGTGACTCTGGGAGGAGCAGGCCACCGGCTGGGCCGCTGGGACGAACAGATCTAGCGCAATGTGAAAAAAGATGGCGGCGGCGTATGTACGTGCGGGGACGAAGACATGCGTACGGAAACAAAACTACGAAAAAAGCTCAGTGGGACCGAAATTTATGTTTTTAGAAATAGAATGTTAAAAACTATTGGAGATGACCTTGTTTTTTTCTTCTAATATATTTTTAGAGAATCTCCAAGAGATTAGCCAAATCGTTTTTCAAATGTAAATTTATCTATTGTGAAAGAAAAAGATGTCTCCAACAGACTCTGTAAATGACTCTCCAAATTTAGAAGATCTCTATTTCACCTCATTCGCTCTCTATCTTTGGATAGCCTACCTCACTATCTATCTAGACTCTTCATTTTATAGAGTCTATTGGAGTAATCTAGTATTATCTATTTTAGAGAGTATCTAATTCACTAAATTTGGCTAGTATGTTTACAGAGTCTCTTAGAGATGCTCTTAGGAGTTAGAAAATATAGAGTTTTTAGAAGTGAAATTTAAGAAACTCTTAGAGATGATCTAAGGTGTAGAATAATATTCTACACCATGAACCCAACCAGCCAATAGCTAACCTAGCTAGCTAATCAGATTCACCAGCCACCGAGCCGCCCGCGCTACACCCTCTCACGCGGCCACTGCTCCTGCTCACGTGACTAGTACAGAGAGTCAGAGACCATGTTCACACTCCATAGATGTCATCAGACGATAGTCAAGATAAAAATGTTGTCATACTTTAATAAATAGTTAGTACCTTTAGTTATTTTTAAAGTATCTTCAAATATTGTATCAGTATATTGTTAATAGCTCGGTACAACTAGTACTACAACTTTAGTATTTGTCAATAGCTTTAAGTCAATATCTTCAAATTATTTCGTCGGTATTTTTCTAGTATTTTGTTAGTAGTTGGGTTACTAATACATTTTAGTAGTCGTCAGCATCCTCAAGAATTTTGCTATTATTATCCAATATTTTTTATTAGTATCTTCGAGTATTTTATCATTAGTTTCACTTAAATAGTTGTCGGTATCTTCAAATATTGTGTCAGTATCTTTAAGTATTTTCGTGTGTCAATATCTTTAAGTATTTTTGTTAGTATCTTTATCAAATATTGTGTTAGTATCTTTAAGTAAATTTTGTGTGTTAGTATCTTTAAGTATTTTTATAGTATTTTTGTCAGTATCTCGATATAGCTGGTGCTACAATTTCAGTAGTTAGTACATCTAAGTATTTTTGTCAGCCAGAATTTTGTGTCGGTACCTTAGTATTTATATCAGTGGCTTCAGTATTTTGTGAGTAGTTGTCAGTTTTTTTATTATCAATGTCTCTCGCAATACTTTAGGTGGACACAATATGCAGATGGCAAGTGCCATCGCACTGGTGCCCGCACGTCGTAGCTACGGGAAGCCAACATCGCTAGGAAGTCTCTGCTTGCTCGACCGGCAATGGAGTCGATGATGGGAGGGGCGTCGTGCCTGGACTCCGGATTCAGATCCAAACGCCGATCGAGAGTGGGGTAGGAGAGCAAGCCTTCTTCGGATGCAGCCAGCTGGGGAAGGGCTCGCCTCTGCCGCTGCTGATGGTGGCAGGGGAAGGAAGCTCTGCCTCCGCCAGTGGGTGAAGGGGAAGGGCTCGCCGCTGCCACCGCTGGTGGTGGCAAGGGAAGGGACCTTCGCCTCCTCCGCCGGTGGAGGAAGGCGTCGCCATCGCTGCGTGTTGCTGGTGATGTGGAGGGCCCCTCCACAAATGGGGCCGCCGCCGCCGTTGTGCCTCCTGGAGGGCTGGCCGTGCCACGGGCTGGGTGCGCCCTCTGGTGTGTGGGCGCGTAGTGAACGGATATGAGGTTGCTACGCTAGCTGCTAAATAAAATTTTTTCGATCTCATAAACTAGGAACTACTGCTAGTTATAGATCACAGGATTACCACTAAATGCGTAGGTGCAGCGGAAGCGACTCGATGTAGTCATACGCGTCACAACATTGATGTGCAGTTGCGAGGTTGTCCGTCTCAACGTCCCCTTCGTGCGGTTCGTCCTTGTGCTCAGGAAGTGTTGCGCCTCCGGACTGCTAGGTCCGCAAGAAGTAGTAGGCGCGAGCATGGGGAGACGACGACGGCTACCAAAAGGAGTGGGCTTAACTCGCCCCGCGCCCACCCCTTGCTTATATAGGTGTCCTAACGAGCTCCCACGTTGGAGGCCCATTAGAAACCCTAAACCTAGTCTAATTCGGGTCAAGGCTTCCAGCCCCTTAAACGTGCGACCCTATGGGCTCACGCACACATAGACATGGCCTAAGTACTCTTACTCGACCAATAGTTGATAGCGGCCTCTAGCAAGGTGTGTCAACTACTATGCGTACGCTATGATCATATCACACGAACCACCACAAAACCATATACATGTTATTCCTTTACCTTATGATATTTGATCCAACTCGTAGGTTAACACTTAACCCAAGCACGACCATGCATTTAATGATCTAATCATTCGAGTGGTCCAGTGATATCGCTCTCATATGGAGAGTGGCAAATTTTATTTTGATTGACCATGTCTCATAGCATGTTTCCCGACAAACCTGAAAGTCACCTTTATAACTACATAGTCATGGAGTAGCGTTTGGTAGTCCCTGAGTAGGCCGTTTCACATCTTCATGTAAAACAGAGGCTAATTTTGGTCTAGTTTAACCAGGTAAACTTCATGTGTTTTTGTAAAATCATGCCACGGTATATCATCATATGTGGCTGGTGACAACAATTTGTGCTACCTGACACACACGGAGGACGACGCCGACTAGCGAGACCATGTGTGATGTGGATAGCTCCTCATGAAGGGTAACTCCTCAAATTTGCATCTGGGTTATATGTCCTGTACAAGATTTGTTTAGAGAGATTGTTCTCTACTACGTACAACAGCGATCTATGCTCATTGTTTTTATAAGTTAAAACAAACTTTTTTATGAATTTTCTAACATTAAATCATATTTCGGTATTTTTAAAACAAACGTTGGGGTTGGAAACGCCATGAGTGGCCAACCAATAAAGAAAATAATGAGGGACAGTTTCGAACTTTTCGTAGTCCATCTGTCCACGTGTCCATCGATCAAGATAATGGATGAAATTGCACGAAAATCATAAGTTTAAATGCCAAAGTGGTTGTTTTTATAGTTAAGGGACCAATTTGAGCCTTCGATGATAGTAGAGGGACAAAAACGTCTATTTTGCCAATTTTGATCAAAAATGTGACAACTATTCTATTCAAGGAGTAAGACAAGGCAATCTAGAACTGATTTGCCAATATGAAGCTATAAGGAGTAAAGAAAACGAGGACCCGGCAAAAGCTAACTAAGACCCTGTTTAGTTCCTCTAGGAACCCAAGATATTTTGGGTTTTGGTTTGATATTTTGGATTTTAGAGTTAAACACCATCTAAAATATTTAGGAAAAAAGGGTTCATTCTCAATTTTGAATTTTGGACTCATGAGATCAAAACGAGCCAAACTTTACATTGGTTCGTGTGTCATCCTTACGATTTCTATCATTGAAATCCAAAATAAACTCAACTTTGATCGAAACTAACGAGTCCACTGAAATATTTTGCATTTTGGATGGAATCCAAAATAGTTGGGATTTGGATTTTGGATTTATGATGAAACTAAACAAGGCCTAAAATCCCAAGTAATCCTAAAATACATAACACATTGACACCATTGGAGATGAAGTTGTGAAAAAAAAAACACAAAGAACGAACTAGACAAAAACACGAAATTCATCGCACACAAACACGAAAAGACTAGCATCATTTGGCCTTTCTTTGGGTATCAAGTTATATAATCATTTGACTCGTCAGCTACCCAAAGTGACAGTAACAAAAACAAAAAGAAAAAGAAAAAAAAAACTCCTCCCCTACATCCGAAATTGCGAGCGCGAGTGCTATCTATATACCAGACCAGCACGGGAGGGTGCGGCGGCGGCGCTTCCATTCCGGTGCGATCCAACCAAACCAAGAACCAAAACAGAGGCGGTGATTCCATAGAACCCACCAAGAAACCAAGAACTAGAGGGTCACCAATCTGATTCCGACCAAGAAACCAAGAGGGCGATCGATCCGGATTCGATTCCGGCGGGCCAAGAAATGAAGGGAAGCTCGAGGAGAGCAATGGAGGCGCGGCGGTTCGGCTTCGGCGCGTCGTCCGTGCCGCCGGCGTACAAGTTCGGCATCCCGAACCCGTACGCGCACGCCGCGGTAATCGACGCCGACCCCTGCAGCTGCCCGCCCTGGGAGTTGCTGCGTCGCCACGGCCATGCCGGCAGCGACCACGCCTTCTTCTTCCGCCCCGTCGTTCCCAAGAGGACCAAGACCGGGCGCCGCCACCCGAAGCGCGCCGTCTCCGAGGGTGAGGAAGGCGGAGGAGGCGGCACCTGGGTCTTGTCGCGTACCACCGAGGAGAGCCTCGTGCTCGTGCGCGGCGGCGCCGAGATGGAGCTCAGGTACAAGAAGCGTGACCTGGCTTACCGCAGCAACGAGGACGCGAGGGCCACGGGGTGGTACATGAACGAGTACCAGATCGCCGACCCGCGGTTCGACGGCGCGGTGCTCTCGCGCCTCAGGATGACCGCCAGGGGCAAGAACAAGTTTCAGAAGCAGCAGGCCGCCGCCGCCAAGCAGCTTGCCCCCGGTCCAGAGCAACCAGGCCCCAGCAATTACCTCGACGACGCCGGGAATTACGTCGTGATGGGCCAAGGCGAGGGCACAAGCGGCGAGGCCGTCCACCAAGGCGACAACAGCGGCGGTTTCATGGGGGAGATGACCGGCTACTACTCTTCTTTGCCCGGCGCCGGGGAGGACGGCGGCTACTACGTCGACAACAGCAACAGCTACTTCAGCAACAACTACTGCTTCAACGAGGGCGACGGTAGCGGCTACTATTTCCTCCAAGACGACGGCGGCAATGGAGATTGAAATGAAAATTAAAGCTGATACGATGCAATGCTCCGCTAGAATAGTAGGCCTTATTGGCTTTAAAGATATGGTTAACAACTAATTGATTCTTCTATTTGTGAACTATCAATCACTGATATAGTATGATTTGGTTTTCTGATGTGAGTAACAGGAGGAGTTCTTTCAGAAGAGGAACTAAAAGCTACCTGTATGATATAGAGTAAGTTTTCTTCCATCATATGCTGATTACTGCCATAGTTTATCTATCAAGCCATCAACCCTGAGAGTACACATTTCTGGGTATGAAAATTGTAATCTGCAGAACTGAGACAACCACATGACTCAGCATGTCTATATTTTCTTCCTGCATGCATGCCAAGATGGAATGGATTTCCTATTCCATCCTACTGTCAATATGTTGTGACTGCTTACAATATATGGGGGAACATGCTTGATAACCACAAGATCATGCTTGAGCGCTTTGGTCAAGTCATGTTCCTTCATTTGAAACCTTTCATCTCACTGTGCTGAAGCTTGTCCTGCATGTGGCACTTGAATTTGTCCCATCTTACAGAAAAAGAAAAAAAAATTTATATATGTATCTGAAGCAACTGATTTATGCAAACATATGATCGTATTATGCAAATTCTAATCATCCTAGGTGTTTGAAACCTGATGCTCATGAAAACATATGGTATTGCAGGCCTACACTGTAGCTCTAACATTATTTTTTTTGGAAGGACTTACTGTAGGCAGTAGTAGCGCGGGGATGAGAAAGCTTTGGTTTTCATGGTTTTGTAGAATGCTGATATTATGGTCAAAACACACAATAAAACTATAACTAGATTTGCTTCAAGCAAGAAAACACATAGTCCTCTGATCCTGAAATTGCGATAAATAAACTAATAAAATGGTATTTGTCACAATATTTTTTCTTTAATGAAGCATTTTAATTTTACTTTTACAGGGATGGAACATGCAAGACCAACATACCTACATGATTAGGGACAAAGTTTGTATGATAAAAATGCAAAGACTGCTAGCTGATAGAAGTATGAGTATGCATAACAATAACCAAAACTAAGCTATCGAAATAAACTCCTAGATAGAAATTGGAAACGGCAAAGTCCGATACATAAAAGAAAATATTGCTTTGACACAGCCACCAAAACAAAAAAGGAGGATAGAAAGAAACATTTAGTTCCTCATTTTGTTACAGTACAAAAGGATACTTTTCATTTTACTAACCCGCTGCGGGCTGCTCATGGCAGTTTGACACAGAATGACTTGATGTAAAATGAAAAAATACTAACAGAATTATTTTTTAATTAGAGGCACAGGAGTGAACTTTTGCAAATTGTGCTTGCGACGGACTATTTCAAAACTGAGTTCCGAGAAAAAAAATCAAGGTAGCATATTGCATTTTTTTTTTAAATGCCAATGCATGACAAAAGTAGGCTGTCATATATTGATAGAGAAGGATCACTACCAAATTGGTGAACTCCTCTTAGTATTTTTAAGTAGTATAATAAAACAATAGCACTACTCATAGCACATGAGAATTCTTATTAGTTAGGGAAAGTTTATACTAAATTTTGAATACTAAAACACTATGAGAATCCTACTTCACTAGGGGGAGTCTAAAATTCTAATCGTGGGTATATTGCATAGTTTCAATCAGGCCAAATGCAATTCCAATGAAATGCTAGGACATTAAGGATTCTGGCGACAACAACAACGATGCTCAATCTAACTATACTAATTATACATCTTAAATATTAATATATTTTTATAAAATTTGTTAAACTTCGAAATGTTTAACTCCTTGAGAAATGAGACGTGAATTTATTTTGTAACCGAGGGAGTAGCTATTGAGTTGTCTATTGGTCTCTGAGACTCTCAACCTGGCTTATTTCTAGGGCCCGCCACTAGCATTAGCAGTATACTTGACTTCAACAGTGAGTCACCGCAGTTTCAATTTGCCCTGCACTGCGGTTTTATGGCCCATCTTCAACACTCAATATTGCAAATCATAGTAAAAAATGGTGGCGAATTTAACGAACAGAGGGACATATAGTTCACACACTACTGTAGCTTAGATTTACATTAGTCTCCTTTAGTATATATAAGAGCATTTTCAGGGACTTTATATATCTTTCCTAAATGCTAGTGATAAAAATTTTGGGTAAAAACTACCCTTCAATAACTTTTCTAAATATAGTCATCTTTTTTTTTTGCTAACAAAAAATAGAAGACGAGAATGACTCTCTACCGTGCGCATGAGAAATAGAAAAACTATTGAAAATGAAAAGATATAGAAAACAATTTTCATACAAATAACTCTAAATGGTGATTTAGAGAGTGAGATTTAGAGGGTGTTTGACAGGCTGCTCTTGGGGGCCTCCACTAAAGGAGCCAGAGTAGGGCCATTGACGCGCAGGCGAGGTGGGCGACCGAACAAGGCCCCCACCTTGCATCCCTTAGGCCTCTGATTGCGACTCACCGTGACGCCATGGGCGTCATCCTGCGCCCTGCGGTCTAGTAGCTGTGGTCGTTGCATCGTCATCATCCAGGGACGGACCCAGGCCTAAGCCCAGTAGGGCCATGGCCCTAGTGGTGGCCCAAAAAAATCTAGGAGCAACTCCTCAATTCTGGCCCAAGAACTCAGCCCACCAAAAGCAAATATGGGAGGACTCGTGACTCTCCAGTCGCGCGACTCGCGAGCGCCGCTTCGGCTTCTGCCTTCCGCCTCCGCGCTCCGCCCCTCCGGCCTCCTGCTACGCTGCCGGCGCCGCTGCTGGCCTCCTTCCTCCCGCCTCTTGCTGCGCACCGCACAGCTCCTCCATCTCCCGCGCTCTGGCCTCCACCCCGGCTACCGGCGTTGCGCGTGCGCGTGCGGCGCGCCCCTCGGCCCTCGCTTCTCGGCGCCCGACGGCGGGCGGCCGCCGTCGCCATTGCCCCTCGGCGGCTCGGCCCCCACCGCCGTTTCCTCTCGGCGGCTCGCCCCTCAGTCCTATCACCCCTCCCCTCGACTCCCTGAACCTGAAGCGGCGGCTCGCCCCTCAGTCCTGTCGGCGGTGGGTAATTATATTTAAATGTGCATTGATATTATATTGCTCTTGTATCACACAATTCATTATATAGTTCAAGAATTTCTCTGAATTTGCAAACATTGTTTGAGAATATTTGTTTTATGTATATGTGTATAAATGGCCATATAGGCAATAATTTATGCGGTAGCTTTTGGATTATGACTGATAGTATTTGACCGTCAGGATTTGGCCCTAGTCTTAACCAAATCCTGGGTCCGCCACTGTCATCATCGCCACTCGCCACTCTTCTCTACTGACCAATCGTTCTGCTGACTGATGTCCCCACGTCGTCGACGCTGGACGTGTAACACCCGAAAATTTGAATTTTTGAAATAGATTGAAATTGATTTAATTTTGAATTTTGTGCTCATGAAAATATAGTAAAATAAAATCTTTTTGAAATATTAAAATTATATCCTAGGGTTAATAACATGTTTGCACACTCATGCTGCTGCATAATTTCTTTGTATTGTTTGGTTTGTGCAAAGCTCAATGGTTTTCAAAACATTTTAGAAATCAGTTTGAAAAAGCAAAGTAAAAGAAAAAAAGGAAAAGCTCTCTCTTTTTCTCCCTCTCTCTCAAACCAACCTAGCCTGGACTCCCTTCTCTTTTTCCTCCGCTTGGGCAGGCCACGCTGAAAGGACCTAATTGACCTAATTGGCCTAGAGGGGGGGGGGGGTGAATAGGCAATTCTCAAAACCTGAAACTCAAAAACTTGATGCAGGAATTAGTACTACCGGTACTACCGGTGGTGGACCGGTACTACCGGTGCTACTGCCGGTACTACCGGTTCCTACGGGAACTAGCAAATCTCGAACGAATTCAACTTGGATTTTAGATCTGTTAATTCCTTACTATCCTTAGGTGATGTAGAGGTAGTATATGGACTCCCCTTGTCTTGCTCCTTCACTAAATCATAGATCGGCTTGTCCAACCCTAAGAACAAGGAGAGAGAAGAAGAACACGAAGAACACGAAGAACAAGTGATAGCACAAAGTATATATGAAATAATAAATAGCACACAACACATGGGATTTAATCCGAGGTTCGGTCTCCACCAAGGAGCACCTACGTCCCCGTTGTTGAGGTGACCACAAAGGTCGGAGTCTCTTCCACCTCCTTGCCTCTCTCAAAGCAACCACAAAGGTTAGCCCGAGATTTCCACTAAGAATCACAAGGGTAATACAAACACTTCGGGGTGCCCTCACAAATGGAGACTCGGGAACGGTAGCTCTGTTGTCAGCACAAAAACCCTTCTAAGGATCCGTTCTTCACGGTGTCTCTCAAGCGTCTCTATACTAATAACTTGAGCACTCTTACCCACTTCTAGCTAGTCCAATTTGCATCCCTCTTGGTAGTGCGGCTTTTCCTATAACTCAATTCAAAAGAATAAAACTCTTTAGCACTTGAGATGGACCGCTTTCCATAGAGTGGAATTTGGGGTGCTTCAATCACCGGATTTCATCGTTTGGATTTATCAATGGACTAACACTTGTGAATATACTTAGAGAAGCATGTTAGTCCCTAATTTAATTGTTATCAATTATCCAAAACCCACACATAGGGGGGTGAATGCACTTACAAACTCCCCCTTTTTGGTAATTGATGACAACCAACTTAGGCTTACATAATAATAGAAAGAAATTGAAGCTTTTGAATTTCAAACTTTAGGAAGAGACTCCCCCTAAATTTATGCATTGGATTTGAATTCCATGTCTTGATCATAATCAAGATAGCATAAAATTTAGAGTAAGCTCCCCCTAACTTTTGCAATCCGTGGGGTGCCTACAAGTGTGTGTGATGAACAAATAAGAGTGATGCATATGACAATATATCATCCACACAATGACTAAAACAAATAATCAATCACCACACAAGCATATGGATAACAACACATGATGAACGATATAAGATAAAAATAGTTCTACAATCAACCATCATCCATATTACATAAATAGTTTTGTAGTTTGCCACATAGTTCAACATGAATAAAACCCATTGTCCAACCCCACGAACATTAAGGCAAAAGATAGAGAAGCTACCCTATTACATAGAGATAAGCCTAACACTCCCCCTTTGGCATCAAGTGCCAAAACGGGTAGGCCTCATGAAGAACAACGGGCAGCTGACACTAGAACTCATCATAATCTTTGTCGGCATCATCATCATCATCTGCATCATCATCATCATCATTATCATCATCATCATGCTCAGTGCATACACCTTTGCCATGCGGATGATTGGAAGAAGTAGCACCATCAAAGGGCTGAGAAGAGCTACCCTGGCCAGGATAGACACCCTGACTAGAGTAAGGAGCACCAAAGATGGCTTCAAAGCCATACTCAGCAGCAGCACCATAAGAAGAGGGGCCTCCATAACCCTGCTCACCATAAGAGGGCACACCATGGATGGAACCACCAAGATCATCATCAGGAGAATGAGGAGAACCCGTAGCAGGAGGAGAACTAGGAGCCACATACTCATCAAACGAACAAAACGGAGATGAAGGTGGAATGTTTAAGCTCTCCTCAATCCGGCGAAGACGACGATCCTCCTTCTCAGTAGTGTAACAGAAATATGAAAGGAATTTCTTGAGCACGGAGCGAGAACCTCCACCACGTCCTTCACCAAGCCCACGACATGCCGAAGAGGAGCGGCGAGGGGGTGAAGAAGCCGGTGGAACATCAAAAGTAGCCTCCTCCACTGCATCATCATCATCATCAGAGGCATTAGGAGATCTAGACTGAACCCCCAGATTCCTTACGCTATAGGAAGCATGCTTGGTGTCCGGGTAAAAGGAGTGGCCAACTACCTGCTCAATAATGTGCATGAGATAAGGAGCATACGGTAGAGACTTGTGGGTATCCATGGAAGCCTCAATGATCCTTCCTCACATAAACCTAGACACACTGAACCTTCCACCCTTGGCACCAAAATGAACCAAGATCTTGGGTGCATCATTCTAAATATGAATTGAGTCACCAATCTTTGGGTCAAGGGTGAGGCGAATCAGATTGTTCAACACATAGAAGTAGGGCCTTAGATGAGCAGATTTGAAATTTGCATACTTATCAGAAGTGTACATCTTAGCAGCCACAAGATCATCTAATCCAATCCCACTAGCATAAATATCATGAATATCCGGTGCCTCACGATCAAGCCGATCAAACCCCAAGAGACGAGACAAAGCAACAAAGTCACAACGGTAATGAGTACCTTGTGTCATCCAATGAAGCACATCATTCTCTCAATCAATGTAGAGAGAAGCCCAGAACTGACAAAGCACCTCTATGTTCTAGTCCTTGACAATAGTCATGAGCGGCAAAAGGCGCCACTCCTGAAGCCTAGAGATCAACTCATCAATCTCCGGATGATTGTGCTTTGTCAGAGAGTTGAGCACCAGAGCCTTGTGCTGGAACAAAGGACACTTGGAAGTAACTCCATCATGATAGAGAACAAAGGAGTAGTAGTCAAATTGAAACTGTGACCAAAAGCGACGCTCAATGCCTTCACATTTGACATACTCATATGGATTATCAGCACGCATTGTTCTCAAGTGAGCATTCCTCTTTATGTAATCCACCGGATAGCGAGGAGTAAAGCTACCTGCAGGTTGAGGACAGGACACCCGAGGGTTGGGCTTCTCATGATACTGAAGAGACCGAGGCAGAACCTCGATATGAAGCGGGGATCGAGCAACAACCCTAGGGTCAATAGCACGACTCTCAATCTAGATGTTCGAGTCGGGGACGCGACCGCCAACCACTTCCCAATGACGCCTAGGAGGAACATCGCGAGTGGGTATAGGATTAGCCATTGCCACAGACCGAGCGGCATCACGAGCAACCAGATCAATGGGTACGTCAAAGCCACGAGCACTGCTGCTGCCATGACCACGGACAGTGCGACAATCACCGGCATCACCGGAGGATGAACGAGCACGACGAGAGGGATTTCTCCGGTGAGCATCCATGCTATAGAACCAACAAAAGAGGGGTATATGAGATAAATGAACAAGTAGAGAGGCAACAAAGCTTGATTGGGATGGCGAGACCGTGGGGAGGGGACCCTGCGCAGGGACCGGTAGTACCGGTCGGGGACCGGTAGTACCGGTCGGGGACCGGTAGTACCGATCCACTGTGCATGAGCACAATCCCCCTCAAGAACCGCCAAATCGATCAAACCGAATGAACAAGAACCACTCCACTATCATTAGAACCCCTATTGGACTGAGCATAAGCAAGGAATCAGCCTAGAACAAGCTACATTGAGAGATCGGAGAAGAACACCATGTACCTTGCTACTCGCGATGATGAGGCCAAATCCAAGAAAATGAGAGCCTCCTTGCAGACACCACCACCACCAAAACGATCACCACAGCCGGGGAAGAATCCCACCAAGGGGATTTGGAGAAGATGGAGGGAGGAGGGAGATCAGGTGGGGAGGAGGCCGGCCGCCGCCGCCATCTTGCGAGAGCACGGAGCGGGAGAAGGCAGGGGTGGTTCGGGACGGGCGGGGACTGGACGGGCGGGTGGGCTAAGCAGGTAGGGCCGGGGAAAAGGGGGTAAGTCCCTAGAGTTCTAGCCGGAACTGACCCCACGCGACGCAAAAAATAACAGCCGGTACTACCGGTAGTACAAATGCAGCGCAGCCACCCCGTGCGGGAATTTGGCCTACCGGTACTACCGGGTCTCCACCGGTACTACCGATGGCGACCGATACTATCGGTGGAAAGCCACCTGTACTACCGGGTAGGTCAAAAACCAGCCAAAAAGGTTTGAACCATATGATGAGCTATAATCATCTCAAAGATGTCCAAAATTCAGCACAACAATACACAACTATGGACAAATTTGAGATGATAAAAATAGATTTTGAAAGCTCCACACAAGATTTTCAAAGACATTTTATCCAAACTAAAACAATCAAAGGTATGTGCAAGACATCAAACCACATTACGAGAATTAATGATATTTAGTTCACTCCTCAAAGCACAAAATCTTGACTCATCGAGAGGCTTTGTGAAGATATCGGCTAGTTGATTTTCGGTGCTCACATGATGCAAAGCGATATCTCCTTTGGTTGTGTGGTCTCTCAAAAAGCGATGTCGGATGTCTGTGCTTTGTGCGAGAATGGTGTACAGGTTGTTTGCCAACTTAATGGCACTCTCATTATCACACAAAAGGGGAATCTTGTTTAGCTCACAACCAAAGTCTTTTAGGGTTTGCTTCATCCAAAGTAGTTGGGCACAACAAGAGCTGGCCACCATATACTCGGCTTCCGCGGTGGACGAGGAAACACTATTTTGCTTTTTAGAGCTCCAAGACACCAAGGACCGACCAGGAAATTGGCAAGTCCCGGTAGTGCTCTTTCGAGTTACCTTGCAACTGGCATAATCCGAATCGAAATAGCCAAGTAAATCAAAAGTGGAGCCTTAGGATACCACAAGACAAGATTAGGAGTGTGTACTAAGTATCTCAAAATTCTCTTAACGGCCATTAAATGACATTCTTCCGGATTAGCTTGAAATCTTGCACACATGCACACACTAAGCATAATATCGGGCCTAGATGCAAAAAGGTAAAGGAGGGATCCAATCATGGAGCGATATACCTTTTGATCAATGGCCTTACCATCTTGGTCAAGGTCAAGGTGTCCGGTTGTTGGCATTGGGTCTTGACAGGTTTGGCTTTCTCCATGTCAAACTTCTTCAACATGTCGTGGGTGTACTTTGTTTTACAAATGAAGGTGCCTTCCTTGAGTTGCTTGATTTGGAATCCAAGAAAGAACTTCAACTCCCCCATCATGGACATCTTGAACCTATTAGTCATGATCCTACTAAATTCCTCACAAAAAGCCTCATTAGTACTATCAAATATTATGTCATCGACATATATTTGGCAAATAAAGATATCATTATTGAATTTACGAGTAAATAAAGTAAGGTCGGCCTTCCCTATCTCAAACCCTTGTTTGAGTAGGAAGTCTCTTAGACAATCATACCAAGCTCTAAGGGCTTGCTTGAGCCCATAGAGTGCTTTCTTGAGCTTGTAGACGTGGTTGGGATACCTGGGATCTTCAAAACCCGGTGGTTGCTTCACAAACACTTCTTCGGATAGGGGGCCATTGAGGAATGCACTCTTCACATCCATTTGAAACAATTTGAAATCATGATGAGTGGCAAAGGCTAACATGATCCTTATTGACTCTAGCCTTGCCACCGGTGCATAAGTTTCCCCAAAATCCAAACCTTCAATTTGAGTGAATCCTTGAGCCACCAACCGTGCCTTGTTTCTTGTGACCACGCCATGCTCATCTTGCTTGTTGAGGAAGACCCATTTGGTTCCAATCACATTTTTCTTGGGCCTTTCCACTAAGGACCAGACTTCATTCCGTGTGAAGTTGTTCAACTCCTCTTGCATGGCCAACATCCAATCTTCATCCTCAAGTGCTTCATCAATTCATTGAGGCTCTTTTGGAGACACAAAGGAGTAGTGCTCACAAAAGGTTGCTAGCCTTGATCTTGTAGTAACTCCTCTTTGAATGCTTCCAAGAATGTTGTCAACGGGATGGTCTCGTTGGATGGCTTGCGGTACTCTTGGATGAGGCACTTGAGTTCTTCTTTGTATTAGACCTTCATCTTCACTATCATTATTTGGATTGATTTGTGAATCTTGATCTTGTCTTGGGCTTCTATCTTGATCTTTTTCTTGATTGTCATCTTCAACTTGTGGTGGATCTTGAGTTGAGTGATCTTTTGCTTCATGCCCTCTTTTGTTGTAGAATCATCACCATGGCATCGGTTGACCCATGATGTATGCTTGGGTGATGAGTGACTTGTACTTGTGCATCTTCATCATCATCTTCAACGGGTCTTACTTCACCGGTAGCAAGTTTCTTTATAGCTTGAGGAGAAGGTTCTTCTTTGCCTAATATATCAACATTGACTTGCTCCTTTTGAGAGCTGTCGGTTTCATCAAAAGTCACGTCTATCGCTATTTCAACTTGACCAAAGGTCTTGTTGAAAACACGATATCCATGTTCGTTAGTACCATAACCAAGTAAGAAACCTTCATCTACCTTTGGTGCAAACTTTGAGCTTTTGGATTTCTTGTTAAGTATGAAACACTTGTTACCGGTAAGGAGCTTGTAGGAGGTCTTCTTCAAAATCTTGTGAAGATATAGGCGATTGATAGCATGACACGCCGTGTTGACTGCCTCCGCCCAATAATCTTTCTCCGGAGCCTTGTATTCATCGAACATTTCTCTTGCGGCTTCTATGAGCGTCCGGTTCTTTCTCTCTACAACCCCATTTTGTTGGGGAGTGTAGGGAACCGAAAACTCATGCTTGATCCCTTCATCATCAAGGAACTCTTCTATGTTGGTGTTCTTGAACTCCGTTCCATTGTCACTTCTCACTTTCTTGATCTTTACATCAAACTCATTTTGAGCTCTTCTTGCAAACTTTTTGAAGATTCCTTGGGTTTCACCTTTATCTCTCAAAAAGAACACCCAAGTGAAGCGAGAATAATCATCAACAATTACAAAGCCATATTTGTTACCTCCAATGCTTATGTAAGCATTGGGTCCGAATAGGTCCATGTGAAGTAGTTCTAGAGGTCGAATTGTTGACACAACGTTCTTAGCGGGATGCTTAGCTCCAACTTGATTGCCCGCTTGGCATGCACTAAAAATCCTATCTTTCTCAAAGGAAACATTTGTTAGTCCAAGAATGTGTTCAACCTTTTGAAGGTTGGCTAAGTTCCTCATCCCAACATGGGCAAGTCGGCGATGCCATAACCAACCCATGCTAGATTTTGCCACTAAACAAGTCTCGGACTCCACTCTATTAGATGAGAAATAAACTAAATAGAGCTTGCCCTTTAGTTGTCCCGTAAAAGTAATAGAGGAATCCTTCCTTCTAAGGATTTCCACACCCTTATCCGTAAAGAGACAATTATAGCCCATTTCACAAAGTTGTGACATGGACAACAAATTGTATCCCAACGAATCCACAAGTAATACATTAGAAATAGAATTATCATTTGAGATAGCAATTTTACCCAATCCAAGTATTTCACCTTTACCATTGTCACCAAACACAATCCTTTCACTTGAATCTTGACTTGGTTGAAAGGAGGTGAACATGTTCTTCTCTCCGGTCATATGATTTGTGCATCCACTATCAAGCACCTAACTCTTTCCACTGGAGAGATATTCCTACAAGACAAATTAAGCCTTTGTTTTAGGTACCCAAATAGAATTGGGTCCTTGGGGGTTAGTCATATAAGATTTGGGCACCCAAACACTCCTCATGATTTGCCTCTTCTTGAGGGCACCACCATACTTCACAACAATCTTGCCATCCTTGCCCCAACAACACATATAATCACTAGCATAGTTTCGTGAGATAGGCACTTGTTGCTTGGGCACCTCCACTTGCTTCTTCTTGTTGCTCTTGTTGGTAGCTTGTGGGGTAGGAGGAGTGACAATATTGTTGACCTTGTTGAGAAGGTCATTGAGTGGAACAATCTTGTTGTACTTGACACAAGACACTCCATTGATCATTTGCCTTCCATTGGCCTTTCCATCATACCTATTGTAACCAATGCCATCCTTGATGGAGGGGTGTCTTGAGCCCTTGTAGATGTTTGATGGTTGCTTATCCTTGCATTTGCAACCATTCTTCACAATCGTGTTCAACCTATGAATCTCCTTGTCCTTCTTCTCTAGCTCAACAAGGTTAGTTGCACAAGCATTTACATCAACCTTATAACATCTTTTACAACCATTGCTAGTAGAAGCTTTGGAATCATTGGACTCCTTAGAAGGAGAGGAAGTGCTATTCTAAAGAGTACCATAGTTTAGCTCAAGCTCATGATATTTACTTGTCAAGCTTCTAAGGCTTTCTTGAGCCAAACTATGTTCATTCTTGAGACTAGCTAAAGAGTCATTAAGTGAAGAATGCTCCTTAGACAAGCGCTCATAAGAGTCCTTGGCCAAAGATAATTCCACTCCTAACTTCTCAACTTCCCCCTTTTCTTTTGCAAGACATGCTTCAAGTCCTTGGTTCTTCTCCCTTTCCGCTAGGAGCAATTCACCTTGCGACTCAATCCATGTCTCACGCTTCTCAATTTTATAGATTAACTTCAAGATTTTAGATGTCGCGGCCTTTCCATAAGTTTTAATGATTTTCATGGCATATTCCTCATCATACTCATCATCACTATCATTCTCATCACTAGAATGAGAAGGAGAGTTAGGTGGTACCTTATCTCCCTTTGCCATGAGGCAAGTAGGAGTATGATGGTCATTGTCGATGAGGTTAGCAAAGAGTCTAGGTGGGGAAGACAAGTTGGTGAAGAGCGAAGTTGATGAAGCCTTGTTGTCGATGATGGGTGAAGAAGGTTCTTGCAATGCTATATTGGCAACACCCTTCTTCTTCTCTTGAGTGTCATCATCACTTTGCTCACTTGAGTCCCATTCTTGACCGAGATGGGCTTCACCTCTTTTCTTGCCCTTGTACCTCCTTTCTTTGTCATTGTTGTTCCATTGCTTCTTCTTCTTATCTTTTGGACAATCGGCAATGAAATGGTTATCATCCCCACAACCATAGCAAAATCTCTTCTTGTAAGGCTTGTTTCCTCCACCCCTTCTCATCTTTTCTTTCTTTTTCACTAAGAACTTCTTGAAGTTTCTCACCAATAAAGCTTGATCTTCAACAATGTCTTCATCTTATTCATTGTCACTACTATCTTCATTGTCATGCCTTTTATTGCATCAGTTAGAGCCACTATCTTGAGAAGCCTTGAGAGCAACACTCTTTTTTTGTCCTACAACTTCCTTAGCTTCATCATCTAGCACTTCATGATGCTTCAACTTTGCAAGCATCTCTTGAGGAGTTATTGTATCATAGTTGTCTCTCTCCATTATGACGGAGGCAAGTATAGAGTTCTTCTTTCTATACACTCTACACAACTTCCTTGCGGCGGAATTGTCATCCCATCGGTTTGAACCAAGAGCTCTTATTCTATTGACCAATGTCATGAATCTATCAAACATCTCTTGGGTGGTTTCACCATCATTCCAATTGAAGTTCTCAATCTTGCCTTGCAATAGCTCAATGTTTCCAACTCTCACACTTTTATCTCCTTCATATGAAATCTTCAAAGTGTCCCAAATGAGCTTAGCACTTTCTAACCCATTGACCTTGTTGTTATCTTCCGGAGTTACACATTGCAATATCAAGGTTGCCGCCGTAGCATTGAGTTGCAACTCCATGTAATCCTCTGGTGTCATCTCACTTCCTTCTTCCGGGATCCTCACACCAACATCCACAACTTCCCAACATCTTGCGGCAATAAGATGTAGCTTCATCCTATGAGACCATTTGGTGTATCTAACTCCATCAAACATAGGTGGCTTGCTGGGGTTGATGATAGGAAGATGTGCATTGGGACCTTTGCTTGAAGATGAATAATCGAATGGAATTCTAGCAAAAGCCTTGGGAGTCTTTTCTCCATTGCCATCACCATCTACCTCTTTCTCATTCATACTTGCCGCATCTTCAACCTTTTTGCTCAAGACCTCCTTCATCTTGTCAAGTTCTTCTTGCATCTTGTTCATTTGCACTTGTTGTTCTTGCAACTTGAGGGTGATCTTGGCGGTAAGTTGCTTCATTGTGGCTTCATCCATCTTGACCACTGTGTTTCCTCACCCGGTGAAGCGTTGAGAGAGGAACCTTGCTTTGATACCAATTGAAAGGACCTAATTGGCCTAGAGGGGGGTGAATAGGCAATTCTAAAAACCTGAAACTCAAAAACTTGATGCAGGAATTAGTACTACCGGTACTACCGGTGGTGGACCAGTACTACCGGTTCCTATGGGAACTAGCAAATCTCGAACGAATTCAACTTGGATTTTAGATCTGCTAATTCCTTACTATCCTTAGGTGATGTAGAGGTGGTATATGGACTCCCCTTGTCTTGCTCCTTCACTAAATCATAGATCGGCTTGTCCAACCCTAAGAACAAGGAGAGAGAAGAAGAACACGAAGAACAAGTGATAGCACAAAGCATATATGAAATAATAAAGAGCACACAAGACATGGGATTTAATCCGAGGTTTGGTCTCCACCAAGGAGCACCTACGTCCCCGTTGTTGAGGTGACCACAAAGGCCGGAGTCTCTTCCACCTCCTTGCCTCTCTCAAAGCAACCACAAAGGTTAGCCCGAGATTTCCACTAAGAATCACAAGGGTAATACAAACACTTCGGGGTGCCCTCACAAATGGAGCAACTCGGGCAACCACGAAGAACGCCTAGCCGGCTAGGGTTCCAAGAACCCAAGAGTAACAAACACAAATCCAACCGGCTAGAAGATGAATCAAAGTTCCCCGAACTCAATCTCACTTGCCTCGCTCTAATCTTGCAAGAATCGAAGTTGTAGAGCAAGAGGGGAGAGAAGAGGGTGAGTCAATGCTTGGAGAGCCCTTTGTCTCAAGGTAGGTGAAGAGTGAGTGAATGAATGGGTGAGTGAGAGAGAGAGGGGCATCGATAGACTTAAAGTCTTCAGCACCCGAAGCGGTACCGGTAGTACCGGTGATACCACCGGTACTACCGGTCACCTTGTGACCGTTGGGGCTGAGCCCTGCAGGCTTGCGGGAAAAAGGCCTACCGGTACTACCGATTCTTGACCGGTACTACTGGTCCTCACCGGTACTACCGGTAGCTCTGCTATCAGCACAAAAACCCCTTCTAAGGATTCGTTCTTCACGACGTCTCTCAAGCGTCTCTATACTAATAACTTGAGCACTCTTACCCACTTCTAGCTAGTCCAATTTGCATCCCTCTTGGTAGTGCAGATTTTCCTATAACTCAATTCAAAAGAATAAAACTTTTTAGCACTTGAGATGGGCCGCTTTCCATAGAGTGGAATTTGGGGTGCTTCAATCACCAGATTTCATCATTTAGATTTATCAATGGACTAACACCTGTGAATATACTTAGAGAAGCATGTTAGTCCCTAATTTAATTGTTATCAATTATCCAAAACCCACACATAGGGGGCGAATGCACTTACACACGCCCTATTGGCCCAGTAGCGCGCCAGCAGGACACAGCTTCCCTAGTCCGTGTGAGGCCTCCCTCCTCCTTCTCCTTTGTGTTGCTGACAGCACGGTCCCGCCTGTCATCCCCAACGTCTCCTCTCCCCTTCGGACTCTGCCAAACGAGCAGAGCCGCAACCGCCTTGATCCGCGTCCTTGCGCGTGTATCCCCTCCGGACTCTCCTTGCGGCCCTTTAAAGAGTGTGTCCCTTGCGCCACAACGCCCCTAAATGAAAGCCTAAGCTCTCGCTTCGACTCGTGCCCAGCAGCATCGCCGCAACCTTTGTCGTCGCTCTGCTCTCATCGTCAAGCTCGCAGAACCACCGCGTCACCGTCGTAGGTCTTCGGTGAGGCTTCGGGTCGATTAGAAGAACTCGCTAAACCCTTTGATCCCCTGTTTTTCACCTCGGTTGGCTCACTTGGGTTCACCGGCGTTTACAGGAAGCTCACCACCACACTTCATTGTCGCTAGCCACCTCAGAGCTCCCTGAGCTCTCCCTGAGCTCTAATTTTATTAAAGTTAAATCTATTTACGGATCTGCCACTGTTTTCAAATTACCGTAACTTGCTCGTTTTAGATAGAAATCGATCCGTTCAACTTGTGTCAGATCTGTAATTTCATGCTCTATCCATTAGTATATATTTTATCTATGTTAATAACTTTTTTTAAAAAAAAGGTTAGATTAATCCTTTTTAATGAATTAATCTTGTGTAGAAAATCCGATTTAATTCATACATAATTGTCTTAGATCCATTTTGTTCCATTCTAGTTGCATAGGTTTCGTATCGATAATATCTATCTGTTATCAGTAGTGTCAAACATGTTTTCTTTGAAATAAAATGATATTTTATTAATCTGTAATCAATGGGTTTTCAATTAAAATCAATTAGGGTTTTCACTTTGGTTTTTCATAAACAAAATAAATCTAGTTAATCTTGTTTTTCCAAGCAAATATAATGTGACTTAATTCAATTTGGATATTTCACTGAAGTATCCAATACATGCCTTTTCTATAGATAAAATAAATGAAATCTAGTTCTCTTTTAAAAACTAATCTTTCGGTAGACGTTTCTTTTCCGTTATAGATCCGATTAGCTTGATTCTCACGTCTGCGTGATCATAGCAAGACGTAGATTTCTTTTAAACGTTTTTCATTGATTGGTGTATTGTTCTAAAGTAGATATATTGTATGCTTTGTATGATTGTTCAGATGCATGTATGGTGTTAATTATCTTGTTCAATTGGTAAGATTTACGTGGAGATCAAGAAGTCATTTGAAGATTGAGAATCAAGTGAAGAAAGGATCTAAGAGTTTAAGGCAAGTATAACATGGGATGATCCTTGTTACCTATTCACCATAATTTATCTAGTCATGTTGCATGTGTCTTAATTTGATTCCTATCTAGATCTATACCATAGCTTTGTTATCCTTTTTACCTTGTCACCAATGGGATCTATGCATATGGGTAGTTTGCTATCCTTTACAATAATGGATATTGAGTTGAATCTTTGAAAGGTCCTAGATGGCTAGAGGGGGGGTGAATAGCCTAATAAAAAATCTACAAACCACTAGAGCAAAGGTTAGATAACAAATAAGCGAAGCTTTTTGCTCTAGCTCTACTAGGGGTGCAAAGCCACCTATTGTTGACACCGTTTTTCAGCGTGTCAAATGAGCTAAGGTTTGATTGGTCAACGGTCGTTCTCCATCGGCATCGGGAAATCGTGAGCCAGTATTGCCGATGGAAGCTGGGTCCTTGTCGATAAGGTTAATTGGTGAAGTTAGTTCGCCTGGGCTGTAAAGTTAGTGCTGCTGATTGCAGATGAAGAGACATTGCCGATTGCCGATGAGGAGGCATTGCCGATTGCCGATGAGGAGGCATTGCCGATTGCCGATGAAGAGTGATTGCCGATTGCCGATAGGTTGGTGAAGACAGTTATTAGTGCAGGGTTGCCGATCGGGAAGTATTGCCGATGCCGATGGGCATGAGGTGCTGATGGGGTGATTTAGCGCTTGATGTCAACAGAAGACTGCCGGTGGTCAGAGAAAGAAGTCGCGGATTGAAGGGGTCTGCCGATGGAAAGTTTCCATCGAAAAGAAGACATAAGGAAACTGGTGATTTTATACCAGTATTATTATAGTAGTTTGAGTCCGACTCTTGCATGAGTCGTTTATTTTCCTTTAAAATAGGCGTGTTTGTTTAGGAAAACTAAGTATTGTTATTTTAGATCCGACTCCTGCGCGAGTCAGTTTCCTTAAAGTTAGGACTTCGTTTTAGGAAGGATACGAGTCGTGTCTTTGTACAACTCTCCATGCGGGAGTATAAATATGTGCCCGAGGGCTACGTGTAAAGAATCAATCCAATATCAAACATACCAATTTTATTCTTATTCTACTTTTTATCGCAATTTATCTTTTACTGCATTAGCTGTAGTTATCAACGAGTTCTTCAAGCTACGATGGGCTACATCATCTTGATCTCCGTCAAACCCTTGCAAGTTCCGCGTGGGAGTACCTCTGAGCTTTGGCATCCGGGCGCATCGCTGTTGTCTCGTTCAACTCTGCTCTAGTTATCCTCATCAAGCCTCAATCCCAGCATCCGGGCGCATCGCCGTTGTCTGGATTGGATCTTGTTCTAGTTATCGTCCTTGTCGATTAACTGGTCAAATCGACTGGCACGCCTCCTGATATTGAATTTCGGGTATAAGCCCGAGGTGTTCGCAGATCCTGACGCTTTTTGTGTCAACACCTCTTTTGGCACGCCCAGTGGGAGACGATTATACAAATCTATACATCTATCATGATTAATCCAAGGAGTGTCATTGAAGTCTCCACAGCAGATCTAACGAATCATCAGAAGCAGGCTATGGAGCAGGCAATGGAGGAGTACAAGCGGTTGTATCTCAAATCCTTCAGCCTAAACAAAATCGGCGAAGGAGTCCAGAAGCAAGATCCGCCGTCGCCACGGCAGGTCACTTTCGACGCCGATCCTGGTAAAATACAAGAGATGGTTAATTATGCATTCAATAATGTATTAATTAGCCAGTCCAATGTGTTGTCCGATGCTGTATACGATGCCATTAAGCAAGCTGGCAAGGGAGGACAGGCACCATATTATGTTGGTCCGGAGCATCGTCAACTCGGATCGGCATCTATTGCGATTCCATCGGCGGTTCCGAAGGTGTCCGCACCAATTATGAGCCGATCTGCCGATGAGATCACGCCACCAAGATTGAGCCCAGCAAGCACTACTCAGGTGAACACAAATCTGGTGGCTTCAACAATGTCTGGACCTGTGATCTAGGATCAGCCAGCTTCTGCCAACTGGTGGGGATACGGTATATCTCCAAGTTCATCTGTTGATTCCAGATTGGTCCAAGATAACCATGCAGAGTGGAAGGTTCCCATAGCATCGGCAACACCTGTACAGCCGATGGTTCCAATGATGCATTATGCCACATCTTCTCCAACGGTGCAGTTGCCAACAGGGAATTTGCGAACGGCAATACCCAGAGTGTCGTACACCCAGTCATCGGCAAGTCACTTGCCGATACAACAAGGCCTAGCAGTTGCAAGTCAACCCATGGCGGCAATGGTGCTTCAAACTGGAATACCTACTAATCAAGGTAGCTATGCTGTTAATTATTTGGCGCCATAAAAACGACAGGTGTCAGCTGGCTATCAGCCATCGGCAACTTCTTGGCCGATGCAACAAGGTATGCCGATTGTCAATCAATCTGTATTGGCAATGACTGCTCAGGTTGTGGCACCTGCGGGTCAAGGCGATCACCCAAAGGTACAAGAACGACAGATGTCAGTTGGCTATCAACCGATGGTAAATTCTTGGCCGATGCAACAAAGCGTGTCAAATGTCAATCAGCCTGCATCGGCGATAGTTGCTCAGCCTATGGTGCCTGCAAATCAACGCTATCATCCGAAGGTACAAGGGTTGCAAGAGTCAGCTAGTTATCAACCATCGGTAAGTCGCGTGCCGATGACACCTAATGCAGGTTGGATTGGTCAATTACCGATTCAGCAGCAATATGTGCAGCCTACTCACCAAGTGGCAGGAGCTCCGCAGCGTCATCCAGCGAGTCTTCAGAATGAAATATCGGTATAGCAGCCGATAAGTACTACACCGAAATACTCGCAAGTAAAAGTATACAATGAGACATCAGTACAGCAACCGATGAATGTAATGAATGTAATGCCACAACACAAACCAGTAGCTGTGCAAAATTGCCTATCGGCGTCGCAGCCGATGCATAGTGTTCTAATGACTGGTACTGTGCACGCACCAATCGTCTCGAGTACTTTGACGTCAAGACCTAAAGAAATACAGCAACCTACTCAGCCAGTAGGCGTCCAGAATTGCTCATCGGTTAATCAGCCGATGCATAATATTCAACAGATTGGTGTTGTTGATGTGTCGATTGCTCCGACTTGTTCATCACAAAGATATGAAGAAGTCCATCGACCTGCTCCGCTGGTTAGCGAGTCTGTGCATCGGCAAGATCAAAACACAGAGGTGCTTTTGACCAAGAAAATGGAAGATTCAGATTCGGACGAAGGGCCAAGTATCGACATTGTTGAATTGGAAAAATTCACCTTTGATGTCACGGAAGCCGATCAGGATGTCAAGTCATTTGAGCTCTTCGTTGGATGAGAGGACTCCGAGTCAGATGAGGAGGCGAACGTCGGCACTGTTGAATGGGTGAAAGATGAGGAGCCGGTACCTTGTGCGCTCGGCTAGAAAAGGACTGGAAAGTTCACCTTCGATGTCACGGAGGCCAATGGGATATTTGACCTATTGCTTCAGGAAGGGAGAATTAAACTAGCCCGTAATCAGGCAGTTCCATCGGCCGAGGAACTCAAGAAGATCAGGTACTGCAAGTGGCACAATGCAACTTCTCACAGTACCAATGACTGCAAGGTGTTCAGGCAGCAGTTGTAGTCAGAGATTGAATCTGGACGTATTAAGTTTGAAAATTCTAAAGTCCAGAAACCGATGAAAATTGATCAGCACCCGTTTCCAAACAACATGGTGGAAGCTAGCGGGAAAACTAAAGTGCTGACACCGAAAAAGGCCAGGAAAAGTGCATTGGTAGATCCTGATCATCAAGTGGTTGAACATGATGTGGAGAAGTTCGCCGATGACAGGAAAGGCAAGAGAATTGCCGATGAAGAAAGCAGTGCTAGGAGGGCTCCTGGTGTTGTAATCACGCACAAACCGCCAAGGCACGAATATCGGCAATCGCGAAAGCAGCGATATCGGGTAGAAGAACAAGAATGGCTTCGACAGAAGGACCACTAGAGGTGTCCCTTCCTCGTTCACAGTTGGGAAGAAGGCATTAAGCTACCTACTGTCGGTAACTGTCCTGAATGCAACGGGTACTACACTGCCGATCGGTTGGGTAAGAAACCTTGTTTTGATGATCGAGCATCCAGGTACGTCAAGCCGCTCAGGGAGAAGAAGTCGGCACATGACCGACTAGGGGGCAAGCTCAGTGCACATCACAAGCTTGGCAGGCAGGTTGGTCAAGAGGAGCCTAAGGAGATGGCCAACGCGAGGGTGCCCGATGAAGACGTGCTCTCCAGAGGTCCAAGCATCGGGAAAACAACCGATGCAAACAATGAGAGGCAGCACCAGCCTGTCTGGAGAACCAGACTCCCTCAGTGGTGCCCTAAGGGTCTATCAAAGACCCAGAAAAGAAGAATTCAGCGCGAGCGCCAAAACGATTTATATGGCAGTGAAATTCCTTCAAGGGAAAAGCAGTGGAGGTCGAAGCGCAAGGATGGAGATCCATCGGCAGATGTCAATATATTGCCGATGGCATAACTGGGGTCAATGATCTTGGATGTTTTAACTCGGGAGAAGCACTCGGCAAACTTTGGTGATTCCAATTGTTATATTTGGGGGCACAGGCCGTTGGAGTGAACAATTTGTGTATTAAAAGCCGCACTACCGGTGAATTTGTTAGCTGCTAGAGGGAAATCATTGTAAGAATGATTCTGCTGTGTTTGCGTGCGATGATTAAGTATGTGGTGCAAGCATTTTAGGAGGAGTTGTTCCTTGAACTTTCTTTAGTGATTCTATCGGCATTGTCTGAATTTCGTTCCGATGGAAGTGTGAAATTTTGTTGCCGATTATTGCTACCGCAACAAACAATCGGGCTGAATATCAGGCTCTACTAAAAGGTTGGGATCACTCAGGATGGATTTTAGCCGATTCGATAAGTCATGGTGTCGGTAATGGTTGCCGATAACTAGGTAAAAGAGTTTGCCAATGGTACTCTGGCATGAAAGTTGATTTTACCAATTGGGACTAAAAGCTCTAAATTTGGAAAGTGGTCCCCAATCTGGAAGGTTCTTATCGGGTAAAACAGTCTGCTCCTGGCAATGCTTACATTTTGGGAACTCTCGAAAGAGTTGCATTCTCTAGAGCAATCAACAGCAAATACTTAAAGTGGTATTACCCTAACATATGGGTAGATGCTTAATGCTCGGTTGAATGACGATGAAACAAAACTATATAAGCATCAGTAAAAGCGTATAGACATTATATTACAGAAGCCAAAATCAAGGTATCAGAGTTACATTTGCCGGTACAACAAATAGATTACAATAAAGAGTGGATGGCTGATATTGCGCGCAGGCGAATTTGTTCTATCTCATCCATCTCTTTAGCATCGGCATCGGCAGAGCCCTCAACTGGCCTGATCTTCTTTTTCAGCATAATAGCTTGTCGGGCGTTCTGGTCCCTTTCTTGCCGCAGAACCTTGATGGTGTCGGACAGTTGGGCTTTCTGCTGGTTGGCTACAGTCAAGGCTTCCTCAACCTTTTGTAACTCAGCCAGTAGCTCCTCCTTCTTTGCCGATAGCTGAGTGATCTCTTGATCAAGGTTGGAGCTGGAGACTTCTGCCTGGCCGATGCCCTTATGCTTTTCATCGGCAATACTTTTGAACTTAAGTTCCTCCTCCTCGGTCTTGGATTGGGCGGCCCTATCGGCAATGCGACGGGAAAGCCTCTGGTACTGGATTTGCTTGCTGTCGAGGAAGGTTGCCTGGAAAAGGATTTCCTCCATATTGGCAGGGAGGTGGCCTTGGATATCCTTGAAAGCAATCCTTGTTGCGGATGAATCCTGAATGAGTTGGGGTGTGTCTTGCAGCAGCAAGGAAAGCAATGCTTCAAGCTTGGTCTTGACCTCTGCCGATAGAGCCGGGATAGAGCTTTCTTCCTCCTCATCGTCATCAGGGATGTCGATTGCGAAAGAGAACAGGCTGTCCGCTCAAACGGGGCCTTGGTGTTCATCCTCATCTTGGGGGTTGAGGCCGAAGGAGAAGAGACTGTCTGGAGAGTCCTGGGCCTGAAAATGAAGAAGTTAAAATGTGCCGATCATGAACCTATACTATGAATTTTTAGGTGACCGACTTACCATCTTGAAGCGGATTTCTTGCCTAGGACTTGGCATGTTGGAGGGTCCAGCCTCATCTTGGAAATCGGCAGCAGTTGCGGATGAATGAGCTTCTGTTGCTGAAGCTGTCGGTGCTGGTGGTGTTGTTGTCGGCATCGCTTCCGACGTAGTAGCTGGCTCCCTTGGTGGTGATACCATTCTTTCATCGAGAATCTCGGCTAGTGAAGGCGCTGATGCCGATGTCGCCGCCGCTGCTGCGGCAAATGAAGTCGTCCCCTGGTTAGGGCTTTCATCTGGTGTAGGCACTGGTGCCGATACCGATGCTGTTGGTTCCTGTGGTGGCGACTCCATACTCTCATTGGGGATTTCGGCCAGTGCCGATGCCGATGCCGCCTCCGCCGCTGCAGCAGGTGGAGTTGTCTCCTGGTCAGGGACGTCGTCTAGTGGATGATCAGGAGTAGGAGCCGTCGACGGTCTTGCCGATGGTGCATTGGCAGTTGGTGGTACAGCTGAAGCCGATGGAGAAGATGGGGAAGCTAGCCTCAGACGCCTCTTTTTCCTTGGCGCGGCAGCAGGAGATCCAGCCCGTTTCGACGAAGACTGGGGGGCATCGGCAGCCGAACTTGGAGGTGCTTGTCATCTTGGAGCAGCTGCCGATGACCTCATAGCCTGAAAATGTTCGGAGCAGGTTATACGAAGTAAATATTGCCGATGAAAACAGTATGTAATCGATATAGGTGAAGATGAGTTTACTGCAAACACCTGCGTCAGGGCAGCAGCAGCGGCCGATGTAGCCTTGACTTTTGTAGGTGTCGGTGTAGGTACCTATTGAGGAGCGAAGGCAGCTAGCGTGGGGGCCTTGTTACCGATGAGTGATACAGGACTCATCATCCGAAGGTTGAAGGGCTTTCCGCTCCTGCTCATCGGAGGAATCGGATCGTCAACCTGTTAAGTATAAAAGGGTCAGATACCGATGATAAAAATAAAGTGATAAGGAATGCATCGGGATAGAAACTTACCGCGTCGTTGGGAATGATGTGGTTGGCGTCAATCATATGCCGATAGTAATGTGATGACTTGGCAAATAGTTGATGTCTCCATTCTTGCCACCAGGACTTGTACTCATTTGTGATGAAAGATGTTGGTGACCAGGAGGATAGGTCAATGTCTGATATATCGGCATTGGGAGGGAGATTGACGACCTTATTCCAGTCTAGAGCACTGGAGATTGTCTACCTGGGCTTCACCACTTTGGAGTAGCAAAGCTTGATCGGCAGTTGGCCAAATGCCAGTTGTCTCGCCGCTGCCGATGGGTAATAGAACTCAAACGATGGAGGGGTATTTTTCCCAGATCCAAAGATGTTCACTGGGATAGGACGGGGGACAATACTGGCCTTCATGATTGTTTGATTTTCAGACACATTCCCATCGGTAAGATTGAATAGCAGCGGGAATTGGTTGTCTTCGTCAACATACGGCCACCAGACCCGTTCTGTGGCAGGAATTCCATTGTAAAACCTCTGAAAAAACATGCCGAATTGCTCTGTATCGGCATCGGTTCCCGGCAGTACTATGATGGCCTCTCCAAAGTTGAGTGGAGGGCGAGTTGCCGATTCATCATCCCTATACTGGTGATCTTCCGATATATCCCTTGGGAATCGTTGAGCGAATAAGTCAAACTGGAGAGCTTTGTGCATGTGTGCGTTCAGCCACATGTTAATAAACCACCAGGGGCCTCCGAGGTTGCCGATGTGCTCGCCTAGTAGCAACTTCTGGGATACTTGATGTAGAAGACGATATACCGATCCAAGAAGATATCTGCCTAAGGGAAGTCTTGTCCCATCGGCAAGTAGCTCGGCTACTGGGAGATGCATGGTAGTGGGTCCAACTGCCCTGCCGCAGAAGATGAATTTTTCTAACCACATATTCAGAAAAGTGGCATGCTCCCTCTGGTTTACCGATCCTGTCTTCTGGTACTCGTGAATATAGCCTGTCCAGCCGCCGATGTTCCGAGTGTTCACTTTGTACTCGGCTTTCCTATTGAACAAGGTGAAGGTATCGGCAAAAGATACGTCCAAGCCAATCAACATGTGGACATCGGCAAGGGTAGGGGTAGCTGGTCCATGTCAGAATAGGAAGGCGTTCATAGTGTCAGACCAGAAGTGGGAGGCAGCTATCAGCATGTTCTCGTTTCTCTCCATATCGGCAATGGAAAGCCGGATGCATTGATCCAAACTGCGCTCTTGCCAGTAAACTTGCTGTGCCCTAGCTACTCTGAGGTACCAGTCCTTCCACCCCTTGGTAGGCTTAGGCCATGACCGAAAAACATCCTTCCACAGTCCTAGGCCGAAGCACTCAGATCTGAAGGGTGCCCGGTTGGTTTTGGTATTGATTATGAAGGTGGGATCCGGATTGCCCATGGGGCCTAGGCAGCTGAAGTTGGATTAGGCGAGGGGGATCACTACCTTGTTGTACAGTTCCTAGGGTTCGAAGAAAAGAAAAGGAAAAATCAGAAAAGGAACGGGGATGATTCTGGATTCGTGCGGAAAAGAACTGGCAGGAGGTTGGATTAGGAAGAGAAGAACATTTTACCTTGGGGATGTCGACTTGGATCGCCATTGGAGCTGAAGGAGTGTTTGCAGTTCGTCCTTGGATTGTGGAGATGACTGTTGCTCGGGCTCGAACAGGTGCTCTTCGGAGGTGCGGCTGGAGGTTGAAGATGAAAGCAAAGGAGGTGAAAGTGAAAATGGACTCGGGTAAAAAGTAGTGTGGATCCCGGTAACTTTTATAAGCTTACTCAGGGGCATTTTGAGGTTTCAGTTCACATTGTGCAGGAATGTGGAGAGGCCCACGGTGGATACGTGCGATGATCGAGGGAATTTGCAACTGTTTGTGCTACAATCGAGGGATTTTATTACTAAATTGCGGTTCCACGCGCGGAGATCGAGGAAACTGTGCATTTATCTCGAAGGTAACGGCTACAGCAACGGCTACAAAGAGAATTTCGGCACGTAAAGTATTATACGCTCCGAAACTGGGGGGCATGTGTTGACACTGTTTTTCAGCGTGTCAAATGAGCTAAGTTTTGATTGGTCAACGGCCGTTCTCCATCAGCATTGGGAAATCGTGAGCCAGTATTGCCGATGGAAGCTGGGTCCTTGTCGATAAGGTTAATTGGTGAAGTTAGTTTGCCTGGGTTGTAAAGTTAGTGCTGCTGATTGCCGATGAAGAGACATTGTCGATTGCCGATGAGGAGGCATTGTCGATTGCCGATGAGGAGGCATTGCCGATTGCCGATGAAGAGTGATTGCCGATTGCCGATAGGTTGGTGAAGACAGTTATTAGTGCAGGGTTGTCGATCGGGAAGTATTGCCGATGCCGATGGGCATGAGGTGCCGATGGGGTGATTTAGCGCTTGATGTCAACAGAAGGCTGCCGGTGGTCAGAGAAACAAGTCGCGGATTGAAGGGGTCTACCGATGGAATGTTTCCATCGAAAAGAAGACATAAGGAAACTGGTGATTTTATACCAGTATTATTATAGTAGTTTGAGTCCGACTCTTACATGAGTCGTTTATTTTCCTTTAAAATAGGCGTGTTTGTTTAGGAAAGATAAGTATTGTTATTTTAGATCCGACTCCTGCGCGAGTCAGTTTCCTTAAAGTTAGGAGTTCATTTTAGGAAGGATACGAGTCGTGTCTTTGTACAACTCTCCATGCGGGAGTATAAATATGTGCCCGAGGGCTACGTGTATAGAATCAATCCAATATCAAACAAACCAATTTTATTCTTGTTCTACTTTTTATTGCAATTTATCTTTTACTGCATTAACTGTAGTTATCAACGAGTTCTTCAAGCTACGACGGGCTGCATCATCTTGATCTCCGTCAAACCCTTGCAAGTTCCGCGTGGGAGTACCTCTGAGCTTTGGCATCCGGGCGCATCGCTGTTGCCTCGTTCAGCTCTGCTCTAGTTATCCTGATCAAGCCTCAATCCCAGCATCTGGGCGCATCGCCGTTGTCTGGATTGGATCTTGTTCTAGTTATCGTCCTTGTCGATTAACTGGTCAAATCGACTGGCACGTCTCCGGATATCGAATTTCGGGTATAAGCCCGAGGTGTTCGCAGATCCTGATGCTTTTTGTGTCAACACCTATCCAAAGCAATTCTAGTTGACTAAGTCACTACTACAGAAACGACAATCACTGCCGGCCCATCACTGCCGGTTTTGTTTGGGCCGGCAGTGATGCCCCTTCACTATCGGTTCTTCCTCTGACAGGCTCCCAATTATTTGGGGCAGGGGCTGAACCGGCAGTGATGCCTCTCGGCCCTATCACTGCCGGTTCAAGCCACCAACCGGCAGTGATGTGGTGTTTCACTGCCGGTTCGTGCCTTAAACCGACAGTGATGTTGTGTACAATATAAAGTTTCGATCTTGTCCCTCCCTTCTCTGCCCAACAGTACAGAACAGTGCGTGAGGAGCTCTCTCTCTCTCCATTGTTGCGGCTGGTGGATTTCTTGATCTCCATTTTTGGCTCCTCTTCACTCTTGGATCCTCATATCTTCTTGCTCTTGGTTAGTAACAAGCATAATTCTTTAGAATTGTTGGTTTACATTGTGTCAATTTGTGTTTTCATGATCAAGAATAGGGATGTTGCAATTTGTGTCAATTTTTTGTAGCTTTTAGATCGAAAATTATTTAGAAAAATTGTAGCACTTTGTTTGTATTGGGTAATTATTGTATAATCATTGAGTAGCTAGGTTCGAAAGATTCATCTCGAAAATTATGGATAAAAATTGTAATTAGTTATATTTATTATTTACATTTAATACTCAATACATGCATGAAAGATTTGATGAGATGTGGAATAGATTCGGTATTTATTACTTAGATTTAATACTCCATGCATGCATTTAATACTTACATTTAATACTACATGCTTCCATTGTTATCTATTTGTTCTCTTTATTTTTATAGCGCGACCAAATTCAAATTATATCGAAGAATATTGTTCAAAAATGCTTCTATTAATATGTTCCTATGTTTCCTCTGCTCTGCCCATCTTATTTTATCAGTGCAAACATGGCTCGAGGGTGGATGTACGATCTGTCACATATAGACCCACGGTACTTGACGGGCATCGACGATTTCATCAAGCGAGCTAGAGTCAATGTTGGGGACTCACATCTTGTATTTTGTCCATGCAAATACTGCAAGAATACGAGAAAATGGGGCGACGTGGAGCATATACGTTTGCACTTGATCACAAGGGGGTTCTTGAGAAACTACACGATTTGGACTTTGCATGGGGAGGTTGGTCAAAATGTTAATGATGATGTGCTCATGCCTAGTGTAGCATTATTGCCTGTTCATGATTACACAGAAGATGTGCCTACCAATGATGATGTGTTTGTGAATACATTAGCTGACGACACTGAGGAAAATGATGGTATTTCACAGCTTCTACATGATGTGCATGGGGGATTCCTTAGTGCTTCACAGTTGAAAAAACTGGAGATGATGAGAAAGGATGCAAAAACACCATTGTTTCCGGGCTGCCCAATAAGCAAACTGGAAGCCAACATCATGCTATTGGAGTTCAAATCAACGAATGGATTGAGTGATAAAGGCTTCGATAACTTGTTAGTTATACTACATAAACTGTTCCCGGAGGCCGAGTTAGCAGAAAAGACTTACCTTGCGAAGCAAATGATTTGCCCAATTGGCCTCGAGGTTGAGAAAATCCACGCGTGTTCCAACGACTGCATATTGTACCGTGGAGAGAAATACAAAGACTTGGATGCGTGTCCCAAGTGTAAAACTCCCCGATACAAGCAAAGGCATCAAATGATGGAAGCAAGACCAGAGGAGGGCCAGTAAAGTCTGTGTGGTATTTTCCTATAGCTCCACGAGTGCATAGGTTGTTTGCAAATGAGAAGTCAGCCAAGTTGTTGCGTTGGCACGGCGAAGAGCGAAAGAAAGATTCAATGATGAGACACCCCGCCGATGGGTCGGACTGGAGGACTATCAATAAGAACATCGGTGGAGAGGTAAGACATCTGTGGTTTGCTTTGAGCACGGATGGGATGAACCCGTTTGACTAGGTGAGAACCAATCATAGCACTTGGCCAGTGACGCTATGTATATACAACCTTCCACCCTGGCTTTGTATGAAACGGTCATACGTCTAGATGCCATTACTAATCCAAGGACCAAAACAACCTGGTAATGATATTGATGTGCTTCTAGAACCAGTGATCGATGAACTACTACAGATGTGGGAGACGGGTGTGAAGGATGTTTGGGATGAGTACAAGAAAGAACATGTCACGGTAAAGGCTGTACTTATCGCTACAATCACTGACCTACCAGGGCGAGGTTCCTTGTCTGGAGAGAAGACAAAAGGATACACTGGGTGTGTCGAGTGCTTGGACGAGACTGATGCTACACATCTACTAGAAAACAGGAAGATGGTCTACATGGGACACCGTAGGTTCCTACGTCGTGATCACCCTTACCGTAGGAATACAAAAGATTTTAATGGGACTACTGAGAAACGTGGACCTCCAAAGTATCGAGATGGGAAACAGATGCTTCAACAATTAAGCAAACTCACAAATGTTGTCCTTGGGAAGGGGGACGGGGCAGTAGCAGCGCCAACCGATAGTATCTGGAAGAAAAAAACAATCTTCTAGAAACTACCTTATTGGCCACTTTTGAGTGTACGTCACTGTCTTGATCCAATGCACATAACTAAAAACGTGTGCGGTAACACACTTAACACGTTGATGAACACCGGGGGAACAAGCAAGGATTCTCTCGCGACATGCTTGGACATGCAACACCTGGGCCCCAGGAAGGAGTTACACCTAGTAACTCTTGAGAATGGCCATTTGAAACTTCTGGTGGCATCATGGACACTGAAAAAGGAGGAAAAAGAAATGCTTATTTCTTTCTTCAATGATCTCAAAGTACCGAGTGGCTACTGTGGGAACCCGAAGAGGCTAGTTAACATGAGAGAACTTAAGTTTAACTATGGTTCTATGAAGGCCCATGACTGTCATGTCATAATGACTCAGCTGCTCCCAGTTGCGCTACGAGGTATCCTCCCTGACAAGGTCCGCGCTCCAATCATAAAGTTGTGTTCGTTCTTCAACGCGATCTCTGAAAAGGTCATTGAAGTGGGCAGGTTAGACCACCTGAAGCAGGAGATAGCCGAGATTATATGCAGGCTTGAGATGCATTTCCCACCGACTTACTTCGACATTTCAGTGCATCTACTTGTTCATCTTGTGGATCAAATAAAAGCCCTTGGCCCAATGTACCTACACCAGATGTTTCCTTTCGAGAGGCTGATGAAAGTTTTCAGGCGGTATGTTAGGAATAAATTCAGACCAGAAGGGAGCATGGTAGAAGGATGGTCAACAGAGGAGGCTATTGAGTTCTCCACATATTATCTGGACATCAAGCGGGTTGGAGTTCCAGTATCTCATCACGATGGAAGACTAGGGGGCAAAGGAACAATAGGTGAGAAAGATGTCAAAATGGACGAAGTCGTCTCCTTCAGACAAGCACACTTCATTGTTCTCCAGCAGGCCGATGGTGTGATGGCATACATTGATGAGCACAAGCAGTTTCTGCAAATTAAGCACATAGGGACGTCACAGGCTTGGCTTGAGAAAAAACATAAGGAGGAATTCGGTGACTGGTTTCGACGCCAAAGGCTAGGAAAGGTGACGGGATGTCAGCTAGATCTCTTAGCCCCCGGACCTTCGACTACGCTAATGAAGTACCAAGGATATCAAATAAATGGTTTTAGATTTAACACAAAAAAAACAGGACGGAAAGAGCACGAACCAAAATAGTGGTGTTCGTTTAGACGCCCACGATGAGTACGGCACGGTGGTGGAAACACACTATGGTTTCATAGATGAGATATGGGAGCTAGACTATGGACATCAGTTGAAAGTTGCTCTTTTCCATTGTCTGTGGGTTTGGCTGAATGAAATCAACACCGACAAGGATGGGTTCACTACCGTTGATCTATCCAAGACCACATACAAAGTTGACCCCTTCGTCCTTGCAAAGGATGTTTTGCAAATCTTCTATGCAAGGGATAACAATACAAATGGAAGACGACATGTAGTATTGCAAGGAAAAAGGAAGATTGTAGGTGTCGATGGAGTGACAGACGAAGAAGAGTACAAAGGTTATGAAGAAATGGCTCCTTTTGGGGCGGACGTTACCCTACATGACCTTGAAGAGGGTGACAAACCTGCTTACCTCTGGAGTGATCATGATGAGGCCATCATCGTGCCTGCACCGTGAATTGTTAGAGTATCATAAACTATGTAATCCTTAATGAAATGTTGTTTTAGTAATTTGAGATCATATGGAGTTCTAGAGATTGTTGAGTTATACCACGTTGTTGATTGATGTATGCCATGTCAAAAGGGATTCCAAAACTATAAAGAATTAGACCTTGAGTGTATAAGCAATAATGTAGAGCTCCTCAAAACTAGCAAAAGTTATGTTGGAAGATTTTCAATTTCTATTCAAATTTTTGGAGTAATTACAAAGGGGGTATTTGAATTTTAAACCCTTATTCAAATTCAAACTGGAATTTAAAAACTATAAATAATTAGACCTTGAGTGTATAAGCAATAATGTAGAGCTCCTCAAAACTAGAAAAAGCCATGTTGGAAGATTTTCAACTTCTATTCAATTTTTTGGAGTAATTACAAAGGGGGTAATTGAATTTTAAACCCTTATTCAAATTCAAAATGGAATTCAAAAAATATAAAGAAATTGAATATGCTACTTCAGCAAAAGTTGTAGAGAATTAAAAATTATGCAATTTCTATGTTTGGAGTTTTTCAAGTTCTAGTCAAAAATCCGGAGTAATTTGAATTCTAAAGAAAAAGGCAGAATTTAAAAAAATACACACATCATTGCCGGTTATAGAGGAACCGACAGTGATGTGCCCCTATCACTGCCGGTTCTAATAACCAACCGACAGTGATGCGCCATCATCACTGCCAGTTCAAAAGAACCGGCACTGATGCGCCCTCATCACTGCCGGTTCTTATTACAAACCAGCAGTGATAGGGGACATCACTGCCGGTTTGTAACAAGAACCGGCAGTGATGAGCTACCCTATTTAAAGAACTGGTGCGCGTCCAAAACTTTCAGACGCGCCAGTTCCACACTTAGCCGTTTCAACGCCGCCCGAGAGCTCGCCACTGCACGACGCCGCCGCCTGACTCCACGACGCCGGCAGGAGGCTCCTCCAAGACCTCGACGCCGCCGCTGCCTCCCTCCACGACACCGCAAGGAAGCTCGAGCTGCTCTGCTCGACTCCGGCAAAGCTCCAGTGCACGCCACAGCAACCTCGCCGCGACCTCACCGGGAACCCCACCGCGACGGACCCAGAGCTACCTCGCCAGGACTCGCCACCGACCTTTCCACCACCCAGGACCTCCCCCGCGATGGCACAGGAGCTCGGAATTCAGCCCCCGACCCTCCACAGTGAGCTCCAATCGCCATGCTAGCAACCTGTTCGACGAAATGCCACAGTGGAGGACACTGCTACCTAGTTGCTGTTAGGCATGCATGGATAGCTAGCTTAGAGATTATAGTGATAGATAGATAGATTAGAGAGATTATAGATATATACTTATATATAGAGAGAGAGATTAGAGAGATAGTACTTACAGATAGGTAGAGATATATAGGTACTTATATACTTAGAGATACATGACTTACATATAGAGAGATATAACATGACTTATATATAGACAAAGTGATAGCTAGATGGTTCATCCTTGTATATTTGCGAGAAATAGAGATAGAGAGATAGGTAGTCTTTCATCCTTATATGTCATCCTTGTATATATATAGAGAGATAGAAAGATATGCTTGTATATATGATTCACTTATGCTTGTGGAGATGCATGACTTACCCATAGAAATAGATAGATAGAGAGAGATATAGACAGATAGAGAGAAAGATAGCTTTGTATATATGATTCATTTATGCTTGTGGAGATGCTTGTATATACGATGTCACTTATAGATATTGATGCTTGTAAACTCTTTGGTCACTTATAGATATATAGATAGATAGAGATAGAGATAGAGAGATACAGATATAGATACAATCATATCTTGTGGCTATGGCTTTATATTGTGACTAATCTCTATATACTTGTCTATGGCTTTATATTGTGACTAATCTCTATATACTTGTCTATTTTGGAAGATTTTCAACTTCTATTCAAATTTTTAGATAGATATAGAGAGATATAGAGAGATAGAGAGATAGAGAGATAGAGAGATATAGAGAGATATAGAGAGATAGAGAGATAGATAGAGATATAGAGAGATAGAGAGATATAGAGAGATATAGAGAGATAGAGAGATGTATAGCATGACTTATAGGTAGTTCACTTATGTATACCTAAATGAACCCGCTCGACTTATGTATGGCTTTTGAGTCTATCTATCTACCTATGAGCTAATACCAATAATCGAAATTCATGTCCAGAAACATGACAATTAAGCGCCGATTCACCACCCGTCGCCCTGCGACCGAAGCCGATGACCAAGGAACTAGTGGTGGCAGTGCTGAACGTGACCAAGGAGCCGATGACAACCAGCAAGGGGATCAAAGACCTTGGAGCCCTAGTCATATGCTAAACCTAGAAGAGGGCCAAGGAGACGAGGTAATAAATTAGGTCATACCTAAAACACGGTAGATATAGCCATAAAAGTTTGATGGGGACTTATTTATAAATTTTGAAGCAGGTTCCGCCGGAAGGTCCAAGTACTGGTGAGAGTTCTAGAAGGACTAAGCGTGGTGCAACAAAGCTCCCTCAGACAACTAGACACTGACACATCTCTCAGTTCGATCAACTAGGGGAGCCGGTGGAGCCACTTAAAGCATTGGGCCCATACAAGAGTACCATCGGGGCACTTGTAAGGGACTTCATCCCGATCAAATACAGGAAGTGGAATGGAAGTGAGCAAGACCCGTGGAGGGTTCCAGAAGTTGAGAAGGAACTAGTTTGGAACAAGCTCAGAGGGTATTTCACTTTCCCTAATGATTGTGATGAAGCGACAGTCAAGAAGAGGGCCAAGGAAATCATGGGTCACTCCTTCAAGAATTTCAAGGGAAAGTTGCACAAGTTCATCAAGGAGGAAAAAGAACCGAATTTCGCGGGAGGTGAATTCAGCAAGCAGAGGGACTTCTGGGAGGAGTTCAAGGCTTACAAGCTATCCGATGAGGCCAAGGCATCAAGCGAAAGAAACAAAGCAAACTCGCTTAGGTCAAATAATCCTCACCACCTAGGATCGCGTGGGTACGTAAGGAAGATTCCGGATTGGGATGCCCAAGTCAAAGCACTAGAGCAGAGCGGCGTTACGCCTTAGACAAGCGATTGGCAGCCCAGATGAGTGAACTACCTACTCGCAAGGGGGCACAATACAATCCTGACGGGAGCCTTTCCGCCAGGGCTGAACTCGTCACTGATCTCCTCCAGAAGATTTCCACGATCACTGAGGAAGTGCATAGAGGGGCCCGCAGGTCGGATAGAGAAAATGACGTGCTCACGCAAGCACTTGGAAACAAGGAGCACCCCGGTCGCACTAGAGGAGCCGGGGTAATTCCTTGGGAGAAATCATTTGAAAGTGAATCCGCTTCCTATAGGAGCCGGGAAAGGGCTAGAACGCAAAGAGAAGAGGAGTTCCAAAGGATGCGACAGGAGCTAGAACAGAGCATTGAAGCACGGATAGCTGCTCAAGTGGCGAGCACTATGCAATCCATGTCTTCGAGTCAAGGGCCGCATGCAATCCCGACTTTGAATAGCCCAGTGCCCGGCAAGGGCCACAGTAGCTGTGGCTCAACCCCTATACCTGACAATGAATAGGTCAATGCTCCTCATCCGGTGGATGACATCAAAGAACCCGTGAATGTCAGGTTGTACATCCGACAGCAGTGGACCAAAGACAAGGTGGCAGTCGAACAAGCATTTCCTAGAGGAGAGAACATCATTCATGGCAAGCCAGTGCCACTCGGGTATGCCAGGGTCAGCATTGATAAGATATTGGACAAGAAGTACAATAAGATACATATTGATTTCCCAGTGGAGGAAGATAGGCCGCGTCTAGTTCACAACTTAGGTACTCATGTCGCCTGGCGCAAACGCTTCATCAAGCTAGATAACCAGCCATCTTCGGATGATGATGATGACAGTGAATCATCCCGGTAGCCTCCGCCAAGAGGTTTCCCTCCTCGTCAAGATCCACCGACACCTCCTCCATCGCCAAAGGAGAAGACTCCTTCTCCACCGCCAAAGGAGAAGACTCCTCCTCCTCCTCCTCCACCAGCTTCAAAGTCCTCAAGACTAGGATCTCGATGGCCTAGCTCTAGATTAGGTTCGACTTCGCAACAGAGGAGGTCATCAGCTTCAGTTGGTAAAGATCCCAAGATGACTAGTAAAAGGCGGCAGCCAGTGCCGACTAAGGACGATATTCTACGAGCTCAGATTGCAGAAAAGGCCGCCAAACTTGCCTTGTATGAACGATTGGCTTATATACCTGAGAAACAAAGCCAATTTGAAAGGCAAAGCAAAAATCCGGGTAACCAAGAAAGAGCTAGAGAAATACACACCTTTCAGCAGCTAGAGATACAAAACTTGGCCGCAGACCTGAATATAAGCATGGAGGATGCCGAGAATCTCTATTTTGAAAAAACCGAATTTGAAAAGGCCGAAGTTGCATACAAGTTTGAACTAGGCAAGCCTATGGTCGCCAGCCAAGAAGAGTATAGAAATTTGCCAACAAACATGCGACAGTTGCATGATTATTACATCATAGATAGTAACAACAGCAAAGACAAGAATGCAAACTTTGAAGTATACATCCCTCCATGTTTTATTTTTAATCATCCTGAAGAAGTTGTGCATACTATTCATTATGAAGACATCTTTCAACTCTTTCAACGACTCTCGCTGGATGTGCAGATTATGATGGTATGGACTATGTAAGTACCATACTCTAACAACGTTATAATAAACTACATGATTAGCATTTGAATATATCCATGCATGTTTATTTTGCAGGTTTGTAGCAAAATTTTGCCTTCAAAAACGAAATAGCAATTTTGACTTCTTGGACCCCATCTATGTAAATGAGACAACATGCAAAGCCAGTCTCCAAGATCCGTATGTCTCAGCGAGTTTGAAGATAGAGTTTGAAAGAATGTTCTCAGTCGGCAAAACAAACGCACTACTAACCTACAATTACGAGTATGTGTTCTCGACCCTTACTTAAGTGTTTTTTTCTTGATATATCATTCAATAACATGAACTTTGTGATTGCAGCAACCATTACGTCCTCGTAGATATAAGTCTTAAAAATTCAACTATCGAGGTGTGGGACTCAAAAAAGAAGCCACTTAAACTTATCGAACCCCTAGTCAAAGTACTAAATATGTAAGTGAACCCAATATCACCACACTTTTCAATCACATATGATATTGTAATTAATAATGTCCTGAGCCTTCACACTTCATTTACATTGTCACATAGAATGAAGGCGTTACCTGATTGGAGAAATGTGGAGCCTAAGATGCAAACGAAATGGAGAGAACCATTCAGAGTGGAGTATATGAAGAAGGTCAAGGCCCTAGATCAACCAATGGGGAACAACGAATGCGGGTTCTATGTGATGTGGGCAATGCTTTGCTACTTTGGCGCAAAACTAGGAATAGGAGATGGCATGGTACGTACGCGTCGCATTTTAATTCTATTGTTTTGTCTTACGTATGTGCATCTCAATATCATCTTGTATCAATTTACAGCGCAAAGATCAGGGCCACAATAGGTTGGTGGATTTTGAGATAAGAGGATTTCAAGAGGAGATAGCAGCTCTTATTCTGGACGATATAGTGTATAGAAAAGGATGTCTTTCCATCGTGAAGAGTAAGGACTTCAACAAGAACTATGGAAAAGACGGCCTCGAAAGGCTATTGTAATGCGACAATTAATTCGATACTTTAAGTTTTGTTTGAATGTTTTGTAATAATTATTATAAATGTGTGATGGGTTTGTATTGTCGCTAGTCCACAACCACCTTCAATTCACATCGATATCAAATGGTTCGATAGAAAACACCTCCACGATCTCCCACCCCACCACCTCTACCATAAACCCTAAACCAGAAACCCCAAATGAAAATAAAACAATAAAAAATACAACTTTTAAAAATAATATCACTGCCGGTTGGGGTGCCAAACCGACAGTGATGGCATGAGCTCATCACTGCCGATTTGCCAGTGCCGGTTCAAAAACCGCCACTGAAGGGGGGTTTTGAACCAGCACTGTTTGCCGTTTCTATAGTAGTGAGTGCCTATCAAACAATAGCAAGAACCTAAGGCACTTAGCTTGAGCTAGCAAGAACAACTAAACAAGAAAGCTAACTAGCAAGCTACAAGCTATACAAGACAACTAAGCAATGTATAAAAGAATGAAAATGCAAGGAGGAGGATAGTTATACCGATGTCTTGTGATGGATGAATGTATCAATAGGAAGAACCAATCACAATAAGAACACCAAGAGTAGCCGGAAGACAATGGTTGACACAAAGATTTTCTCCCGAGGTTCACTTGGTTGCCACCAAGTTAATCCCCGTTGTGTCGACTACTCAAATGGTGATTCGGTGGCTAATAGGCAATGACAAGCATAGCCCACTTACTCTGGCACCACAAGAATCCACCCAAATGAGAGTAACTCAATGACAAGAGCAATTTACTAGAGTTACCCTTTGGCGCTCCGCCGAGGTGGGTACAAGCCCTCTCACAATCGTTGGAATCAACCACGAACAATCACCAACTCGTGTTGACTCCTCCTTCTTGCTCCAAGCCGTCTAGGTGTTGGAAAACACCAAGAATAACAAGAAATCCGCAGCAAGAACGAATCATCAAGTGCCACTAGATGCAACCTCACAAGCAAATGCACTTGGATGCACTTCAACTCTATTTGGATGAACAATGGATCAAAGAGTTGAGTGGCGGAGGTTTGCAATAGCTCACAAGTGTATGAAATGATCAAAGTGTGCAAGAGAGTGAGCTAGAGCCAGCCACAAGCTATTTATAAGCCCCCATGAAAAACTAGTCGTTATCCCCTTTTTGCTCAGCTGAAACGCAACCGTCGGACTAGTCTGCGAGACCTCCGGACCAACGCAGGTGGTCCGGAGCTTTGGTCTGACGCTCCTCTGAGTGCGATGCGTCCCTGTTCAAATTTGAACTAGCCGTTGGCGCGCGGAAACCACAACCATCGGACTACCTCCTATAGTCCGGAGGACTAATCCAACGCATGGTCCGACGCTCAGCTCAGTTCCTCCATTTTTACGCAGTATGCACCCTGGCTTCGGACAGGTGGTCCAACACATGCCACCGAACTAATATGCCTAGTTTGGAGCCTCGCCAGAGCTGTTGCCTTCCGAGACCGAGCCACCGGACCAATGAAGATTGGTTCGACGTTCACTGGCTTACCTGGTCTGGAGCTTCCAGGTGAAGCGCCCAGAGGCTAGGGTTGGTCATCGGACCACCTTCAATGGTCCGACGCCTTCCCTGCAACTGGTCTAGAGCCTCTTTCTCAGATAGAATTCACTTCTAACTTTGCCCCTTGTTCACATGTGTCACCACCAAGTGTTCCACTACTTGTGCTCGTGTGTTGGCATATTTTAACAAGTTTTACAAGGGTTTCTCATGAATTAATATGCATATGCATGTATGACTCCACCTAATGGCACTTGATAACCACAATTGCATACATCTTTCCCTTCTTGATAGTACGACTATCTATCCTAAAGGTGATCACACTCTCTATAGTGTCTTGATCACTAAACCAAAAATGGCCCTATGATATACCTTTGCCTTGAGCTCATTTTTGTTTTTCTCTTTCTTCTTTTCCTTAGTCCATGAAACACTTGATCAAAGTACCATGATCATCCTTCTAGCTCCATGTGTCAAGGTGGATCACCCTATCTTGATCATACACTTAGTAATAGGGTTAGTCCATAGGTTTCATCAATTAACCAAAACCAAACTTGGGCTTTCAATCTTGACTAATGTATATATGCAACGATGATTAAAACTGGCTTTTATAGCAATATGGAATATGACCCCACTATAGAGCAAAAGCTAGGATTTAAATGCAACCATGAGTGCTATATGGCTCTGGCTTTACTTAAGTATGAAGTTTGGACTAGCATGCTTGTGGTTCGTGAAAGGCACCTTTGTCGAGCTGGTTATGGGGTATAGCTTGTGTGGGGACTGCTGCGGGTGGTACCATCGGGGTGTCCCATATACCCCTTTGCATTGGGTCCGTAGGGTCCACTACATGCTAGAAAGGGCTTTTGAAAGACTTCATATTGTACCCTGTCGACCTTCCTTGGAAGAGGGTTAATAGGTTGATCACCTCGGGCGAAAGGGCAACACGCCTTGTGGGTAAAGTGTGTAACCTCTGTAGAGTGTAAAACTATCATGATAGCCGTGCTCACGGTCACGGGCGGCTCGGAAAACTCACAGTGTTAGATACTCATGTTGTTGAACAACTTATGATGGTAAGTCTGGAGATATGATATATGAGGTTGTTTCATTAATGATCATGTGGTTATCAACTGGGTTAAGCATAACTAAAGCTAATTATTGGTAAAACTTGACCAAGTTAAAAGCAACCGCACTAAGCCAGTGTCAGCCTTTTGAGCTTCATAACCCTGTGTTATTCTTGCTGAGTACTTTAAGTGCTCACCCTTGCCTTATCAACCATATCAGATTGCAAGAGTTAAAGGAGTTAGGCTTGTGATCAACCAGTCAGTTGTCCCTGTGAAGTTGGAGCCTTCGCCCAAAGTTCGGAGTCGTCTTTCCGCTGTTTGTTGTGTTGAGGTTATCCTTTGACCTTATATGTTATATATTTTAAGTATTGTCTTTTGATATCACCTTAATTTGTGGCTATATGTGAATTTGACTTCCTGTGCTCACATATTGTGTATATTTGGTTTTGTTCTTAAAACCGGGTGTGACAGGATGCTAGATGCTGGACGCAGACCGTAGGTAGCAAAACAATGGCTCGTACGAAAACTCCATCTCTCCATTATTTTTACAAAACACTACTACAGAAACGGTAATCACTGTCGGCCCATCACTGCCGGTTTTGTTTGGGCCGGCAGTGATGCCTCTTCACTGTCGGTTCTTCCTCTGACAGGGCCCCAATTATTGGGGGCAGGGGCTGAACCGGCAGTGAAATTCCTCATCACTGCAGGTTTGTGGCTTGAACCGCCAGTGATGCTTCTCGGCCCTATCACTGCCGGTTCAAGCCACCAACCGGCAGTGATGAGGAATTTCACTGCCGGTTCGTGGCTAGAACCGGTAGTGATGAGGCCGACTATAAGGAATGGGCGCGGTCTGAAATTTTCAGACTCGCGCCCATTCCACACTTAGCCATTTCAGATAGCACCCAACGCCGCTCCAGCAGGTGCTCCCCGTCGCCGCCCCGCCGCAACAGGAGCTCCCCGCCGCTGTTCCAGCCTACCGGTGCTCCAGGCCGCCGCCGCTCGAGCTCACCGCCGCTCCAGCAGGAGCTCGCCGCCATGCCACAAGGTTCCTCCTTCAGCATTCGCCGCCCACGACGTCATCGCCGTAGGAGTTCGCCGCCACGCCGCAGGAGCACACGCCACCGGCATCTTCAAGCTCCATGCCACAGGAGCTCCACGCCGCCGGCAGGACCTACGTCCACGACGTTGTAGGAGCACAGAATCCGGCCAAATCTTCTCCACACGGTGAGCTCCATTTGCCCGCACTAGAGGTGTTCGACGAAATGCCTAGGTGGGAGTGTCTTGCTGGACATGGAGATAGAGGAGACGAAGGAGGGAGAGGGAGAAAACTATAGCAATCACTCTTCATGCTTGATTCAAATGCTTATAGAAAGAAAGAAAGAAAGTGTTGACACAAAAAGCGTCAGGATCTGTGAACACCTCGGGCTATTACCCAAAGCTTGGTATTCCGGAGGCGTGCCAGTCGATTTGACCAGTTAATCGACAAGGACGATAACTAGAACAAAACTGAACGAGACAACGGCGATGCGCCCAGATGTCAAAGCTCAGATTGATCAAAGATAACTAGAACAAGATCCAATCCAGACAACGGCGATACGCCCGAATGCTAGGATTGGGGCTTGGTCAGGATAACTAGAGCAGAGCTGAACGAGGCAACAACGATGCGCCCGGATGCCAAGGCTCAGAGGTACTCCCACGCGGAACTCGTTGATAAGCTAAAACTAATGCAAAAAGGGTAAATTGCGATAAAGTAGAATAAGAATAAAATTGGTTTGTTTGATATTAGATTGATTGTCTTTTCCATGGCCCTCAGACACGTATTTATACTCCCGCATGGAGAGTTGTACAAAGACAGGACACGCATCCTTCCTAAAACAAACTCCTAATTTTAAGGAAACTGACTCGCGCAGGAGTCGGATAACAATATTTATTTTCCTAAACAAACACACCTATTTTAAAAGAAAATAAACGACTCATGTAAGAGTCGGACTCAAACTATAATAATAATACTAGTATAAAATCACCAGTTTCCTTATGTCTTCCTTTCGATGGAAAGTTTCCATCGGCAGACCCCTTCAATCTGCGACTTCCTTCTTTGACCACCAGCAGTCTTCTGCTGACGCCAAGCACTAATTCACTCTATCGGCACCTCATGCCCATCGGCATCGGCAACACTTCCCGATCGGCAACCTTGTACTGAACCATCTCCAATCACTCCCTATCAACAATCGGCAACCACTCTTCATCGATAATCGGCAATTCGCAATACCTCCTCATCGGCAATCGGCAATGTCTCTGTCGGCAATAAGCAACTTCATAGCTCAAGCTATCCTACTTCACCAATCAACCTTCGTCGGCGAGGACCATCCAGCTTCCATCGGCAGCAAACTTAGTCTTCCCGCAATATACTCCCATCGGCAATATTGACTCAGGATTTCCCGATGCCGATGGAGAACGACCGCTGACCAGTCAAGCCTTAGCTCATTTGACACGTGTTGAAAAACGGTGTCAACACATGCCCCCCAGTTTCGGAGCGTATAATATTTTACGTGCCGAAACTCTCTCCACTGTAGCCGTTGCAGTAGCCGTTACCTCCGAGATGGATGCACGGTTTCCTCGATCCCCGCGTGTGGAACTGCAATTTAATAATAAAATCTCTCGATTGTAGCACAAATAGTTGCAGACCACCTCGATCACCGCGCATATCTACCGCGGGCCTCTCCACATTCCTGCACAGTGTGGAACGGAACCCCAAAATGCCCCTGAGTAAGCTTATAAAAGTTACCGGGATCCACACTGCCTTTTTACCCGAGCTCATTTTCACTTTCACCTTCCTGCCTTCGTCTTCAACCTCCAGCCATTCTGAAGAACACAAGCTCGAGCAATAGTACTCTTCGCAACCCAAGGACGAACCACAAGCACTCCTTTGACTCCAATGGCGATCCAAGTCGACATTCCCAAGGTGAGACCTATTCTCTTCCTAATCCAGCCCCCTGCTAGTTCTTTCCTCGCACGAATCTGGATTTATCCTCGTCCCTTTTCCGATTGTTCCCCTTCTTTCCTTCGAACCCTAGGAACTGTATAACAAGGTAGTGATCCCACTCACTGGTTCCACCTTCAGCTGCCTAGGCCCCATGGGCAATCCTGATCCCAGTTTCTTAATCAATGCGGAAACCAATCGGATCCCATTCAGATCTGAATGCTTCAATTTAGGGTTGTGGAAGGACGCTTTCCGATCATGGCCCAAGCCTACTAAGGGATGGAAAAACTGGTACCTCGGGGTTGCTAGGGCGCAGCAAGTTTATTGGCAATAGCGCAGCTTGGACCAATGTATTAGGCTCTCCATTGCCGATATGGAGAAGAACGAGAACATGTTAATAGTTGCCTCTTATTTCTGGTCGGACACGATGAATGCTTTTTATTCTGACATGGACCAGCCACCCCCACTCTTGCCGATGTCCACATGTTGACCGGCTTAGACGTCTCTTCTGCCGATACCTTCACCTTATTCAATAGGAAAGCCGAGCACAGAGTAAACACTCGGAACATCGGTGGTTGGACGGGTTACATTCAGGAGTATCAGAAAACAGGATCGGTAAACCAGAGGGAGCATGCCACTTTCCTGAACATGTGGCTGGACAAGTTCATCTTCTGCGGTAGGGCAGTCGGACCCACTACCATGTATCTTCCAGCAGCTGAGCTGCTTGCCGATGGGACAAGACTTCCCCTGGGCAGATATCTTCTAGGATCGGTATATCGTCTTCTCCATCAAGTATCCCAGAAGTTGCTGCTAGGTGAGCACATCGGCAACCTTGGAGGCCCCTGGTGGTTTATCAATATGTGGCTGAACGCACAAATGCAGAAAGCGCTTCAGTTTAACTTGTTCACTCAACGATTCCCGAGAGACATATCGGAAAATCATCAGTGCAGGGATGATGAATCGGCAACTCGCTCTCCTCTCAATTTTGGAGAGGCCATTATAGTGCTGCCAGGGACCGATGCCGATGCGGAACAATTCAGTCTATTCTTTCAGAAGTTCTATAATGGAATTCCTGCCACAGAACGGCTCTGGTGGCCATATGCCGATGAAGACAACCAGTTCCCACTGCTATTTAACCTTACCGATGGGAATGTGCCTGAGAACCAGATAATTATGAAGGCCAGCATCACTCCCCGAGCTATCCCGGTGAACATCTTCGGATCAGGAAAGAACGCCCCTCCATCATTTGAGTTCTACTACCCATCGGTAGCGGCAAGACAACTAGCGTTTGGTCAACTACCGATCAAGCTCTGTTATTCCAAGGTAGTGAAGCCCAGGCAGACATTCTCCAGCGCTCTAGACTGGAACAAGGTTGTCAACCTTCCTCCCCATGCCGATGTGTCAGACCTTGATCTGTCCTCCTGGTCACCAACCTCCTTTATTACAAATGAGTACAAGTCTTGGTGGCAAGAATGGAGGTGTCAACTGTTTGCCAAGTCATCGCACTACTATCGGCACATGATCGATGCCAATCACATCGTCCCCGATGACGCAGTAAGTCTTTTATTCCGATGCATTCCTTATTACCTTACTTTTGTCATCGGCATCTGATCCCTTTACACTTAGCAGGTTGACGATCCGATTCCCCCAACGAGCAGGAGTGGCAAGCCCTTCAAACTCCGAATGATGAGTCCCGTGTCACTCATCGGTAACAAGGCCCCCACATTAGCTGCCTTCACTCCTCAACAGGTACCTACATCGACACCTGCAAAAGCCAAGGCTACATCGGCCGCTGCTGCTGCCCTGACGCGGGTTTATGCAGTAAACTCATCTTTACCCGTACCGATTATATACTGTTTTATCGGCAACATTTTATCTCATGACTTGCTTTATATTCTCAGGCACTGTGGTCATCGGCAACTGCTTCAAGCAGACAAACACTTTCCAGCCCAGCTGCCGATGCCCCCCGGTCTTCGTCAAAGCGGGTTGGTTCCCCGGCTGCCGCACCAACGAAAAAGAGGCGTCTGATGCTGGCTTCTCCGTCTTCGCTATCGGCCTCAACCGCACCACCAACTGCCGGCGCGCCATCGGCAGAACCCTCATCGGCTCCATTCGCACCAACCACTGGCGGGTCATCGGCAGAACCTCCATCGGCTTCTGCGCCTGATCAACCGATGGACGACGTCCCACACCAAGAGACAACTCCACCTGCTACAATAGCGAAGGCATTATCGGCACCATCGGCTAGACTCCCTGGCAAAGAAACAACTCTACCCGCTGTAGCAGCAGAGGTAACGTCGACATCGGCACCGTCAGCCGAAGTCCCCGAGGATAGAGTGGGGTCGCCGCCACAAGAAACGGCCACCATATCGGAAGCGACGCCGACAATAACAACACCAGCACCAGCGGCGTCGGCTGCTTCTCCAGCAAGGGCCCAATCATCGGCGTCTGCAGCCGATGTCCAAGATGAAGCTGGACCATCCAGTATACCAAGTCCTAGGCAGGAGATCCGCCTCAAAATGGTAAGTCGATCATCCTAAAGCTCATAGTATAATTTTATAATCGGCATATTTTAACTCCTCTGTTTTTAGGCTCAGGACTCTCCGGACAGTCTCTTCTCCTATAGCTTGAATCCTCAGAATGAAGACGAACGTCAAGGCCTCATTCAAGCAGACAGTCTGTTCTCTTTTGCAGTCGACATCCCCGATGATGACGAAGAGGAGAGTTCGGTCCCAGCCTTATCGGCAGAGATCAAATCCAAGCTGGAAGAGTTGCTTTCCTTGCTGCTACAAGATACGTCCCAGCTCATTCAGGATTCATCGGCAGCAAGGATCGTTTTCAAGGATATCCAAGGCCATCTCCCTGCCGATATGGCAGAAGTCCTTCTCCAGGCAACCTTCCTCGACATCAAACAGATCCAGTATCAGAGGCTTTTGCGCCGCATTGCCGATAGGGCCACCCAAGCCAAGAGCGAGGAAGAGAAGCTCAAGTTCAAAAACATTGCCGATGAGAAGCACAAGGGCATCGGCCAAGCTGAAGTCTCCATCAACGGCCTTGATCAAGAAATCTCCCAGCTATCGGCAAAGAAAGAGGAATTACTGGCGGAGTTACAGAAGGTCGAGGAAGCCCTGACTGCAGCCAACCAGCAAAAAACCCAACTGTCCGATTCCATCAGGGTCCTGCGGCAAGAAAGGGATCAGAATGCCCGACAAGCCATCCTGTGGAAGAAGAAAATCAAGCCGGTCGAGGGTTCTGCCGATGCCGACGCCAAGGAGATGTACGAAATAGAGCAAATTCGCCTGTGTGCGATATCAGCCATCCACTCCTTGCTGTAATTTGTTTGTTGTATCGGCAAGAATGTAACTCTGATACTTGATTTTGACTTGTAATATATGTCAGTTTGTTTTTACCGATGCTTATATAACTCTTCGTTCATCGGCATTCAACTGAGCACTTATGCATCCATCCATATGCTAGGGTAGTACCTCTTTAAATATTTGCCGTTGATCGCTCTAGAGAACGCTACTCCTTCGAGAGTTTCCAAAATGTAAGCATTGCCAGGAGCAGACTGTTTTATCCGATAAGGACCCTCCCAATTAGGGGACCACTTTCCAAATTTAGAGCTCTTAGTCCCGATCGGTAAAATTAACTTCCAAACCAAATCGCCATCGGCAAATTCCTTTACCTTTACTTTCTTGTCATACCATCTGGCAACCCTCTTCTTATTTTCTTCAATGCTAATCAATGCCCTCAACCGATGACCTGCCAAATCTTCTAACTCATCCTTCATCAGAGTAGTGTAATCATTGGTCGTTAGTTGATCCTGAAAAGATAATCGTCTAGAACCAGTTTTTACTTCCCAAGGCAAGACAACATCATGTCCATAGACCAACTGATACGGCGATACTTTGGTTGCACCATGACAAGCCATCCGATATGACCATAAGGCCTCGTTTAACACCACGTGCCACCTTCTAGGGTTTTCTTCAATCTTACGCTTTATAACCTTAATGACTCGTTTATTAGTTGCTTCAGCTTGACCATTAGCTTGAGCATAATAAGGAGAAGAGTTTAATACCTTGAAACCCATGCTAGCAGCAAACTCATCAAACTCTCCCGATGTGAACATAGTTCCTTGATCGGTAGTAATAGTCTGGGGAATGTCAAATCGGTAAACGATGTGTTCCTTAACGAAATCCACCATATTTGCCGATGTCACCTTCTTTAAGGGAATTGCCTCAACCCATTTGGTGAAGTAATCAGTAGCAACAAGTATGAACTTATGCCCCTTGCTTGATGGCGGATAAATCTAGCCAATGAGATCAATAGCCCATCCTCTGAACGGCCAAGGCTTAATTATAGGGTTCATTGCCGATGCAGGTGCCCTTTGCACATTACCAAATTTCTGACAGTCCTGGCACCCCTTGAAATAATTGAAGCAATCTTCAAGGATTGTCGGCCAATAATACCCATTTCGCCTAATCATCCACTTCATTTTAAATGTCGATTGATGCGCTCCACATACGCCCTCATGGATTTCACCCATCAACTCTTTCGATTCCTCTTTGCCGAGACATCTAAGCAAAACTCCATCAATCGTCCGATAATACAACTCATCATCGAGGAGCACATACTTAGTGGCTTGGAACCTTAGACGCCTTTCCACCTTCTTAGACGGATCCCTTAAGTAATCGGCAATCTCCTTTTTCCAGTCATCGGCAACTGTTACCGATGTCGCGACTTGAATCGGTTGATACCCCGAGGCACTTTGTGCTAACCGATTGGCTTCTTCATTGTGCAACCTTGGAATGTGCTCAAGGGGATACTCCTTGAACTCCCTTAACAACTGCAAACACCGTCCATGGGCTGCAATCAAAACTTCACTTCGGCATTCATATGTCCCGATCAATTGATTAATCACCAACATGGAATCACCGAAGATTTCAACAACATCGGCACGCACTTCTGTTGACACCGTTTTTCGACACGTGTCAAATAGGCTGAGGCTTGACTGGTCAATGACCGTTCTCCATCGGCATTGATAAAGTATGAGCTAATATGGCCGATGGGACAGTGCTGCAGATGGCCAAGTGCGTTGCCGATAAAGGATGGATGATCCTTGCCGACAAAGGATAATTGGTGAAGTCTTGCTGAAGCTGATTGCCGATGAAAAGTCATTGCCGATGGCTTGCCGATTGCCAATGGAGGATGATTGCCGATAAGGGCTCGTTGCCGATTGCCGATAAGGGCTCGTTGCCGATTGCCGATGGAAGATGGTTGCCGATTGCCGATAAGGGCTCATTGCCGATTGCCGACGAAGAGATGCTGTCGATTGCCGATCGGGAAAGTGTTGCCGATGCCGATGGGCGTGACTTAGCACTTGGCGGCAGTGGAGGATTACAAGTGGCAAAGAAGGAAGGTGCGGATTAAAGGGGTCTGCCGATGGAAAGTTTCCATCGAAAGGAAGTATAAAGAAACTGGTGTCTTCTACCAGTATTATTATAGTAGTTTGAGTCCGACTCTTGCATGGGTCGTTTATTTTCCTTTAAAATAGGTGTGTTTGTTTAGGAAATAAATATTGTTATCCGGCTCCTGCACGAGTCAGTTTCCTTCAATGTAGGAGTTTGTTTTAGGAAGGATATGTATCGTGTCTTTGTATAACTCTCCATGCGGGAGTATAAATATGTGCCCAAGGGCTATGGAATAATCAATCAATCCAATTCAAAACAAACCAATTCTATCTTATTCTACTTTTTTATCGCAATTTACCCTTTTTATGCATTAGTTATAGCTTTAACGAGTTCTTCAAGCTTTCGACGGGCTACATCACCTTGATCTCCGTCAAATCCTTGCTAGTTCCGCGTGGGAGTACCTCTAGGCTTTGGCAATCCGAGCGCATCGCTGTTTGCCTCGTCTAGCTCTGCTCTAGTTACCCCTGATCAATCTGGGCCTTGACGTCCGGGCGCATCGCTGTCGTCTCGTTCAGTTTGTTCTAGTTATCATCCTTGTCGATTGATTGGTCAAATCGACTGGCACGCCCTCGACATCGAGCTTTGGGTAATAGCCCGAGGTGTTCACAGATCTGACGCTTTTTGTGTCAACACCTCTTTTGGCACGCCCAGTGGGACCAGATTATACAGATCTACATGTCCGGCATGGCTGATCACGCCGATGTCAACCAGAGGAATGTCATTGAAGTGTCTGAGGCCGATCTGAAAGATGATCAGAAGGTGCTGTATCTCAAGTCCTTCAGCCTCAGCAGGAGCGGCGAAGCAATCCAGAAGCAGGATCCGCCGTTGCCACGGCAGGTCACGTTCGACGCCAACCCTGGTAAACTACAAGAGATGGTTAGTACTGCTGTAAATCAGGCGTTGATTAACCACTCCAGCGTGCTGTCCAATACTGTCTCAATGCCTTCGCGCAAACATTCAAAGAAGGGCATGCACCGCGATATGTTGGTCCAGCATACCATCAACCTGGATTGGCATCTGCAAGCCCATCGGCGGCCTAAATGGCATCTTCCACCCCCGTGGAACCGTCCGCCGGTGTGGCTACATCACCAAGACCGAACGCTGGCGACTTCACCAAGTTCAACGCAGATCCGGCCGCGTCGACAACTTCAGGACCAGCCCCTGCTAACTGGTGGGGATACGGTATGCCTCCGAATCTGTATGTTGGTTCTAATCTAGCGCAGAGAGATCGTTCAGCCGGGAGGATCTCTACAGCATCGGCAACATAGTCACAGCCGATGGCTCATATGACGCACAACTCTGCACCTACTCCGACCATACAAGTGCCATCAGATGATCTCCAAGTAATCCCCAAGATACCTCTGATGCCACCATCGGCAAGCTCTGTGCCAATGCAACATATTATAACCACCGGCAGTCAATCTCTGGCGGCAAAATCTCAAGCTAGAGTACCGATTCCCCAAGGCAATCTGGTGATCAATTGCTCTAGGATTCAAGAGCCGCATGCTCCGGTCAGCTATCAGCCATCGGCAAGCCATATGCCGATGCTTTATAATCCTGGATGGGTCAACCAGCCACCAGCTTAGCAGCCTAGCGCGCCGATGTATTATTATGGAGGCCCAACTTACACTCAGAGCGGACCATCGGTACAGCAACCGATGAACGTGACGGTTCAGCCAATTCCGCCAAGTATGCCAAACTATCCATCGGTAAGTCAGCCGATGCATAGCGTCCAGATGACTGGTGCTGCGCCCGCGACTACTGCACATCTTCAAGAGGCACGTCAGCCGACTCCACCAGTCGACAATCAGCCAAGGAGTCGGCAAGAGCAGGACGCGTACTGGGTCGGTAAGATTGCCGAAGTCATGAAGGAGCAATTCGGTATCAAACCCAAGGTCAACACATACTCCTATCGGACCCCGTACCCGCCTACATACGACTTGATCCCTCTCCCAAATCGGTACAAGGTGCATGATTTTACCAAGTTCTCCGGCCAAGACGACACGTCGACAATGGAGCATATCAACCGCTTCATTATTCAGTGTGGAGAAGCTGCCAGCAGGGAGGAGTTAAGGGTGATATTGTTCTCTTCGTCATTGTCTGGATCGGCATTCACATGGTTCATATCATTACCTCCAAATTCTATAATTACATGGGCCGATCTGGAGAGGCAATTTCACAAGTATTTCTTTGCTGGCATACATGAGAAGAAGCTTACCGATTTGGTCAAAATGAGGCAACGCAACGACGAATCGGTAGAGAGTTTTGTGCAGAGACTGCGGGACGTGAAGAACAAGTGCTACAGTCTGGTGCTTGATGATCGGCAACTAGCAGATTTGGCCTTCAAAGGGTTACTGCCGCACATCAAGGACAAGTACGCGTCCCAGGAGTTTGAGAGCCTAAGTCACTTGGTGCAGAGGATTGCCGATCAAGATATCAAGGCCTTTGAGCCCAGGAAGACTTGGAACAAGAAGGTGACCTTCATCGGGAAAGAAGAAGACTCTGGATCGGATGAAGAGCTGAATGTCGATGCGGCCGAATGGGTGAAGGATAAGAAGCATGTGTCTTGTCCGTTCGGCCAAAAAGAAACTGAGAGGTTCACCTTTGACATCACCAAGGCCGATAGTATGTTTGACCTATTGCTACAAGAGGGGCGAATCAAGTTGGCGCCCAATCAAGTGATTCCATCGGCCGAAGAGCTCAAGAAGATTAGGTACTGCAAGTGGCATAATGCAACCTCACACAGTACCAATGACTGCAAAGTATTCAGGCAGCAGTTGCAGTCGGAGATCGAATCTGGGCGTATCAAGTTTGAAAACTCTAAAGTCCAGAAACCGATGAAGATAGATCAGCACCCATTCCCAAATAACATGGTGGAGATCGGTGAAAAAGACCAGAGTGCTGACATCGGAAGCTGCCAGAAGGAACTCATCGGTAGACCCTGACTACCAAGTGCCTAAGCACGACGCAAGGAGGTTTGCCGATGACAGAAAGGGTAAGAAGGTTGCCGATGAAGGTAACAGTGCCGACAGGGCTCCTGGGGTCGTAATCACGCACAAACAGCCAAGGCGAAATCATCGGCAATCACGTGAAGAACAGTATCGGCAAGAAGAAGAGGAGTATCGGGAATGGCTTCGACACAAGGACCACTGGAGGTGTCCCTTCTTCGTTCATTGCTGGGAGGAGGGCATCAAGCTGCCCACCGCCGATAACTGTCCAGAGTGCAATGGGTACTACGCTGCCGATCGGTCAGGTAAGAGACCTTGTTTTGATGATCAGGCACCCAGATACGCCAGGCCGCTCAGGGAGAACAGATCGGCACATGACCGACTGGGGGGCAAGCTCAGTGCCCATGATCGGCTTGGCAGGCATGTTGACCAGGGGGAGCTGGAGGAGATGGCCAATGCCAGAGTGCCCGACGAAGAAATATTCTCCAGGGATCCCAACATCGGAAGAAGTGCCGATGCAAGCGGTGGGAAGCAGCACCAACCCATCTGGAAGACCAAGCTTCCTCCATGGTGCCCTAAGGGTTTGACTAAGACCCAGAAGAGGAGGATTCAGCGCCAGCGCCGCGATGACCTGTATGACAGTGCAGAACCCTCGGAAGAGAGGCAGTGGAGGCCGAAGCGTAAGGACAGGGGACCATCGGCAGATATAAACATGGTTGTCATGTTGCCGATGGAGTTCATGGCGCCCGTCAGCGATGATGAAGAGGCTGCCGATATGGCACAATGGATGCTGGATCCGATGACGGCTATCTTTGAAAAGCCTGCCGAAGGTGAGAGGCAGCACTTAAGGGCTCTGTTTGTTAAAGGCAGAGTGGATGGTCAGCCGATGACCAAGATGCTAGTGGATGGTGGCGCATCAATCAACATAATGCCCTATGTCGTGTTCAGGAAGCTTGGCAAAGGTGATCAGGATTTGGTCGAGACTGACATGAAGCTCAAGGACTTCGAAGGCAATGTGTCAACCGCCATGGGAGCCGTATGTCTTGACTTAACCATCGGCAGTAAGACTTTGCCGACAACGTTCTTTGTAATCAGCGGCAAAGTCACTTACAACTTGCTCCTCGGGAGGGATTGGATCCATGCTAATTGTTGTATCCCTTCTACTATGCATCAGAGCCTGGTACAGTGGATCGGGGATAGAATTGAAGTCATCCGCGGTGAAGCCCTATCTATTGTTGCATCGGCAGAGTTGGACACTTATGAGCAGACCAGGTGCATATCTGGCGACGCCTGGGATAAAGAGTTCCTCAAAGTTGCCGATTACCGCATCAAGCCGATCCAAGCAGTCGGTCCTGAGGAGGAGTCTTAATGGATCAGTTCGCCGATGACGGAAAATTGGGGCAGGGCTTCACGTCTGCTGATGACTTGCTCGAGATCGACATCGGCGATGGTAGTAAACCTAGGCCTACTTTTATTAGTGCTAAGATAGATTCCCAATGTAAGCAGCAGTTAATTGATTTATTAAAAGAGAATAAAGATTGTTTCGCTTGGGATTATACAGAGATGCCTGGTTTAGACCGATCGATAGTTGAACATCGGTTACCCATCAAGTCTGGTTTTCAGCCACATCGGCAGCCGGCACGCCGATGCAATCCTACTATCTTACCCGATATTAAGGCTGAGATTACCAAGTTGATCGAGGTTGGATTTATTCGGCAATGTCGATATGCTGATTGGATTTCTAATGTGGTTCCTGTGTATAAAAAGAATGGAAAACTTCGTGTTTGCATTGATTTCAGGAATCTGAACAAGGCTACGCCGATGGATGGCTACCCGATGCTCGTTGCCGATCTGCTGATCAATGCTGCTGCTGGACATCAAATTATTAGCTTCATGGATGATAATGCTGGGTACAATCAAATATTCATGGCTGAAGAAGACATATCCAAGACTGCTTTCCGATGTCCAGGTCACGTTGGCTTGTTTGAGTGAGTAGTCATGACTTTTGGCTTGAAGAATGCCGGTGCTACTTATCAAAGGGCAATGAATTTTATCTTTCATAAGTATATCGGCACAATTGTTGAAATCTACATTGATGACGTGGTGGTTAAGTCTGGAGACTTCAAAAAGCATCTTGCCGATTTGCGGAAGATATTAGAGTGCACGAGGGAGCATGGGTTAAAGATGAATCCTAATAAGTGCGCGTTTGGCGTATCGGCGGGGCAGTTTCTGGGTTTCATGGTGCATCGGAGAGGCATTGAGATTGGCAGAAAGTCTATTGATGCAATTAACAAGGTAGTTGCTCCCACAAACAAGACTGAGTTGCAGTCTCTGATCGGCAAGATTAATTTCATTAGAAGATTTATATCCAACCTGTCTGGTAAGATTAAATCTTTTCGTCCTCTGTTAAAATTGAAAGCCGATCAAGAGTTTATATGGAGAGAAGAGCAGCAGATAGCCTTAGAAGAGATTAAAAGATACTTGGTAAATCCTCCAGTCTTAGTTCCACCTCAACACGGGAAGCCTTTCAGGTTATATTTGTCTACCGATGACGGTGTTATCGGATCAGCCTTAATTCAAGAATTTGAGGGGAAAGAGCGTGTAATATACTACTTGAGCAGAAGATTGGTGGATGCTGAAACCAGGTATTCGGCCACGAATCAGAAAGGAGAATCGGGATAAAACCAGGTTTTTGCGGGGAAAAGAATCAGGCAGAGAGGTTGGATTGAATGGAGAATGAGTTTTACCTTCGAGATGTCGACCTGGATCGCCATTTGGAGTCGGAGAGACGCTTGGTTCGTCCTTGGATTACGAAGGAGTACTGTTGCTCGAGGCTGTGTTCTTCAGAGCAGCCAGAGGTTGAAGACGAAGGCAGGAGGGTGAAAGTGAAATGAGCTCGGGTAAAAAGGACGGTGTGGATCCCGGTAATTTTTATAAGCCTGTTCAGGGGTATTTTGGGGTTCTGTTTCACACTGTGCAGGAATGTGGAGAGGTCCGCGGTAGATACGCACGGTAATCGAGGTGGTTTGCAACTGTTTGTGCTACAATCGAGGGATTTTATTATTAAATTGCAGTTCCATACGCGGGGATCGAGGAAACCGTACGCCTATCTCGGAGGTAATGGCTACAGCAACGGCTACAGTGGAAAGAATTTCGGCACGTAAAGTTATACGCTCCGAAACTAGGGGGCATGTGTTGACACCGTTTTTCGACATGTGTCAAATAGGCTGAGGCTTGACTGGTCAATGACCGTTCTCCATCGGCATTGATAAAGTATGAGCTAATACGGCCGATGGGAGAGTGCTGCAGAAGGCCAAGTGCGTTGCCGATAAAGGATGGATGATCCTTGCCGACAAAGGATAATTGGTGAAGTCTTGCTGAAGCTGATTGCCGATGAAAAGTCATTGTCGATGGCTTGCCGATTGCCAATGGAGGATGATTGCCGATAAGGGCTCGTTGCCGATTGCCGATAAGGGCTCGTTGCCGATTGCCGATGGAAGATGGTTGCCGATTGTCGATAAGGGCTCATTGCCGATTGCCGACGAAGAGATGCTGTCGATTGCCGATCTGGAAAGTGTTGCCGATGCCGATGGGCGTGACTTAGCACTTGGCGGTAGTGGAGGATTATAAGTGGCAAAGAAGGAAGGTGCGGATTAAAGGGGTCTGCCGATGGAAAGTTTCCATCGAAAGGAAGTATAAAGAAACTGGTGTCTTGTACCAGTATTATTATAGTAGTTTGAGTCCGACTCTTGCATGGGTCGTTTATTTTCCTTTAAAATAGGTGTGTTTGTTTAGGAAATAAATATTGTTATCCGGCTCCTGCTCGAGTCAGTTTCCTTTAAAGTAGGAGTTTGTTTTAGGAAGGATATGTATCGTGTCTTTGTATAACTCTCCATGCGGGAGTATAAATATGTGCCCGAGGGCTATGGAATAATCAATCAATCCAATTCAAAACAAACCAATTTTATCTTATTCTACTTTTTTATCGCAATTTACCCTTTTTATGCATTAGTTATAGCTTTAACGAGTTCTTCAAGCTTTTGACGGGCTGCATCACCTTGATCTCCATCAAATCCTTGCTAGTTCCGCGTGGGAGTACCTCTAGGCTTTGGCAATCCGAGCGCATCGTTGTTTGCCTCGCCTAGCTCTGCTCTAGTTACCCCTGATCAATCTGGGCCTTGACGTCCGGGCGCATCGCTGTCGTCTCGTTCAGTTTGTTCTAGTTATCATCCTTGTCGATTGATTGGTCAAATCGACTGGCACGCCCTCGACATCGAGCTTTGGGTAATAGCCCGAGGTGTTCACAGATCTGACGCTTTTTGTGTCAACAACTTCCCTGAGTAGTTCTAACCCCTTAAGCAAAGCTTGGTACTCAGCCTGATTGTTTGTCGAAGTAGCAACAATCGGCAGCGAGATTTCATACTTCTGTTCTCGGGGCAAAATCAAGAGAATACCGATACCTGCTTCATCCTTGCACGTAGACCCATCAAAGAATAGAGTCCAAGGAGCAATTTCAACAGAGCTTACCATATTACAATGCTGAGTAACAAAATCGGCCATCACCTGACCCTTAACAGCCTTAGCCGATTCATACCTTAGGTCAAACTCTGAAAGTGCCAGAATCCACTTACCGATTCGTCCACTCAAAATCGGCATTGACAACATGTATTTAACCACATCATCTTTGCAGACGACAGTGCATTCAGCCAATAGTAAATAATGCCTCAATTTAATGCAAGAGAAATATAAACAATAAGCACAATCTCTCTATGGCCGAATACCTGGTTTCAGCATCCACCAATCTCCTGTTCAGGTAATATATTACATGTTCCTTCCCTTCAAATTCCTGAATTAAGGCTGACCCGATAACACCGTCATCGGCAGACAAATATAACCTGAAAGGCTTCCCGTGTTGAGGTGGAACCAAGACTGGAGGATTTACTAAGTATTTCTTAATCTCCTCTAAAGCTGACTGCTGCTCTGCTCTCCAGGTAAATTCTTGATCGGCTTTTAACTTTAACAAAGGACTAAAAGATTTAATTTTACCAGACAGATTGGATATAAACCTTCTAATGAAATTAATCTTGCCGATCAAAGACTGCAACTCAGTCTTGTTTGTAGGAGCAACCACCTTATTAATTGCATCAATAGACTTTCTGCCGATTTCAATGCCTCTCTGATGCACCATGAAGCCCAGAAACTGACCTGCCGATACACCAAACGCACACTTGTTGGGATTCATCTTCAACCTATGTTCCCTTGTGCACACCAATATTTTTCGCAAATCGGCAAGATGCTTCTGGAAACCCCCAGACTTAACCACCACATCATCAATGTAGATTTCAACTACCGTGCCGATGTACTTATGAAAGATGAAATTCATTGCTCTTTGATAAGTAGCACCGGCATTTTACAAACCAAAAGTCATGACTACCCTTCAAATAAGCCAACGTGACCTGGACATCGGAAAGCAGTCTTGGATATGTCTTCTTCAGCCATGAATATCTGATTATACCCAGCATTACCATCCATGAAGCTAATCATCTGATGTCCAGCAGCAGCATCGATCAACAGATCGGCAACAGGCATCGGGTAACCATCCATCGGCGTAGCCTTGTTAAGGTTCCTGAAATCAATACAAACACGAAGTTTTCCATTCTTTTTATACACAGGAACCACATTAGAGATCCAATCGGCATATCGGCATTGCCAAATAAATCCGGCTTCGATTAACTTTGTAATCTCAGCCTTGATGTCGGGTAAAATAGTAGGATTGCATCAGTGCACAGGTTGCCGATGTGGTTGGAAACCAGACTTGATGGGTAACCGATGTTCAACTATCGATCGGTCTAAACCAGGCATCTCCGTATAATCCCAAGCAAAACAGTCTTTATTCTCTTTTAATAAATCGGTTAACTGCTGTTTACATTGGGAATCTAATTTAGCACTAATAAAAGTAGGCCTAGGTTTACTACTATCGCCGATGTCAACCTCGAGCAAATCATCGGCAGACGTAAAGCCCTGCCCCAATTTTCCGTCATCGGCGAACTGATCCATTAAAACTCTTCCTCAGGACCGACTGCTTGGATCGGTTTGATACAGTAATCGGCAACCTTGAGGAAGTCTTTGTCCCACGCTTCGCCAGATATGCACCTGGTCTGCTCGTACGTCTCTGATTCTACCGATGCGACAACAGATGGGGCTTCACTTCGGACAACTTCAATTCTATCCCCGATCCACTGTACCAAACTCTGATGCATAGTAGAAGGGATACAGCAATTGGCATGGATCCAATCCCTTCCGAGGAGTAAGTTGTAAGTGCCTTTACCGCTGATCACAAAGAACGTTGTCGGCAAAGTCTTACTGCCGATGGTTAAGTCAACACATACAGCCCCCATAGCTATTGACACATTGCCTTCGAAATCCTTGAGCTTCATGTCGGTCTCGACTAAGTCCTGGTCACCTTTACCAAGCTTTCTGAACACGACATATGGCATTATGTTAATTGACGCGCCACCATCTACCAGCATCTTGGTCATCAGCTGACCATCCACTTTGCCCTTGACAAACAGAGCCCTTAGATGCTACCTCTCATCATCGGCAGGCTTTTCAAAGACAACCGTCATCGGATCTAGCACCAATTGTGCCATATCGGCAGCCTCTTCATCATCGCTGATGGGTGCCATGAACTCCATCGGCAACATGACGACCATGTTGATATCTGCCGATGGATCCCTGTCCTTGCGCTTGGGCCTCCACTGCTTCTCCCTTGAGGGTTCTTCCTCATCATACAGGTCGCCACGGCGCTGGCGCTGAATCCTTCTCTTCTAGGTCTTGGTCAGACCCTTAGGGCACCATTGGGGAAGTTTAGTCTTCCAGACGGGCTCGTGCTGCTTCCCACTGCTTGCATCGGCACTTCTTCCGATGTTGGGGTCTCTGGAGAATATCTCTTCGTCGGGCACTCTGGCATTGGCCATCTCCTCCAGCTCCCCTTGGTCAACACGTCTGCCAAGCCTATCATGGGCACTGAGCTTGCCCCCCAATCGGTCATGTGCCGATCTATTCTCTCTGAGCGGCCTGGCGTACCTAGGTGCCTGATCATCAAAACAAGGTCTCTTACCTGACCGATCGGCAGCGTAATACCCATTGCACTCTGGACAGTTATCGGCAGTGGGTAGCTTGATGCCTTCTTCCCAGCAGTGAACGAAGAAGGGACACTTCCAGTGGTCCTTATGCCGAAGCCATTCCCGATGCTCCTCTTCTTCTTGCCGATATCGCTCTTCACGTGATCGCCGATGATCTCGCCTTGGTCGGTTGTGTGTGATCACAACTCTAGAAGCCCTATTGGCGTTGCTGCCTTCATCGGCAACCTTCTTACCCTTTCTGTCATCAGCAAACCTTCTTGCGTCGCGTTCAGGCACTTGGTGGTTAGGATCTACCGATGAGCTCTTCTTGGCAGCTTCCGATGTCAGCACTCTGGTTTTTTCACTGATTTCCACCATATTGTTTGGGAACGGATGCTGATCTATCTTCATCGGTTTCTGGACCTTAGAGTTTTCAAACTTAATACACCCAGATTCAATCTCTGACTGCAACTGCTGCCTGAATACTTTGCAGTCATTGGTACTGTGTGAGGTTGCATTATGCCACTTGCAGTACCTAATCTTCTTGAGCTCTTCGGCTGATGGAATTACTTGGTTGGGCGCCAACTTGATTCACCCCTCTTGCAGCAATAAGTCAAACATCCTATCGGCCTTGGTGACGTCGAAGGTGAATCTCTCAGTCTCTTTTTGGCTGAACAAACAAGACACAGGCTTCTTATCCTTCACCCATTCGGCTGCATCGACATTCAGCTCTTCATCCGATCCAGAGTCTTCCTCTTTCCCAATGAAGGTCACCTTCTTGTTCCAAGTCTTCCTGGGTTCAAAGGTTTTAATATCTTGATCGGCAATCCTCTGCACTAGGTGACTTAGACTTTCAAATTCTTGGGACGCATATTTGTCCTTGATGGGCGGCAATAATCCTTGGAAGGCCAAATCTGCCAGTTGCCGATCATCAAGCATCAGACTATAGCACTTGTTCTTCACGTCCCGTAGCCTTTGAACAAAGCATTCTACCGATTCATCATTGCGTTGCCTCATTTTGACCAAATCGGTAAGCTTTTTCTCATGTATGCCATCGAAGAAGTACTTGTGAAATTGCCTCTCTAGATCGGCCCATGTGATTATAGAATTTGGAGGCAGTGATATGAACCATGTAAATGCCGATCCAAACAATGATGAAGAGAACAATCTCACCCTTAACTCCTCTCTGTTGGCAGCTTCCCCGCACTAGATAATGAAGCGGTTGATGTGCTCCATTATTGATGTGTCGTCTTGGCCGGAGAACTTGGTAAAATCAGGCACTTTGTACCGATTTGGGAGAGGAATCAAGTCATACGCAGGAGGATACGGAGTCCGATAAGAGTATGTATTGACCTTGGGTTTGATACCGAATTGTTCTTTCATAACTTCGGCAATCTTACCGACCCAATATGCATCCTGCTCTTGCCGACTCATTGGCTGGTTGTTGACTGGTGGAGCCGGCTGATGCGCCTCTTGAAGATCATGCGGAGTAGTCCCGGGCGTGGCACCAGTCATCTGAACACTACGCATCGGCTGACTTACCGATGGATAATTTTGCACACTTGGTGGATTAGGCTGAATTGCCGCATTCATTGGTTGTTGTACCGATGGTCCGCTCTGGGTGTACGTTGGGCCTCCATAATGATACATCGACACACCGGGCTGTTGAGCTGACGGTTGGTTGACCCATCCAGGATTATAAATCATCGGCATATGGCTTACCGATGGCTGATAGCTGACTGGAGCATGCGGCTCTTGTATTCTGGAGCAATTAATTACTAGATTACCTTGGGGAATCGGCACTCCAGCCTGTGAATTTGCCACCAGAGATTGACTGCCAATGGTTATAATGTGTTGCATCGGCACCGAGCTTGCCGATGGTGGCATCAGAGGTGTCTTAGGAATCATCTGAAGATCTTCCGACGGTACTTGCACGGTTGGAGTAGGCGCAGAGTTGTGCATTGTGGGGGCCATCGGCTGTGGCGGCGTTGCCGATGCCATAGAGTTCCTCCAAGCTGAACTGTCTTCCTGCACCAGATTAGAACCAACATATAGATTCGGAGGCATACCGTATCCCCACCAGTTAGCAGGGGTTGGTCCTGAAGTTGCCGACGCGGCTGGATCTGGGTTGAGCTTGGTGACGCCGCCAGCGTTCGGTCTTGGTGATGTAGCCACATCGGCAGACGGTTCCACAGGGGTGGAAGACGCCATTGGGGCTGCCGATGGGCTCGTAGATGCCAATCTAGGTTGATGGTACGCTGGACCGACATATCGTGGTGCATGCCCTTCTTTGAATGATTGTGTGACAGCATTATAGACAGTATTGGACAACACGTTGGAGTGGCTAATTAATGCTTGACTTACAGCAACATTAACCATCTCTTGTAGCTTACCAGGATTGGCGTCGTATGTGACCTGCCGCGGCAACGGCGGATCTTGCTTCTGGATTGCTTCGCCGCTCCTGCTGAGGCTGAAGGATTTGAGATATAACTGCTTGTATTCCTCCATAGCCCGCTCCATGGCCTGCTTCTGATCATCTTTCAGATCGGCCTCAGAGACTTCCATGACGTTCCTCTGGTTAACGTCGGTGTGATCACCCATGATAGATGTGTAGATTTGTATAATCGGGTCCCACCGAGCGTGCCAAAAGAGGTGTTGACATAAAAAGCATCAGGATCTGCGAACACCTCGGGCTATTACCCAAAGCTCGGTATTCCAGAGGCGTGCCAGTCGATTTGACCAGTTAATCGACAAGGACGATAACTAGAACAAAACTGAACGAGACAACGGCGATGCGCCCAGATGTCAAAGCTCAGATTGATCAAAGATAACTAGAACAAGATCCAATCCAGACAACGGCGATGCGCCCGGATGCTGGGATTGGGGCTTGGTCAGGATAACTAGAGCAGAGCTGAACGAGGCAACAGCGATGCGCCCGGATGCCAAGGCTCAGAGGTACTCCCATGCGGAACTTGCAAGGATTTGACGGAGATCAGGGTGATGCAGCCCGTCGAAGCTTGAAGAACTCGTTGATAAGCTAAAACTAACGCAAAAAGGGTAAATTAAGATAAAGTAGAATAAGAATAAAATTGGTTTGTTTGATATTGGATTGATTGTCTTTTCCATGGCCCTCGGGCACGTATTTATACTCCCGCATGGAGAGTTGTACAAAGACACGACACGTATCCTTCCTAAAACAAACTCCTAATTTTAAGGAAACTGACTCGCGCAGGAGTCGGATAACAATATTTATTTTCCTAAACAAACACACCTATTTTAAAGGAAAATAAATGACTCATGTAAGAGTCGGACTCAAACTATAATAATAATAATACTGGTATAAAATCACGAGTTTCCTTATGTCTTCCTTTCGATGGAAAGTTTCCATCGGCAGACCCCTTCAATCTGTGACTTCCTTCTTTGACCACAAGCAGTCTTCTGCTGACGCCAAGCGCTAAGTCACTCTATCGGCACCTCATGCCCATCGGCCTCGGCAACACTTCCTGATCGGCAACCTTGTACTGAACCATCTCCAATCACTCCCTATCAGCAATCGGCAACCACTCTTCATCGATAATCGGCAATCGGCAATACCTCCTCATCGGCAATCGGCAATGTCTTTGTCGACAATCAGCAACTTCATAGCTCAAGCTATCCTACTTCACCAATCAACATTCGTCGGCGAGGACCATCCAGCTTCCATCGGCAGCAAACTTAGTCTTCCCGCAATATACTCCCATCAGCAATATTGACTTAGGATTTCCCGATGTCGATGGAGAACGACCGCTGACCAGTCAAGCCTTAGCTCATTTGACACGTGTTGAAAAACGGTGTCAACAGAAAGAAAGAAAGAAAGAAAGAAAGATAGATAGATAGATAGATAGATAGATAGATAGATAGATAGATAGATAGATAGATAGATAGATAGATAGTGAGATAGATAGATAGATAGTGAGAAAGATAGATAGATAGATGGCAAAGGATAGAGAGAAAGATAGCAATCACTCTTCATGCTTGATTCAAATGCTTATATATATGTCATGGCACATATAGATAGTGATAGTGATAGTGATAGAGATAGAGAGATAGAGAGTTAGAGAGATACAATCATATATATGCCATGTCTTTATTTCATGATATATGGTATGCTTGTAAACTCTTTGGCCACTTATTTGATATGTGATATGTGATTTGATATGTGATATGAAATTTAATATAGATATAGATAGATAGGTAGAGATAGATAGATAGATAGATAGATAGATGAAATATAATCTGAGTATATGTGATTTAATATATAGATGGCTGGACGTCGTAATCTCCCACCACCGGAGGAAATTGGTTGGAATGGTTATTGTACTTGGATGGGTTTTGATCCGGTATTCCCGGTAGCCCCACGGGATTTTCCAAACATAGTAAGTTAGTCAAAATATGTTTCATATGTACGACTAGATCATCCAAGTTATTAATTAACATGTCTTATATGTAATGTAGATAATTGATCCAGTTGTTTGGCTTAAATCAACACTCACCTATTTTGGGGTTGACAATGTGGATGTTCAGATTAATCATGTAAACAATGGTCCAGAACTCCAATGTTGTATTTCATTTTCAATTGCCGTTAGGATGGGTCATGGTCGTGGTCGTGGTCGTGTTAGTGGTCGTGACCGCGGTGGTGTTGGCGGGCGCAATGTGTTACAAATCTCAGAGGTGGGAATACAGACAAGCCAGCGTCGTGTTGCTATTAAGTATGTCGTCCATGCTTATGCTGTCACACTCTCAAGAAATGGGATCACACTTCCTACTCTGTCTTCAGTGAAGATTGAAGCTATTAATCGCAACATGTATCCTGATATTCGGGGTTTATGTGCACGAATGGCTCAGAACTCGCCAAAGGTAAGTTTAAGACTCATAACTTATACCTAGATTTGTTGTTATATGTTGTCAATATTGCTCTCATAATTAACCCTATACTTATAGGTAGAGGAGTATGACATGACCTACGCAGGGTGTAGTTTTGAAGCCATTCTGAACCAAGTAATGGATGCATTGGGTTATGACTGGTAATATGTTGATGAAGAGCAAACACTAACTATTGCAGGCTTTCAAGCAAAGTTGGTTGCGACTAAGAAGGGAAACCCACCAACTACTCGACCACCATTAAACGTAGTTAGTACACCATGTGCTCGTAAGTGTGAAGCAACAGAGAGTGTACTATTTAATACGTTGTTGTTCATCGATGAGATTATTGGTTACAAGATAGGTGACTTACACTTCTCCGATTTGGTAGTACTAAATCGTTGAACTATTGTAATGATGTACAATAAGTTTAAGACACATCTATGAATTTCTGTAATATAAATGTTGATGGTTTCTGTAATATAATGTTGATGGTTTCTGTAATAAATGTAAATTACAAAAATTAAATCACTGCCGGATCACTTAGAACCGGCAGTGATATCCTACATTCACTGTCGGTTGGGGGTGCCAAACCGGCAGTGATGGCTCAAGCATCACTGCCGGTTGGTGTTACAAACCGGCAGTGATGGCTCAAACATCACTGCCGGTTGGTAACACGAACCGGCAGTGATGCTTGAGCCATCACTGCCGGTTTGGCATAATCGGCAGTGATGGCATGAGCTCATCACTGCCGAATTGCCAGTGCCGGTTCAAAAACCGTCTGTAGTAGTGAAAGAAAACGAGATGATTCTGACTATATTATAGTATATATGGTTTTGTTTCTGATGTCAATATAATTCACTTGTGTTTTTGTCATGTTGGCCCCCTTGATTTTGTGATGTGCTCCGCCACTGATTTGAACGGTTCATTTTAATGTTGTTGTTTTTCTTGGTATACTTTTTAGGTAAGTGGATGGGGGTCTATCTCAGTGGGGGTGGTTTTAGGTGGTAGACTTAGCAATGAAAACATCGTGCTTTATTACTAGGGTAGATAAAAATATCGCACTAGCGGTGACTACACATGAACAATGTATAAAAATCCGATGCAAAAGCCAACTAATGACAGGCTTCCATTGGTGCCCTAAGATGGTAAACCTAGAACACTCTCCCTTCATTTTTCTATTCCTGCGTTGGGTTTTGCCAACTTGCATGGCCAGCGAGGCCAGGAGTTATTTTTTGATCGGCGCATGGCCAGGATTGGTGCTGGGTGATAGCGTTGCATGGGCTCTAACACAACTTGTAAAAAAAAGGTACTGCAAGAACACGTAATAAGGACAGTACTACGTTATACGGATCGTTGACATCCGTTGTCTCATTGAGGGCGGGCGCTGGGGCGAGGCGAGCGTGGTGGCCACGGCGGCCGAGGCGAGCATGGCGCTTATAACACCTCAAGTGTTAAGCTTCATTAAACCATTCTTAATTAAAACCTAAGCATTCATCCCATAAAGTATTCATGCATAGCATCATGATTTTATGTGTTGAATTCCTTTGCTTTGATCTTGCTTGTTGTATTGTTTAACCTTGAACCATCATGTTTTGCAACCTAGAGTTTAAATGCTTTAATTGTGATAAAAAATTCAGTTTAAATTCCCGTATTTACTTTGATTTAGCAATAATTGAATTAATGTTTCTATAAGCCTTAAAATGGGTTTTGATTTCTAGTTTAAAAAGTAAACCGAATTTGGCCTTAATCTTTAAAGCATTTGTGTGCAGTTTAATTCTCTGAGCAAATTTGGTATTTTCACCAAAACCTGAAAAGTATTTTAAATTAATCAAAAATGGGTTTTGAATCAAATTTGGAAAAACTAAATTGAAAAACGAAAATGGAAAAGGCTTACCTGGCTAAATGGGCCGACGCCACCCATTCGGCCCGCTGGCCGAAGCAAGCCCGCAGCCGCGCTCCCGAGCGCAAACGCGCCGCGCCGCGCGCTCGCCCAGCCCGCGCGAGCCACGTGGCCGCCGGCGTACGGCCAGTCGAGGCGGTGGCCGTCCCGACCGGCGCCATAACGCCCCTCTGTCCCCCGCTCTCGCCTCGCTCTCTCACTCGCTCTGTCTCTCTCTTGCTCTCTCGCCCTAGCGCAGCAGCAACTGCAGCGCACGCGCGCACCGCCGTCGCCCTTCGCGCCGACCGCCGCGCCATTTCCACCGCACAGCTTCGCGCCGTCCGTCGTGCGCACTGCAGCTCCGCCTTCGCGACGTCGCTCCTCCGCCACGGTAAGGCGCCGCCGTGCCGCGGCAGCCGGAGCTCTGCTCCGCGCAACTCGCGCCGTTCCGCGCCGCCTCTCCGTCCTCTCCCTCGTCCGTGTACGCGTCGAGCTCCGCGGGGCCCCCCGAAACCCTAACCGCGGCTCCCCGCGCCGCGACACCGCCAGAGTCGCGCTGCCACCGTGCACAACCCCCGTCATGCCGCCATGGCCGGCAGGGAGCTCGCTTCGAGCCCTCGCTCGCCTAGCTGAGGCCACCGTCGTCTTTGTCTCGCCGAGGCGAAGCCGGTGACGCCCTCCCCGTCGTCGGAAGCCTCGCCGACGACGAGCAGCGCCGCCGCAGTGTGTGTGCGTGTGTGTGGGTGGCTGACGTGTGGGCCCGAGGCTCCACCTGTCGGCCACTGCTGCGTGTGTCTGTGTGTGTTTTCGGGTGCACGTAGCGTTTTAGGTTTAAAATGCATTTTATCCATTTTGAATCTTGTAAAATGCATATCAATTCGTAGAAAAATACCAAAAATGTCAAACTGGTTTTGTTAGGTTTCTTTTGTCTAGATCTACAGTTTGGTGTATTTTGCATGATTTATTGTATAAGTTTTCTGTGTAGATTTATTTAATCTTGTTAAAGGCTGAAACTTGAGAAATGCATATTAAATAAAGTATAGCTCTGAAAAATGTGAATCTTGTTTTGTTAGGTTTTTGTAGCAGAGATCTATCTAAGAAAAAATATGAACTACCCTATTTTCTGTTTAGCAAATCTGTGTAGGGTTTAAAATGTGATAAATAACTACTTTAATGAATTTTAATAATTGTTTTATGTAAGATAAATATCTGATAATTTTTCTGAGGTATCCTGGTACTTAGTAGTATTAAATAAAAATGTGTGCTGAACTGTTTGATGCTTTTCAAAGTACAACTTAAATTCAAATGTTATCTTACCATGTTAGGAAGGGCTATTAATTTAACCTTGCTTGCTTGCTTAACTTGCTAAGTGGTTGGATAATTACTAAGTTTACATGCAGCACTTCGCATACATATCATCTCATCATGTTCTCATTGCATCATATGCGCTTATATATGCTCGCATCGGATCATACAGGATCGCACGACGAGAATCCGGAGAACGTGACCCAGCAGCAGGAGCAAGCCACTTAGGAGGTGCAGCCCGAGGATCCCGGTGAGGAGGACCAGCTGCAGGAGTGCCCGAACCACGTTGCCAGCATCTTTGAGCAAGGCAAGCCCCGGAGCATTCTCCCGGTTTGCAAAATTTTAACATTTATTATTCGCACTTTATTGATGCATTAAGTATAGGAGTTGAGTGCAACCGTTGATGCATATTACCTTGTTATCCTATCTCTACCCTTACCTTGTTACCCAAAGTTCGATCGTGGTAGTCATGCTTAGTTGGCTTAGTTCGGTAGAAGTCGGGTGATTCCATTACCCATGAGATATAGGATATATCATCATCGCATGATATGGGTTATCTTGGAATGATAGCCGAAATGGTTAATGAAACTAAGATCGATGGGAAACTCCCTATACTTGGGACGGGGGTGACTCGACCGTGTCAACTAAGGACTGTTTTTGTTGTCGTTCGTCTGGTCATGTTGAACGCATGCCCTACACTTAACTGGAAGGATAACTCGTTCCGATCGTGAAGCCGGTACACTACTCGGCCAGGTTTGGATCGTGACACATCGTGCTGGTGCGAGGCGGGGTTCGGACACAGGGGCGCAATCTAAGACCTCCACACGTGTTGGCTTTCGGGCAGCCCTTGGGTGTCGGTGGTCCCTGTTCATCCCACGACTTTACCCGAGTAGCGTCTTCGGTGACCTGTAGCTCACTACGCGCGTGAGTGTGGTTTGTGTAGGGAATACCCCCTCAACTTAGTAGGAATCCAATTCGAATCGTCATCGCTCCTGGTTAGAGAGCACTTGACTAGGGTGATGACAACATTTACACGACTATGAAACTAATGTTGGTGATCCAGTTTATGGAAAGCCTGGAATGATGATGGATTCTCTTGTATGCTTAAATCCAACATGTCTGGCATAGACTAGTGGCTAATGTAGATGACAGGTAATATTACTAAAAGTTTGCTGCTATATCTTTACTAAAACTTGAAAGGTTAGTCGCATGCTTTTCTGCAAAAGAGTCAGCTAAACCACCATAAGCTTTCATCCTCCTTGGAGTCTTTATTTTCATTTATGGCGGGTAAGTCTCGCTGAGTACCTTCTTGTACTCAGGGTTTTATCCCATGTTGTTTTGCATATGGTCAGCTCATGTATGGTTATTGTGTTAATTGTCTCTACCCCGTTGGGGATGACTTCTAGACCATGAAATTGGTCACTTCCAGACTCCTCTTTTGTTGTTGCGGGATATGTCCCTTAGTCTGACACTCTATTAATAACTACTTTGGAGATTCTCGTGTTTAAAAGACTTCCGCTTCTCTATCAATTTGAACCATGGGTTGTAATAACTATTGAGTCTTCGCACTCCGATACTATTCTATTATGTTGAACTTTATATCGTGTGAATGGTGCTACTGAACTATCTCGATCTTGACTGTATTGTGGAAATGTTTGAAATCCTTCGAGATTTCACGGACTACCGGGACTATATGGGCTCAAGTGCTCTTAAGTGGTAGTTAATTCGGCTACTTTAGTACTTGATCTCTTATAATTCAGACGGTTCTGTTACAGCGCTAGGGCGAGGCGGGCCCGGCGGCCACGTCAGGTGAGGCGAGCGCAGTGGGTGAGGCAATCGCAGCGCTAGGGTGAGGTCGGCCCGGCGGCCGCGGCACCTGGGGCGAGCGGCGGACGGGAAAGAATAGAAGAAAAAAAACAATTCATTTCCAGGACTGTATAATGAGTGGCAAAAGCAGATAATTTTACTATAGAACTTCATGTCTAGATGTATTTCGAAGGGTTGCGGAGTTGGAAAAGTGGTGCTCCACCAAAATGAACTAGAGCCCTAAAAACTCCATGAAGTTGGATTGCTCTGGAGTTGGGGCGTTTGGCTAGCTCTATCCTGGAGTTTTCTAGAGTTCGGCTCTGGAGCCATGCCAAACAGCCCCTAAACACCACCCAAAATATTTGACAAAAAGTGGTTCATTCTCCATTTTAGATTTTGGACTCAAGAGGCAAAAATAAACCTAAAAATGGCGCAACCCTCACCCACCGTCAAGAAAAATTTGACATTTGGAATGAAACTAAACACCTATGAAAAATTTGGCATTTTGCATTTCATCAATCCAAAGTAGTTGACATTTTGCATTTCATGGGGAACTAAACACACCCTATATTAGTAGCACTCACTACTGTCATAAGCCCATAATCAAGACATAATCTTTGTGTGCTGGACCTTCACTATTTTTTTTTTTGTGTGTTATTAGGATCACCTCTCAGCGGATCGGAGGATGGAATCATGACTACACGTGTAACAGCCATGCATGTAACAAGAACATCACACGCCATTTTGGGTGCTAGTGCGCAGTTGCTATTCAATAATCTAATCCCTTTGTTTTGTGCAGTGAAAACAGCACGCATTCATGTAAAGAAATAGGAACATATGCAAAAGGTCTGACTTAAATTTGAACCAGATTGATCAAGTTATCAGGTTAGATTATGCGAGATTGAGCTCCAATAGTATACGTTGATTGTGAATGCTGAGCATGTCCACAAAAGGTGCGCTTGAAGCAAAATGTCATAATGAAGGTTCGGCAAGAACAAAACAATCCAATGACTGGAATAAGTAGGAGATACCCAAAGACGACAGCAGCTGCCTTAATCTTCTGAATTCTAGGGACCCTAGACCCACCAGCAGCCCCCATGTTTTGAACGTCTACTTGAAAATGAAACCTGTACAAAGTACACTCAGTTTAGATAGAGATGTAATAAGCAGAGTAAAAAACACTCAGCTACTTGACAAAGAAACCTAATATATATGCTGGCACATGCAATGAATAAATGGTGAGCATGGCCAACAGCTGGTACTTCAAATTATTTTAGAGTTATACGTACGCTCTAAAATAAGATAAATGTCTGCTTAAGTATCTGATAAATATTAATATTATAATAATCTGAACACATTTTCTGTTACACTTAAGCCATGACAACTGTGCATCTACATGTATTCCCTCCTGATGAAAATCCATGTTCTTTTTCTCACATCAGAAGTTTAAAATAAAGCAATTCATTAAACAACATTGTTCAAATAGCCAACTGGTGGGCAAAGGGAGCAAAAATAAAATTGGGCAAGCAGACAAGTATTTGCGGGCAAAGGATTGCTAAAGAACATGGCATTGGCATAAAAGACATCTGAGTTCTCAAGGAGAGGTTCATGCTGAAAGTAGAATCAGATAATATTGGATGGGACATACTAAGATTTTCTTTCTAGCTGCTGCTTTAGTTAGTACAATCTGGACCTTACAAATAATAACATCTATACAAGGGGAAGTTATATGTAATGCATCAACACACCAAAACAAAAGAAACTGAATTGGAACTACAATACATATTTTTCTCTGCATTGGTAGGTCAGAGATGAACAATAAGGTGGTGCATCATCACTAGTACTGTAGTACAGGGTGAACAGGTCAAAAAACCGCAAGACCTGAAGAGTTCAAAGGAGTGGTAACTACATTTTTCTTTCAGAAATTTGCAAGTGGTATACAGAAGGAAAATAAAAAATAACTGGGAATAAGGACTGCAGCTTTCTAACCTGTGAAAATATAGGCAGGTAATGAATTCAACAAAACAACTGAACAATTACATCTTTTGAATTGGTCTGAAGAGTTCCATTAAAATATGTGTAATTGTTCAGAAATAGTTAACAGATACGCATTGTGAACTATTCACACGTGAATCTATCATGTTAAACACCTATTTGGATAGCTTTCATAGAGAAAACCGCCCAACAAATAAAATGGATTAGATTATGCCTCCTTTTGTTCCCATCCGCAAACCATGGCCATCAAATGCAGCACTGGGTTCCAATTTCTAACAAAGTATTGATTTGGTCCAATGCTTGTTTCCATTCCAGTATATTAAAGGAAATTTAAAAAATATGGATAGTATCAAGAGTGTCTATAGTTCACTTACAAAAGTTATATGTACATAGCAACTGCAAAACTTTGTGAACTTTCTCATCAACCACTTCACATTTGACTTCTATTACCTTGAGGTGCTTTAGCATTGTAGTTGATCTGTCTATTGGATAGTACATTCCGATTATTTCCACTTTATGATTGGACCCCTAAAGGAAACAAAAGCATTTCCCAAATAATAGAGAAGTGAATAATTACTTCAAAAAGGCACAAGTAATCCATTTAGAAACATGCATACCTTGGAATAAAGTTGAAGTGTGAGCTTCTCTAGAACTGGTGAGTGCTTGAGTATGCATGTTAGTGCAAGGAAATCAGAAGCAACACACCAGTGATCATCAAGTAGCAGAGTCTTTAAGTAGCTAAATGTAGGACACTGTCTCAGTTCCCTTTCAAAAATAAACTGGGACGAAATACAGACAAAAATAAGGATGAAGTAACAATTAGTCTCAGTGTGAGTAAGATGAAATCAATTGCTGAACAACTTTGTGAATGTCCAGAAATGAATACAGATAGTACAGTAGGAATTTAATGGTTCTAAACGGAGTAGATACAAAAGTGTAACATATCGTTACCGATTCAGATAACAGTGTCAAATTCTCAGCATTTGATAGACCATCCAGAAGAAAACACTTGTTGTCATCTGCCATATTATGATAAGAATAACAATCACCGTTCTCACAATCAGATGGGTAAGTGTCGATTAGGAATCTCACAAATGCCCTTTGCAATGATGGCATTCTCCCAAGAAGTGGAGTCTTCCAAAAATGGCTATCTAGGTTTAGGTACACTAGACACGGGACAAATATGAAAGTGTGGGACTCCCAATTAAACTCACAATTTGTCAGGCTTAGGTGCTTCACGGACTCTGATGAGAGTTTCTTAGCATTCCACAAATAGCAGTTGGTAATGACAAGATGCTCTAGGGATGGACAACTCGAGAAGTCATAAAAATCATTCTTCAACACGACGCCAACAAGCTCTAGCTTAGTCAAGTGTCGTGATACGAGAGGCAGGTCAAAGGGATCATCGTAGTAAATGTTCTTCAACCTGAGCCTCTGAACTCGGCACATCACAACAAGCCGGACCCAACGATTGAGGCAGAGCACATAGTCGTCGTCGTCGTGAGGCAGAGTTCACAACAAGCCTCTGAACTCTGCAGCAAGAACGAGGAATGACACGTGGCTCGCTAGTCAGGGCAAACTGGCGCCCATGAGAAGACTCGATTTTTATTTCCAATTGTGGATTTGAAAGGAGAAAAAACAGGGGCGGGGGGTGGAAGAATCTGCACGAATTTCAGGTTGCGATGAGGGCTGGGGAGACAGCAGCGGGGTGAAGGAGAAGATGAACAGGCAGGAGGTAGAGGATCCGAGCTGAAAATGTACCCTGTTTGCGTAGTCCAGCGGGCCGGTTTTATAAAGGGAAAAAATCTTTTATGTCTGGTTTTGAGATCACGAATGAGTGAATATCTTCGAAGATGACCAAAAGATATAGCCAAACCGAGTACTCGAACCGAAACTATGAGAGCAAAGCTCTTAACCTCTAGAGAGAAAAGGTAGAGCACCTACCAAATAACTTATAAGAATTGGTCTTAAAAGTACATTTTTAGGTTCTCTGTATGAATACGAATCCAGCACAATAAGCGAAACTTGATTCGGAGTCTACACGAGATAAACGGGTAAAATAGCGAATTAGCAGAACTAACCAGACGCTGACCCCAACAAGTTTGGTGCTAGTTACAGGTGCTACTACTACGTGGGAACAACTTACCGGACGCGTCCGGTCATGAAGACACATCCGGTGCTCCCGAAAATAGCCTGAACCACACAAAAATCACCACAACTCTTTCGTTTCAACTATGATTGATCCCAAATTTTATGAACAGACTCTCAAGATAACAAAGTTGCTATTCCATGAAAATCATAACCTTTCATACCTTACAAATTTTGGAGTCAATCAAAAATTGAGATACGGAGAGGAAACGACTAGAGAAACGAAAAACTCTTGATCTGCGTGCTCACCCTAAACCAAACTGATTCCTTTGGTGGAAAGCTTCATAAGGATTCATAGCACACTCTCCAACAAACGCTTTGCGAAAAGATCAAATATGGAGAGGGATCGAGCAAAAACCATGGACGGAAAAAACTAAAATCTAGGTGGACAAAGACATAGTCATCTCATGAATCGATGCCACCATGGCACGAGGAGGATAAAGCCTTCATTCCTGATCAACTGGTTCAAGTTTACACAAATAATTCACCAAATCATTTATGGACCTCAAAGCTAGAGGGAGGGAGAGAGCCCTACAGAGGTGGGAGAAAGAAGGTGGAAATAAAAGAGGTAAAAGGGGTGAGGGTGCTAAGTGCTTCATCATCCTTATTTAACGATGGATATTTCCAAAACACCCCCTAATACATAAGCGAAACACCTAGCTCTAAGACATTATGATTTAATCTTATCCCAATCTTCTCCTTCATCTTCATCAGATGGCCCCGCTTCCTACCTACACTTGATGTCGCCTTGACGTAACCTCCAGGATTCCACCTTGTTTCATCCCCGCTTCCTCGAAAGCCCCGCCCAAGTTTTGAGGACCAAACCCTAAAACCGACCACCGATGGTTTTGAGGCTCAAACCACGAAACCGCTCGCGAGTAGCGTACTCCATACCCCCCCCCCCCACACACACACACACTTGACAAGTGTCACCGCATCATCGACTGCCTAGGGCGTCAAGTCCTCCGAGCTTTCCCGCTCGACTTGCTCAACCGCCATCTTGATTTGGTCAACACGGTCACCTCCATATACTCTTGCACTTATCGATGTCCCAAGTGTCAGCCACCGCGGCTAGTCCTCTAGTCCCTCAATCCAAGCCTCACGTCCACCCTTCACCACTATCGGTCCATCGACACAGCCCGTTTCTACTTGATCTTCACCTCGCCATTGACTACCGTACGCCTGCACAACACAAGCCAAGAGATGTCAAACATTACTTTTATAGTCGGTTAGTTCAATACGCTTAATCTAAAATGACTTTATGTTGGCAAGTCACATATTATAAAGATGAACTACATAGGTACTTATCGACTATGTGTTCGCACCAAATAATGGCCGGTCTTGGCATCACCAAATCTTAGCTTCGCATCTTATCTGACAACTAAAGCCAAATCCTTTTTCCAACAATGTTGCGGCTCATATAGCTTTTCTCTGCGTACTTTTATTTGTATCACTAGTCAGCCATCTTTATGAAATGAGAGTGACGTACTCCAGTAGCAGGCAAATATATATTGTTGGTACGCCAAACACATCGATCATCATATCGTTATCTGTTCTTTTTCGCTCATTCTATGGGAAAGAGAGTCCATTTTTCACCTTCTACAAAGATGTACGAACAATAGAGCGAGGGAAACGACAGGTGCAGTTAGTTTAAGTTATTCCTGCCGACAGTTATCTATCATCCAGGGAAAGTCAATTTTCAATCAGCTTCGACAACTTGAAGCTGCAGAACACATTTAATTTCTAGATCCAAGAAAAACACGGGAATATTTGAAACTGGAGCCTGACGCTGATCACACGTTTTTCCAAGACTGAAATATTGGTCAATCAAGTTTGATGTTGCAAAATTGCGAGATCTTTGATCCAGATCTTACGCACATAAGGGTCAAGAAAAGGAAACGTACATTATTGAGTTATTCGGTCACGCCAAGCAATTTAATTAAAGCATAAACCTGATTTAGCCTACTGAAAGTGATTGCATTCACACAGATTAAGGCAACGTGTTTTGGTCATCATGCCAGTCTCAATGCTTAGTTTCAAGTCGCTGTTTCCAACACTATTAATCTTGAAAGTTGAAACATGAAACTCTCGATAAAATGCCCATTGAAACTGGATAGTTTCATTGCACTATTTTATAGACTTATTGTAGCATTGAGAATTACACAATACAACGCAGACACTCAAACACGCACGCACACTCACCCCTATGAATACACGTAGGTCATCTACCACTGAAAACGTAGCGCCGGAAAATCCTAAAATAAATCCAGAAAACCACAGCCTGAAATTCACTCCCACAGGGAATCGAACTCAGGATCTGTGGGGTGCCGCTCGAGTGACTTAGCCAACTAGACTAAGCACCCTTTAGCTAGATGTTATTGTGTTCGGATCAATCTAACTCACTTCTGCATACTATGGATGAAACTCATTCATGCACGTTGGGCCTGACTACTAGATTATCATGTTGGGCCTATGGACTGGTCATTAAGCCCAATTAGATGGAGGGTGGCGTACAAATTTAGGCAATAGCTGTGGAATGGCGACATCGAAGACCATATTACTGTTCTCCTTGCCCACTACTTCTCTCCTTTACCTGACCCTCTAGCTTCTAGAGACTTCTAGCCTCTTTTAGATCTATTCCCTATCTATTGCTCTGCTGCTCTCTAGTCTCCCTTCCCGTCAGTGGCGGATCCAGAAACGGACTAGGGGGCTAAATAACATAGGCTAAATTTTTTTTTTGCTCTTTGGACACAAAACACTAATAGATTTAGCTAAAATTCATAATTTGATATTGATTCAAAGTGCTCAAAGTCAAAGATACATAGAATTGACAAAACAATTAATGAAAAAAAAAATAAAACTGGAATGAAAGAGGCAAAGAGGGGGAGTCAGTTTTCTCACCCTCGGGCCTCTGGGCGCTGCGTGCATTGGCTGGCCGAGGGGCGCACGGCAGCTGGGGCCTGCCGCCGGGCTGCGCCGGCCGGCTGGGGCCTGCGGCGGCCTTGTGCCCTTGTCCTCCGGGCTCCCGGCGCCCTGTCCTCCCCCAGTAGCTCCCGGCTAGGGTATAGGGCGAGGCCGGCGGGCGAACTGGCGAAGTGCCGAAGGGGAAGGGGCGAAGAGAAGGGCGAAGGCCGGAACCCGGAGCAGAGCTGCAGAGGGTAGGAGGGCGTGAGGGGCGGCGCGCCGCCGCCGTTCACCGGCGTGGAGGCGAGCGGGCGAGGAGCGGGCGGCGGGTGGTGATGCGGACGCGCAGACTCGCGAGTCGCGAGGGTGCGGCTTTCTGCCTGCGTGATTTTTTTTTTACGAACTGACGATTGGGCTGTGCGTGTGTGGGCTGGGCTGAGACTTGCTCCCATTGTTTTCAGCCCACCGGGGGGCTGCACCCCCCCCCCCCCCCTGCGTCCGCTACTGCTTCCCGTGAGGTTGTGTACTCTGATATGTTCTTGAATTAAGTTAGTTATCTGTGAATAATCTGGTGTGGTTGCTAACACTATACCATAACAAAATTGAACGGACGACATTTTATTTGCTTACATTATTGTGAGTGACTGAATGCTAGCTTGTCAAATTCTGAAAACCCGAACCTTACTAAAGGAATGTTCGGCGGGCCCATTTTGGTCTAGACGTACCTAACTCCAAAGTGACACCTCTCTAATTTACAAGTGAATCCTTTCTGTGGAACCTCGCATTCCAAATTCAAAACCGTGTACACCAAGCAAAAAGTCTTTGTATCCATGTACTCATCTTTCTTTCGACACTGACTTTGGCATTCATGGTTCTTCATGTTAGAATATGCGCCTGCTAGAGGCCTTGGGGAGGCCTTGGGCCTGGCGTCCAAGCCCATGGCTGGACTGCCTTATGTTTAGATGGTAGATTAGGCAAGTATCACCGTTGATTGGGTGTTCCTATAAACCCTAGTGATCCTTGCCCATATACATGTACCATGTACTCTTGCCATCTAATACATTACAATTTCCCGAGATATCTTCTCTCACTTCAATCTGACTAATCACGACACAAGACCACAATCGATTCTAAAATGTGTGCGCAATTGGTATCATATGCACACCATGCCTTGTGGCTCCAGCTCTCGATCAGATCCAACGCCGCCGCTTCAAATGTTTGGCCAACAAACATTTTTGTAGGTACTGTTCTGGAGGATATACTGTCTCCGATGATTCTAAACTCAATTATAGCGCTTCGATGAGCACAAGAATTCTATTGCGAAGACATGTACGCTTTTAGAGTCTACCGCCATGTTACTGTTTGCTTCTCATGCATGGGTAAAGTTTCTCTTATCGTCTTGGACATTAGGATTGGTTTAAAGTTTTTTCTTGTGTTTCTCTAATAATTGGTCTAATTCTTCCTCCTAGAGGAAAGATATAACTGTAACTTTTATTTCAATTATCTAATAAATCTAGAATAGTTATTTATAATATAATTGTGAATTTATTTTCAATATATATTTGATAGGTATGATATAGCTAATCTAGCTCCTTCACACAAAGTCAGGCCTTGCAGAATCAACAAATTACAAGAAAGATTTTGAGTTCAGTAAATTCTAGAAATTTTAGAGTGTCCAATCGCAAGATACAATCAGGAAGGTAGAGAATTATACAAGCTATTATTTGTCTACGTGGACAAATAAAAGATAGTGAATAGGACTAAGACAAGATTGGTGCTACTTAGCCTGTATTAAATTACTATTGTAGGAGAGTGTTTAGTGACTTAGTCCATTGGAGGGATTGCCTGATGTACCATCTACAAGAAATGTTATTTCTACATAGAGTTTTTGAAAGTCTTGTTTAGATCTATATATAGGACTGCCGATTAGTTGAGTAGTTTTTTTAGTCCTTAAAGATGTAAACAAGAAAACTAATATTAATCCAGTAGTTATTGTATACTAATTATTAGTTCATTAATCTATATACAAGAGTTAACAGAACTAATTTTTGTTTTTGATTGGGTTGCTTTAAATGAAATAGCGATACCCAAATCAATTTTTAGGAGAATATTTGATTAGACAACCAAGCTTTTAAAATTGAGTATCCATTTCTTTATAGTATTGTACATAGAAATCATACAATGGTCGCCGAGGTGTTCCATCTACTCTCCTAAATATTTCATTAATAAGGGCTTTACTAGGGAATAAACTATTACGGTGACATGATCTAGATGCATATCTTTTACGTATCAACCGCGGGTGAGGAACCAGACAAATTTGTCTTGTAGCTTCATAAAAATAGACCCTTTTCAATTCAATCAATGTACAATCACCTTTTGAATAATTTGATGAATAGAACTCCCTTTGAAAAATAAAATTTTCTTGTGGATCCTAAAAAATGGATTATACTCACAAAGGATAATTTGACCAAAAGAAATTGGAACGGTAGTATGGTTTGCAGCTTTTATAGTAGCTAGGAATCCATAAATTATTTATTCTTCGATTTGTATTATCGCTAAAGCTCTATGACGCATGGTTGATTGGGTTTTTATTTTGAGGTCACCAAAGAACGTAACCCGTATGTTTGGGGTTTGGTCTTATTGGGTAAAAAAAACACAATCTCTTATTATTGACATATTATTGACAGGTGCAGTGGCCCTTTGTTAGATTATTTGGCTCACAATAAAATGATTTGGTGTTCAATAAATATCCACCAAAAACTTTTTTTGCAGGTACTATTTAGGGCGACATACTAGATCTGGCTTTAGGCTCCATTGCAGCGCCCGAATGAACATAGGGTGCTTATCCATGATGGGTAAAAAAATTTGGAGTTAAAAGCTATATATATGTTTATTTTTGCATCAAATGGTCAAAAGATTAGTTATTGCCTTGGAAACTACTCCCTCTGTCCCTTAATATGGGTCGTTTTACGTTTTGGCTCAGGAATTAAGAAACATGCTGACACATCCAAACACCCCTATAAAATAGTACATCCACCAGCTCTCATTAAAGCATCATGTCACATCAACTTTTTCACACTCTGCATCCATTGCGCCTTGGCCCTGGTAGGAGGCAAGGTTGAAGGCAACGCAACAGCAGAGGGCGGTGCGGCGTGGCTCTGCAGGTCAGCGCTAGGCTGAACAGTGAAAGGACAAGGCTTGCGGTGACGAGACTGCTTGCGCCTTTACTACTAGCTCAGCGCCTCAGCGACATATATTAAGGGACACGGCTCCCATCTTAGAACGACACACAATACAGGACGGAGGGAGTAGTTTGTACCTGTATGAGTTTTTATTTGGAGTGAGTGTGTAATAAGCCAAAACATTTGGTTCTATCATTAAAAAAAAGTTAACTATACTTGTGTGTCTAGTGCCCTATTCATTTCATCGTTTCGGTGGCTGATAAGTCGGCTGATAAGCCGGTTGATGACATCATCAGGGGATATGGGTGCATCAAATTTGCACGTGCAACCTTCCATGTTTGACCTTCCTGCCAGGCTCTTTGTTTCCTTGCGTTAGTTTCAACATTCTCCATGATCAATTCTAGATTTCTTTTGGTTTAGAGACGTAGTGAGATGGGATGGACTCAACCCACTATTATAGTGATAATACAATTTTATTATCTGTTTGATTTTTTTTTTTAGGAGGGATGAAAAAGAGCGGAATGGACGGTGTATTAACAGCTAGCGTTAAGCACTGTTTGGTGGGACCCACGTTAATATTAACTTACATGGTTGATGATATGTTAACTTACATGTATATATATTTTCTTTAGGCTCCTTAAAAATAATGATGAGTTCATGGTAAATTTCATATATAAACACCTTGTCAACGCGAGTATTAAATAAAATCTCATAGATATCTAAAATAAAAACCATTGGTACAAAATCAATTTTTGCTGACACTGCACTTGCGATTTTTTGCATGGTGGTGGCTCATAATGTATAGGCGTCAATAAAAGTGAAACTGTGGACACATGGCTATGAAATGCGAGTGCAAATTTATCTTTATTGGCAGTTTTATTAAGTCGAACGCCAGTAGAAATCACACATTTACATTGGTGGTTCTCCAAACCTACCGCCGGTAAAAATACGTTTACATGGCGGTTTTTTGAACCAAGCGACACTACAAATAATTTAGAATTATTTTTCTAAGTTTTTCAAATGATCTTAGATGGAGAAGTAATTTGAACGAAAGTTGTAGTACTTGAAAAGATTTTACTACTTTGTAGTTGATAATTTTTTCTATGAAATCATTTAATGTCCAAAAATTGTATTTTATTTTTTTAGAATTTTTCAATAACTTAAGATGGAAAAATGATAAAAAAAACAACGTTGTAGATTTTAACAAAATGTAAAACTTTCTTGTTTAAAATTTTTTCTAGTTTAACAAGAGCCTGGGAGGTGGTAGAGTCATAGGAACTCGTGGCAACTCTAGGGGATAAGCTTCATGTTAGGCCCCTTCTGGAAACTCAAATTCTCTTAGAATCTCACGCTTTTTCTATGCTGGAAAATCTATTGGATATTGTTTGAATACTAATTTAGTTAATTATGAAGGGGTTTAGGTTTGTCTTTCCAGCTTACTTTCAAATTAGCCCTTAGGGGTGGTCATGGTCGAAGGTGGCGGTGGATGTGCGGCGACTGGAGCTAGGGTGGGGCAGCCGTGGGGAGGAAGAATTGAAGATAGCAAGGAGAGAGAGGTGGGGTGAGGAGACGGCAGACGATCGAGAGGAAGAAAAAGGCACAGAGGTTGTAAATAAGTAAAGATGCATTGGGTCCTAATATAATAGACACATAACCGGTACGGTACACGTACAACTCTAGGAGGCTCTGCCTACATCACGATTCATCATGGTACATCCAAGTTCCTCGGTCACCGTCGTCCTATTCTTTTGACTTATCAGCAATTAAACAGTATTATTCTCTCAGAACAAAACAGCCAAAAAACAGTCTCAGCTGACTTATCAGCCACGCCGAAAGGACCAAGCGAGAAACAACCTCAAATCAGGTTGGAAGAATGCTCAAGTGAGAGCTGTATGTACAATAAATAATACCATTGTCCATAGTATATAAGTATAGAGGAAACCGGTGGCCGTCACTTGCACGCACGTGCGATTAATTTTATATTTATCAAGGATTAATTCGTCATACAAAGACAACATCTTTGACTCTGATTTTACGCCCATAATCTGCACTACACACAGTTGATGTAGCTAGCTAGCTTGTAGGTCAAGCCTCGAGATGGGAACGTGCGTGCTTATTGATTTGAGTCCGCCAAGCACGCTCATCGGACCAAGAAATTAACCAAATCTCTCATGCATGACGCAGGAATTAACGAATAATTAATAGCCGTGTGTGCAAGAAAGGCCCGGCCGGCCGCGCGCGTCAGACCATTTCGCGCCACAAACTCGATCGTGCTTTTTCATCAGCATGCAACACAACCTGAGTTTATGGTGACCAGCAGCGACGTGGTACGGTGCTGCTCGCTGCTATCGTATTCACACGCAACGCAACGGGTCATTTCGAAAGTGATCACGTTCACACGGCCTGATGACGGCCAAGCTGCTGCTCGATTATATCAATCGGTTTTAATTTGCAGCTAACTCGGTCATTATTCCGTTGGCGATCCGTTGGAGAGAGAGAGAGAGAGGCATGCGACGTTCTGGTCTTTGTCCAAGATCGATATGATGACGCGTGTGCACACGTGCATGTACGGATGCCACTGACAACCTACTCCCTCGTTCAATAATTTGTTTCGAGGTCCATCCACCGTACCTCTGAACGTACGTACAGGGCACAGCGGTGTCGGCGGTAGCTAGATCGTCGGGATCGGACGGGCCGGCGCGGCAGTAGCCGTGCGATAGATGGAGCTCTCTTGCTGCAAGGAGATGAGGATCTGGCGGGCCGGGCCAGCTAATATAATTTAATTTGCATGAGATTTAGATCCAGTACCGTACGTATGTGTACCTCCTGTTTAACAGGAGGACAACTGACCACGTGTCGTCTCGTGGCTATCCGATCGTGCTCTCCTTTTCTACTATGATTGTTCAGCGGAGGACAAATTTGATGTACAGTACGTGTAGGATGCAAGGCAAATTGCTAGGATCCTTTAATCCATCCAATTATAAAATTTGATGATTCAGATGAGTACGTTGGGCTAGCTACTAGAATCTACTACAGGTTTCCAGAGTTCTGTCCGCGGATTGAGCAGACCTCCCTGCAAATTGCACGCACCAGACTAAGCTGCTGTTTTTCAACATTTTGAACATCATTTTGAACGTCGACACAGCCTTTGAAAAACAACTTTGACAGCTATTTTTTTCTATAAAATATTTAGAAAATATAGTCAATATATGTACTTTTATAAAACTACGTTTCGAGATGACTCTACTTAGTATAAACTCAACACAAAAGAATTTATTTGCAGTCAAAGTTTTAAAGGTTTGACTTAATTAGGACAACATGAAAACAACATATGCTTTTGCATGCTTTCCTGTAGATCGATTGGGTTTTGTCTCGCAAATCAAGGAGATCAATTTCAACCCTAATCCTCTATATCTTCATCTAAGGTAAAAGGTAAAAGCTAGCCCTAGTAACTAATTAATAATATATACATAGATGCAAGTTGATTTTCAGAAAACCATGACCATATCTATTGATGACACGTTTGTTAAAATCAATGCTAAATTTGATAAGTTAGAGGGAAAAAATTGAATTTCTACTTACTTTTCCTAGCGAAGAAACCATGGCCATATCTCACGATGGGTCTCATAGTGGATCGGCAACACTACTAGTCAAACTCCTTATGGGATGCCATTCAACATTTATAAGTTCCCTGTCTAATTCGATCGGTTGCTGAGGCCAAAACAACCAATTTTTTGTCAATCACTATAAAGCTCTCTGTCTATATACTTTTCATTCTAAATTATAAGTTGTTAACGATTTTTTAAGAGTCAAACGTATTTTAAATTTGATTAAAATTATAAAGAGAATTACAAGTATTTATGACATTAAATAGCTATAGTATAAAAATATAATTAATAAAGAGACTAATAATACTTATTTAGTATCATAAATATTATTATATTATTATATAAATTTAGTCACATTTAATATGTTTTGACTCTCCCGGACAGTTAGAACGGCTTATAATTTGGTTGGGACGAAGACAGTAGTTCAGTTATTGCTCAGTATGAAATAATTTATTTGAATTGTTTAGAGAGACGGCTCTGAACCGGAGCAAATTTCTCATGCAAGTAGAGAGGGGCCGGGATCGGTCATCGGTCGTTTAGTCAAGTCACGCGCGGAAGACCAAACTAGCCACACGCATGCAGGGTTGTCATCACACATGATGAGTTAATGACAATATCATCATTTTGATGGAGAATATATACCAGTATTTTCCATTAACAATATGTGAAACCACGTCTTTCCATTGCACAGATGTGAAAATAACATGCACCCACGTATATAGAATAGTCCTAGTAGGAGAAAAAAAAATAGCAGTACGTGTCAGTCATGACAATAATGGAGTTGAGAAATAATCTTAGGAATTCGTAAGAAAACATCATCACTTAATTAATCTATATTTATTTAAATTAATGCATGGTGGCCATCAATGTCGGTCTAATTCTCAGCGCGTGAAAATAAGATTCGTCGGTGCCACACACACACAAACTGTAGTATTTTCTTTTAACAAAGTAGGAGTAATTTTGGCATAGAAGAAAACAAAACAAAACAATCGCCAAATCGCTGTAAATTGAAAGGTAAGAAAAGCAAGCTATAGAGAATCCGCCGGAAAGGGAAATCTGTCCGCCCCAACAGGAAATCGGTGCCCTGTTTTTCAAAAGCCCGTTCCGTTCTAGAGTGTGTGGCGAGACACCATGCATGCATGTGGCGCCGCACCTCAACCACCTGCATAAACGTAACGAAACCAAGCTCATCTTCATCTTCATCTAGAAGCCCAGGACTTTTGATGCCCACTTTGCTCATCTCTCTGCACCCCTCTGTCTGTCTCTCTCTCTCTCGCTCTCTCCATCAAACACACATATACATCTGTGTGGATGGCGATGCAAAAAATGACAGTTCCAGTAAAAAAATTCAAAGTTTGTTCAAGGAAGATTTCAATTTCAAGTAGATGACGTCGTCTTGCGGGGTATTAGAAATGGTTCTACTAGATTTGATAGAAACTCTCGCTAGAGTGCCAGACACACAAGGCACTCTACGTACACGTTTATATTTACGAGATTTGTCCAAACTTAGATCGTACACGTGTGGCTCAATCATTAGCATATATATGCATTTATTGTCTCCCTTGTCCAGTTGTCCTTTTGGACAAAGGATATAGTCTTTTGACCATTTGCTAATAAATTTATAAAAACATTAAAACGCATGGTTAAATACTTAAATTACGATAACGTATTGAAATGATTTATTTCCTACGTACGAAGAATATTCTACGATGTGTTTCGAGGTTTTTTTTCTATAATAGATATAGACCAAGCATCGTCATTCTATACTACCTCTGTCCCACAACAGAAATTTTAAGTTTAGCTAAATTTAAACTATCTTAAATTTAATTGTATGTATTCAAAATATTATTGACATGTATGACTCCGAGTAGATATACTTTGAAAAATATATTCCGTGATGACCAAATGATACTTATTTATTACGATAAATGTTACCACCTCTATTCCAAAGTGTAAGACATTTTACTTTTCTAAATATATTGTTTCAAATATGTATATCTAAATATAATATTAGCAAAGCTATGTATCTAAAAATCAAAACGTTTTAAATTTTAAAAATGGATGGAATTGTATTTGTGTACAATTAGATATTGGGCAATAATCCTCTTCACGAAGCTGTCCCTCTCCCTGCATTATTCCTACGGTCCACCTCAACCTTTAAGACACTACTAAGTACTCCCTTCATCCTAAATTATAAGGTATTTCAAAAATATTAAAGTGTCAAAGTATCTCAAGTTTGATCAAAGTTATATATATAGTAATATAATAACATTTATGATGTCAACTAAGTACCATTAGATTCTTCTTCAATTATATTTTCATAGTATACCTATTTGATGCCATAAATCTTTATAATTTTCTCTATAATTTTGGTCAAACTTGAAATGCTTTGACTCTCCAAGATTCTTCGGATGCCTAATAATTTGAAATAGAGGGAGCACAACATATACAATGAAGAATGATACAACAATAACAGATGTTTCTGAATTTTAGCATTTTGTCATTAAAAGGTGTGGCAATTTGATCACTATCATCCACCAACACAAGTCATTACAGTAAAAGACACAAAGTGGCACACTATCTCCGGTTTCACAAGAATTGCATTATGTCATACAATCACTGGAATTTACTCTGGTATCACAAAAAAGAGTCTATGAAACTCTTTGAGCATTGACTGAATAAATTAATTATCCATAAAACCAATATGTTGGAGCAGTTAAAGTATCTAACACTTCAAAACAATCCTTAGATCATTTGAATTGCATTGGAAATAGCACAGCAAAATAATTTTGGAATCATTTGAACATTATTACATACTTAAAAGACTACAACACCTAGTTTCATAGTTAACTAAGGTGTTATATAGTCACTAGTAGAGAACAGATTTTTGGTTAAGAGCTTTAGCCTTGGTAATTTTTAGGTAAGGGACTAAAGAGAGTATTAGTTCTGGTTGGAACCATCAACCGGGAGTATAGTCCCTTGACCAACGGCTATGGCGGCAGCTTTTGCAAGAGGGGGGCTCCGGTTGTTAGCTAGAACCGGGACTAAAGGTCCAACTTTAGTCTTGGTTCCGGCCACCAACCGGGACTAAAGCTTTTCATTCTGATTTATGGCTCCAACCGATTTTTAGTCCCGGTTACAGCCACCAACTGGGATTAAATATACACTTTTATATTTACCATGCTTCTTTGTACCTAGCTCGAGCTATTTCAAGCTCTCTATTCTTGCTCATCGCTAGCTCTGTGTTCTTCCTCAACTTTGGCCATCTCAAATTTCTTAGACTCCATCATTCATTCTTTGGTTCTAAAGGTTACCAACTTCATCCTCTCATGTTTTATCACTAGCTTTTCTCTTATTTTGTGGTCTAGAATAGAGAAATTTTATTAGAATGCAGTAATGGTTGTTTTTTCTTGATTTTTTTGTTATTTTAGCTGAAAATCACTTGATAGTTTGCGTATGTGAGGTATGTATAGAATTTTTTAGTTTCTAGATCAAACGCTGGAACTTTCATTGCACTAAAAGGCATGGCATATACCTTAAAAATGGTCAAAATATTTATGACATCAGAGATAAGTAGAAGAGCTTAAACATTTTTGGTAGCACATATTAGTGTTCAAGTTCTTTGACCTTTGCATGGTCCTTGTATTTTTCATTTTATTTCTAGCAACTTTTGACGCTTTTCTCTTAGCTATAGATAATGCACCTACTAACATTGAGAAGACAATATTAACTTTGTCAATCTCAACATCTAGTAGCTATTTATTCTAAAGGGTAAATTTGTTGTAAGACATTCTTCACTGGTGGTATTTGCCGATGGACACTACTCAATTTTGTCTTTTCTAGAAAATACTCTTCAATCATGGTAATTGGCTCTTAGACACTATGACTATTAAAGTAATATTATCTTGAAGTAGATGAGAGAGAAGTTAAAAGTGGTCAAAATACCCCTTGACTGTTACATTATAACTTTAATACCCCTGACTGTTACATTATAACCTAACACCCCGTATGGACAAGGAAATAAAAATATGATGCACTCCAAGTTAGCACTTACTAGGCCACCTGAGAATCCTAGGTTGGGCATAATTGGAGGTAGTCGCTAGCATAGTTTTACAAATAATTTTAATAAACTTGGTTTTAGTCCAAATAGGTTTTTAAAACCAAAACTTTTGTTTTAAATCTATGTAGATGATAATATTTACTCAATCTTGCTCTGATACCATTCACTTGAATGGTAATGTATGGATCAATATACCTCTACTTCCAAGCCAAGGTATGTATTTATGATTTAAATGTTGGAGGAAGTCTTCATATATGAATTAGTCATATATGTTGATAGATTTAAATCATAACTTTTGTATATAAAGTTAGATGAAGAAATTTTATATGGCTGATTGAGGTTTATAATTTTTTATTTGAATTTTTTTTATTAAAACTTATTTAGAGTATGAAAAAATAGTTTTAAATTTTCATTTTTTAAAGTTATTTTTCAGGTCTAAAATTGCTTACAATATAAAAATAGTTTTAATTTTTTAGACTAATTAATATAGCATGCTTACAAGCACTCCTAAGAAAGTACATCACTTAAATTCATCTTGGTGTATAACACGTGTCACACACCAAGATCATTTATTACCAACGCTTGCGTCTTCGTTTCACCAACTTGTATATGCAGCGTGCGACGGGCCATGTGGCGACCCTTCTTCCTCCTTGCACCATCTTCACCCCTGCTTTCTCCCTCCTCGTGTTCCTCCTTAGGGCTTGTTTGTTTGCATCAGATTGACCCATTCCAGATGATATTTTTGGGTGAATTGTTATGTTCCGTTTCAATCTAGATAGAAACTAAAATGTGCGTTTGTTTTATGTCGACCCAAAATGAAAACTGACGGAATGAAAATTTTCTTGTTTTTTCTTGTCTACATGATCTGGAACGAAACTGGACCTTGTACCCTCTGGAATTAATCTTGGGCTGGATGTGACAGGGTCGGATTCACTCAATCCTTGGTCGGAAGGAATTATCTCCTGGAATCCTCTACAAACGAACAAGACCTTAGTCTCCGATGAGCTGAGATTGAGGGGGAGGAACCAACCTACCTCATTGTCTCCACTGCCACCGCCGTCATTTTCGCTAGGAAGCTCGCGATGGAGGGAGGATTTGTGTCGTCTTGTTGTTCTCCGGTGCGGGTGCGTTCAGGAGTGCGGGCGTGGGAAGGGAGATGAAAAAGGAAAGGAGATGCACAGAGAGGGTGGTCACGTCGTCGCGCAAAATTGCAACGGTCATGTGTTTTCTGTATATGTAAGAGTATTTTTAAGAGTTCCTAATATTTTATTCCTAAAAACATAGAATTTTATAATTCCTAAAAAATTGTTAGAATAAATAAAAAAATAATCTCCAAGTATTTCTAATAATTTACTCGTAAAATATAGAAGATAATTTTACATTGAAAATCATATACTATTTCTAAACTATCATAACAACTTATATATATATATATATATATATATTCTTCCTCTCTCATATGTTTGCATGAGCAATCTTTTTCTACACTTTATTTTTTTAACGCCCTTTCACCTTTATATTGCACGGCAAACACAATGAGGGGAGAGAGAAAATACACGTAACTTTATGCAAAATAGTGTTTTCTCTCACAATAAAAAATATTTAAAAACAGTATCAACCGGTTTATCAGATACCAAAACGATAAGGCGAACATGGCCTAAATTGTAGGATGGATCAGGAGTAGTTGGAGAAGGATTTTTTTTTTCTCATCGGCTTAAGACACCAATGATTCATCGAAGATGCTCTACTCTAATACAAGGATTTTCTAAATTCTTGGTATTTGGATTATTCTGTCTCCAACACGTGGCATCTCGATCACTATCTCTCCCACCAACACCACATACTACAAAGGTGGGTTGAAGCTTGATCCACCTCCCGAGTCCCCACTCCACTCCCACGGTGTAAAGTGTGAACCGTGCCCTGTCTTCATTTACTACTGCTCCCCTTCCGAAAATGAAAATGAAAATGAAAATAAAAGCCATCCCCTCCTTCCCGGGTACGCGAATTTAAAGCCGCCGAAAATTACTGAAAATTTTAAATCCCCGCGACGACTCCGCGCACCCACCCCATCCGCCATCGCTTTCAGCTCACCTCACCACCCTCCTCCACTGGTTACGGGTGCGGCTCGACGACGCCGTTATTACCAACCATCTCCTCCGCCCCACCACCTTCCCCTCCCTCCCCGAGCGCGGGACACACACCTCTCTCTCTCACACACACAGGGACCGACCGACCGATCGACTTCTTTTCTTGGCTGGCAGCCTGGCCATGCATCGACGGCCAGAGTTCAGCTTCCCGGGCTCGCCAGCGCGGGGACTACTGCCGCCGCGGCCACCGGTGAACCCGACGGCGCCGCGGTACGGGGACGAGGAGGTCCGGTGGCTGCAAGCGTCGCTGCAAGCCTCGCCGGACCCGGACTACATCTACAGCTCCGGTGGGTCAGGGTCGGGGTCCGGCACGCCGTTGCCGCAGCTGTGGGCGCAGTCGCACCCCCACCACCGGCTGTACCCGGCGTCTGCAGGCACCTCGCCGTCGCGTGCGCAGGCCATCGCGGGGTACCGCCGCGAGATGCTCGACCTCGTCCGCGGCCTCCCGGAGTCCGCTTACGAGCTCTCGCTCCGCGACATCGTCGAGCATCACCCTTCGTCCCCTCCCTCTCCTCCTCCTCCTCCGCCGCCCGTCCCCGCGGCTGCGCAGGAGAACCAGGACGAGCCCACCGCCACCGTCGCCGCGGCGGACGCCGAGGACGGCGGCAGCGGCAAGCAGGGCAAGAAGCAGGGGAGGAAGCAGAGGACGATGCGGAAGCAGCGGAGCCGGAGCATGGAGCGGAGCGTCAGCCTCGACACCGGTTTGCTTATCAAGCTCTTCCTCCCGCTCTCCATCGGCGGCAAGAAGAAGAAGGTCTCGCCCAAGCCCGACGCCGCCGCCAAAGACGGCAAGAAGAAGAGAAAGCAGGGGAAGAAGAACAAGGAGGCGGTGGCTGTGGCGGTGCCGGAGGAGGAGTGGTGGACCAAGAGCGAGTTCAGCGAGGCCGGGAGCAGCAGCCGGACCAGCAGCACTGGTAGCAGCAACAGCGCCGCCAGCGTCAGGAATGTCGCCAATGGCGGGGCCGGGGCCAATCCCAGAGCGCCGGCCAGGAGCTGGAGCAGGTAACTAAACTCCTTTGCCTTTCCCTTCTTAATTGCTTCATTCATGTTTTAGTTCAGCTTAGTGAAATGGACAAATTTTTTTGCAGTACATCGGGTGGTTTGGCAAAAAATTTTTGGTTATTTCTTTAGAAATTCATCTCCTCTTTTTATTGAAAAAATATACAAATTTGTTCTGGTCTGTTGGTTCTTATGTTCTTGGGTTGGGGAATTACAGTGCAAATTAAGGTCTTGTCTTCTAGTTCGGATTATCTCTTAGATAGAGGTGTTATAAAACGTCCTAGAAAGAATCAGGTTGGAGTATAAAAATGCCATTTGAACAATTTTAGTCCATGAATGAACCAGCATATTTCAACCTCCATATTGTTCAGTTTTCCTTGAGAAACAGAAAACGGAGAAAATTTTGGTTTTGGCATTAAAGATACAGATAAAGATAAAGGAACATTTTTCAACAGATGCAAGAGAAGACAAAAATCTGTTCTAGAAGAAATTTATTTTCCATTTTTTATGGAGCAAGCAAACTTTTTCCAACAGATTGAGGAGACAAGCAGCTGTTCTAGACTTCTAGTAGTCTTCTAGAACGTGTATTTTCTAGGTTAGTTTTCAAAAATAAAAAGAACACACTTTTGGGGAAAAATGCCAGCTACTGAAGTCAGAGGTACACACCTATGAAGTTCCAAGGATGGAGATGGTAGTAATAGACTGGATCAAAGCAGAGCCATCTAATTTGTCACTGAATACGTCTGATGTGAAAATGAACTGCACCAGAACGGCCGGTTCAGGCTGCTAAGCATGCCACGAATCACTGTGCTGTGAAGTCAGCAAGCATGGAACGGAGAAAAAAACCGGTCAACACGGCAGAGTCGTCTCTTGAAGTCAATTCTTGTTGCATCACAATCTAGCTTTGCTGTCAATTCCTGCTGCTCAGCTTTCTTCTTTCTTGGTATGAACTCCAAAAGGGAGCACGAGCAAGACTTCACATGATGCTTTCTGTGGTCTTGGTCTCCTCTAGTCCCAGAAATTCTTGATGGTTTTACTAGAAGATTGCGCTAATTTTTGAAGCCGTGGCATTGCCTGATAAAATATTTATGGGCTCGTTAACTAAATTTTAATTCCAAGGGTTACAGTAGATCAAATCATCAAATGTGACTAGTACTAGGAGTCGTTATCTCCTTTGAATATGGGATACAGCTCTTTTAGAACAGTACCCTTGACTTTTAAATACGGTAAGTAGCAATTGTAGGGGTTAGCTCTGCAGAGACAGATCTGAGCCATTCACCTGCAACCAACGGACTAAAATCATCCAAAGTTGTGATTGGTTCTTCATGTCCGATGATGCTGTTTGTTGCAATAATAATATGATGATCAGATAATCGCATTGCTAGTTTTGTTAATTTGCTGAATATGAAATTGCATCTTTTTAGCATAATTTCAGCAAGTGAATAGTTGGATCAAATCAAATCATTTATCTATTCTGGGACCTATACTGGACATGGGTAAGAACACAATTATCCCAAAAAGAAAAGCTCAAGGCTGGCTTACTGCCGCCTGAAGCTCAATCATGGCATCCATACTTTATGTCTCATTCCGTTGTTGCTAATCCAATCATCACATTAGCACTAAGAACTACTAGAGCACACCTTTTTTTAAAAAAAAAACGAAACAGGAATTCAGTTCATGGCATCGGGTCTTGCTAGCTAGTCTAATCACCACTGATCTAATTAGCTCTTCTTTGTTTTGGCGCAGAAAGCGGACTGGGTGCTATGCTTTCTTCAGGGCAAACAAGGGAAAAAATGCAGCAAACCAGGACTAGAATGATGACAAGGCAACCATGGAAAAGGGAAAATGCTTCTCCGATGAAATGTTCATGGAAACCATCAGCACTGTGGTCACACAGCACAAGAAGCTCAAGCAGGCAACAAATCTCCATACCTAAATTCATGCTATGCAGTGCCTGATTTTGTACACAAATATGTAGTGGCATCTCTGAATTGTCGTCCTTTTCATTCTATTTGGCATGTGATCTTCATGGTGTAAACAAAAGGACATGTAATGTGTAGCATACAATAGTTTGACTGGTTCACACTTCATATCATAGAGAATATTACTATGGACAGGACACTAGCTGTATGCTGGAGGCAGTGACGCCAATGAATACTTGCAAAATCTTCTCCTGTATTTCCTTGACTCGATCACATTCCTTCCTGTACTATCTTCTATTTGTACATGTCGTACGCCATTTTTCAGTTACTAAGAACTTTCAGGGCTAATGTACAATCTTTGTCAGTTGTTGTGAATAGAAAACAGAGGTTGTGGACGATAATGACGCACCAGCGCATCAAAAAAAAATTGGTGTTGTTCAATCTTGACGATGATGATGTACAATCTTGACGCACCATTCTCGTTCTTTGAACTTGTGTCCTCCAAATAATCAACGACAAGATCCACGGGATCTACAAATATCTTTGTTTTTCAGGTCCTTTTTGGAACTTATGGCCAAATGCATATAACTATATAGTTTTTGCTTCGCATGATACCTACCCTAACAGTATAGGACAAAATAAGCCGACTTTCTAGACCTGATCATATCTTGGAATGGAATGCAACGGGAAGAACAGATCAGCGCAGCGGCTGATGATGCTTTGCAGCCTTGCAGGTGAGTGCCTCGTGGAGCCCAGGAATCCTGGATTTTTGTTATTAACTAACTATACTCAGGCCCGGTCCTGTCAAGTTATAGACCCGGAGCGAAGCTATAGTGATGGACCCTTTAATATGAGCTCATCATAAATTTAGAAAAATAGCAAGTAATTAAATAAAGTTTTGTCTTACGAAATTCAGCATGATTTCTGCATTATATGGGATTCCTAATTTTTTTCAAATCTAAAGAAGTAAAGTATATAGATTGGAGGCAAGAGCAAATACTCTGTATGACTGTATACATATATACAGCCGAACAACACACAGCTCGAAGTCTGGAACGCAGGAACACCACGCAATGGAAGCCGAAAGGGAAGAAACGACGGAATCCTAATGTCCTACGATTTTTTCTTACTGCTGGGCCGAGTACTCTACCTACTTATGTATTTGGCGTTGGGCCCCTTGGCCTCAAGGGCCCTGTTCGGCAGCACAACTCGAACCCCCTCAGGACCGGCCTGACTATACTTAGAGCTTGTTTGGATTAAGGGGACAATTAGTAGCTGCTAAAAATTAGATTTATTGCAGCCAAACAAGAGAGCTAATATCTGGGCTATTTTTTTAGTCAAGTCTTCAACTAGTTGTTAGACAACTAGCTAGCTAACCATAGATAGTTTGGATTAATCCTATTATATCTCGTGTATAGATACACTAAAGCTAATTTGAGAAAAAAAGAAATAGCTAGCTAACAATTAGCCATGGTATATAAACATGTGCTTAAGATGATTAAGCAAGAGAAGTTACTATTTCTGCTGGCCCAACATCTCGGAATGAATGGATGTTGAACAGAGGATCTGGTATAAATTCCATGAACCAACAATTTCTTATTAGAAAGCTAAACAACACTCGAATTTTTCCAGAAATCAACAAATGCAAAGTACTTGATTGGCTTGTCCAACTCTTGACGAACTCCAATTCTCATCTTTGGGTAAGAAGATTAAGTTGAATATAGGCTTAGAGTTTAAAATGGCTAGAGGCAGTACCAACATTCATATTTACAGTTATAAAAAAAACATTCATATTTACGGTCAGATCGGTCCCTAATGCTGAAAAGGTTCTCCCTGCAAAATTCTTGCGATACGTGGACAAAAGTGCTACTTCATCTTGTTGCCATGCCAATTTGTATTGCCAAAGTGGATTAACCAGAACCACCCCAAGCGATGATAGAAACTGTACAGCCATGCATAGATTTGTGAACAAACTATTCAGTCAAAGCAGAGATTTAACAGTAAATGTAAACTACATTAGTTCCCAGGGTATGCAGGTGGGTTTAGGTAAGCATATCATCAGAAATAGAAAAGAAAAGGTCTACTTTTATGAGAAACACGTAACAATAATCATCAGTAGCTAGTTCCAAGGTTTTTAAATCTCCGGCTAAGCTATAGCTGGCTATAGCTATTTGAGGAGGATTTAGATAATTTTTTTCAGGTACAAGTTAGCTCATAGCTGCTGCTATAACCTGCTATAGCCAGCTATAGCCTGTTTTGGGAGATAAAAAGCTAAATGACTAAATCAGCTATTTAAAAACTTGACTAATTCTCCATGAAAGAGTAATAATAATTTTTACCCACTTAAATCTAAATTCGTCGTCTGTAATCTGTCCAAATGGATTTGGAACTTAAAACACTTTAATGGCAAAAAAAGAAAAAAAAATTAGTACGACAGACATCTATGATTTGTAGCACCCTGATATGGTCCACCAAAAACTCTGCTTTCACAGCATGTGGAATTGTGGATCCACACACAAAAACAGAGTTGAACGTTTCCAGAAGCAGAGGTGAATGGTACTCACAAACAGACCCTTTTTTAAGGGAAAACAGATACTTTTTTGAGGAACCGAAACAGGAAACAACTATTCCAGCTCTTGCTAGCACCGGATGACCTCCACTCATTGTCGATCGGATGCTAGAATCATCTTGTCCTCAAAATGCCTGATTAGCTCGAGGGTGGGATGGTTGGGATGGATCCCTGTAGCCTGCCTCAGCGCAGCCTCTGCTTCCTCCACCTCCACCACAGAGGCACCCTGACAGCCAATTCTGACGGTGACTTTCTTAAGTGCGGTGAGGTAATCCAAACCGATACTGCTGCAGTAACCAGTGCAATCCTTTGTGGGCTGGATGAAGAAAAAGAATTCGAGAATTTCAAGGCATGGCATAATGGTCAGTTCTACGATGTCTTTGCCATCCTTTCTAGTACCAAAGGGCAGAGCATCCTCCCCATTCCACATATGAAATGAAATGCTGGAGTCCTCATTTCGCAGGAACTGGACCATTGAAGAAAGCATGGAACAGGACCTCAGCTTCTTGAAATACCCACCTTTGGAAATGTTACTGATTGTTACCGTGGAGCTTGTTGGAAGTAGGAGATCATGGAGCTCTGGCATTGTACCAATGACTTTGAGGTCCTCCTCATCCATGTCAACCACATGCACACACAATTGTGATAGGTTGGGAAGACAGGAGGGATTAATCCATGACGGAAGACTTGAGAAGATGATGCATCCTAGCAGCAGAGATCTGAGATGCCGAGGGAGGACAAAGCCTTCTGCCTCCCAGCTCACTTCACTCATCCATGGCGAAGCATCCACATTATCATCAATACCTGGAAGTGTAATTTCTAGTTGTAGAGACTGGATATTCCTCAGATTGCATAGTGACTTCACCAAATCTCTCTCCATGTTCTCATCCAACACAGCAATGCCAGCACGGAGGACTCGCAGTCCTGTTAAACTACCCAGTTCCTTCACAAACCGTCTTGCAGACCTGTCGTTGGCACCACGATATATCCGTAAGTCCTCCAGGGACGTAAGCATCCCTATCCAATTTGGTGCTCTTGTATTCCAGTCAGCACGTAGGCACATCAATTGTGGCAGCAGCCGGAGGCTCGATGGCAGTTCTTCTATCCCCGTTCCATCCAACAACAGTGTCTGCAAAAACCTTAAATGCCCTATTTCTTTTGGTAGCACACGGATGTTTGTGTTTGTTAGTCCAAGAAATCTTAAGTGAAGTAAATTCCCGAGATGTTGAAGTTGGTAACCTTCCTTAAACTCGCAAGACTCAATAGCTAGCACACGTAATACTCGAAAGCTCAAAAGTGGGATCCCAATAGCACAATCATAGGCAACAAATGACCTCAGTTGTGGCATGCCCATATTTCTAGCTTGAGGGTTATGTTCCACAGTTCTATTTTGGTGGGATAGCCTGCGTGTGCTGCTTTGTGGTAATGCTTCTTCTGTATCTAATCCATCTAATGTAGAGATGAATTCCTCTTCAAGTGACAATGAAAGAATGAGATCACGCTGCATACCATGAACTTGACAAGCTTGTACGATGCCTTCTTGTTCTTCTATTTCCACAGCCTGGATCATGCTTCTATTTATGAGCTCATTGAAATATTGCTCTCCAAGCTCAAATAACCCAATTCCATTTTCCTTACAAACAAAACCTTCTGCTGATTCGGTTGCCAGCTGGAAACATACTTAGATATAGAAAGCATGTCTTTAGATGAGAAGGCAAATCATAATAGCTAAAAGACAATATGCTCATTGTACTCTCAATGTGATGGTTATCTTTATGGCTACTGAAGGCAATAGAGTTGTGCACTTCAGGCCATTCATGAATTGGTTTACCCACCAACAAACTTGCCATTGTGATAATAGCTAATGGTACACCACCACATCTTTTTAATACCTTATCAGTCACTTTATCTGGTAAAGTACCAAGACAATCATCTTCAATTCCAAATACTCTTGAATAGAGCAACTTTCTAGATTCATCATCTGAAAGCGGGTTTATTTTATAAACTTCACCGACTTCCGTGGCAACTCTGAATTTACGAGTAGTTATAACTATTCTACTTCCACAATTGTTCTCAATCAGAGCCAGCTTTATTGTTTCCCAAGATTGTGTCTCCCATATGTCATCAATAACAATGAAGTACCTATCCATGACAATGCAAAGGGCCCTGATTTAGTAAAACTATGTTGAACACTGAAGCAATTAGTGGATCATTAATTCATAAGATCATTATTATCAATAATAAACATATGGAGATAGTATATTTTCAGATGGAGTTTTCCAAACTGAGCAGAAGAGGAGTGATTTATACTTCATAATGCCATCAGGAAAACAAGAGTTGCTCATGTCTTCCTTTAGTTTAAAATTTAATTGTTTTTGTAGTGTACTATAAATTAATTGTGTTATAGACTAATCTACACTCAGAATTGTACTGCAATGATGGTTTTACGTTGCTAGTGAACTTCATCTACATATCATGTGATCTGTGACCCACTTTTTTTTTTCTCTCCACTTCATGATATCAGCATTAAAGGAATATCTACATGAGTGCAATGTACATAGCACCATGCAGACCTACAATTACATTTGAAACAATGAATCATTCTGTTACAAAGTATAGTTGCTTGAATTAATCAATCCACTCTTTTATGCTTATTTTAATTAGCCAAATATTACCTCTGATAAATATGTGGGTAGTGTTATGACAGTTTGAGTTTTGGACAGATGGGCCTATATGATATGCATTAATGTGAGCATTAGGTACTGTTTACTAGAAATTATACGAAGAGCCTATCCAAATGCTGATTCGATTCAACAAAACATTGTAGTGTTTTAATATGCTAGAGAAAAGGCAACAATTGAGTTTAATTGAGTCAAAATTTCTAGACTTTTTAGAAAGAAACAGAAAAACTACATTTTTTTCTCAAACGAAGAATATCAAAGATGCAAGATTGTAGAGGATATAACACAATGTAACATAATGAAGATAATTGCATTGAGACCTACAACATTACAAGATTTATGCAGTAATTGTACAATTACTGGAATAAAAAATACTAGCCAACAGAAAACCATTGGGCGGGGTGATGTGCACCTTTTGTTCTTGAGAAATCCTCGAAGCTCATCAATGAGCTGCCTTTCATCTAGTATCATCATATTGAAACATGTTGTGTAGTGTTGCTTGTCAAGATCAATGAGAATGTCCTTGAAAACTTTCTTGATGTCAGGATTCTGGCCAACAGGAACAAAGGCCCAACAGCCAAAACTTACTTTAAGTTTCTCATACACTGCTTTGGCAAGAGTTGTCTTGCCCAATCCACCAGGTCCAAGAATAGAGACTTTCTTCACCTTGTCCATCATGTATGCCCCATCATCACATTGGGATGACAGCATAGATATGAGGTCATTGCTTGCCTTCTTGATACCAACAAGCTTTGTCGGGTCATTATACAGAGCCGATAAGCGAGGATCAACAATCGTTACAGTAGACTTAGGAATAATCTCACCAACCATATACCTGCCACGCCGGTCAGCCACCTCCTGGAGCTGCCTTTTGATATCATTGATGGCGGTGGCGATTTTATGCCGCGCCTTGGTTTTGTTGAATAGTTTGGCCATCTTCTTCAGGAGGCGTTTGAACCTGTCCATGGTAGCAGGCTCATGGTGATCCACACAAACCAGGAAGGTGTCAAGGATGTCTTCCATGTCATATGACACCATCCTTATTTCACGGGCCCATGCCTTGACCTGCTCATCAAGCTGGTCCGGAATTAGCTGGGCCACCTTGTGGAGGACAAAAATCATGCTCTCGAGCTCTTTCTGTAAACACTCCACTCGCTTCCTCACACCCTTCTGCAGCTTGTATTCCTCTTTAAGCAGCTTCCCCAGCTTGGGAACGAGGTTACTAATTGCCCCAGTCACAAGATCCATGTTTAAATGTTTGCCTGTGCTAGCACTCTGGATAAACTATTATATTTGCTGACAATCTGGTTTGATGTTGATACAAGCAACTATGCTCCATTGAGCTGCTGAAATCAGAACTTGATGTTCATGATGCAGAGCTACAGAAGGTAGGTGCAGCTTAGCAAGATGGTTTGTTTTTCTGATACGTTTTGCTATAGCTGGAAAACCACACAGCTTTTGGTAGGTCCAAGTGCAATACTTCTTGTCATCTATACTTGCTTAACAAAGTGCTTTGACATATTTTCTCTAGGATATCAGTGAGTGAGGAATAGAGATGCCAACAACTCCTGAATGATCCAGTCAAAGGCTTTGACTCAAAGCACAAATGGAAAACGAAGGAGTGACGATACTTACCTGCCACATAAAAAAATATAATATGCTGCAATTAGCTTCGTAGTGGATGATGGAAAAATGTACTTTCTGATAAATTGTGCAAAGGAAGTGTAGCTAAAGCTAAGTTAGGTTGGTCTTCAGTGAGAACATCAGGAACAGATGAAGAAGTTAAGAGTGTTACTGTTACAAGAAGACTCACAAGCAACCCGAAGCAAAAGCTTGAGAAGTCTAAATTGAGGTCGGTCTCCAGAGAGAACATCAGGAACAGACAAACAGTGTGGCGAAACGCCTATTCTGCACCACGCAGGAAAACTTCTCGATCCTGAAAATCGTGTTTGCCACATTAAAAATTAACTAAAGTATTTGGGGGAAAAAGTAACTACAGAATTTCACTAGTCCTGTAAACAGTGAACAACATAGCAATCTTGTGCCAAGTGATGGAGCAGATGGGCCACACGGCTACTTTCAGAAGGCATTAACCCTTAAAAAAATGCTTCACAAGACATTAAAACACTCCAAATGGCTGCAGAAGGTTTCTCAAGGATGCTAAATATGTTTCCAAGAGGCTAGAGCAGCAGCAACTGCAGTATGGCACTTGTGCTGATTAACAGTTGAAACTTTGATCTGTATGTGTGGCCCTCACTTGTACTGAAGAAGCAAGCAGGAACAGATGAAGTCGTCTGATTTCATAGTTTCATCTATTACTTACAAAGTCCGCTGGTAGGCATTCAGAGCAATTACCTTGAATCACAACTTGGATCAGCTTCTCTGCTACAACTACTCCATGTTCCCGAACTCAAATTCTGGGGTTCAGGATGCAAAGCAGCAGAAGGCAGGCGCTGCAGCTTAGCTAGGTTGCGGAGAGACTACTGGTGCTTTTGGTAGCTCCAGACCTTCAGTGCAGTTGTTCCCTGTCATGTATACTTGCTGAACGCCACAAAATGTAACCGCGGATGTGGATGTGGATACTTCTATTCTATAGATCAGTATAATAACAAAAAGAAAAAGAAATAATGAAGGAGACTTGGAGGGTACAGTCAAGACAATGGACAGGAGCAAAGAAGGTGCAACGAAACTTCATTCAAGGAAAAATCAAACTGGTGACATGACATGAGGAGCTAAAACGTGGTCCCATACTCCCCACACCCACATTTTATTAAAAGGCAGACCAAATCAATTGGGCACTGTGCAAACAGGTGAGACAAGTATGCATCTTCGTATTGCTGGTGGGAATAGATTGACGACTACAATAATTAGGCCAATATATGAAAGAAGGAAAAAAGAAGAAGAAATACAAACAGAGGAAACAACTTGCCTCCGTGCCCTTGTTACCTTTAGGATGATGCGCACGAGGGACGACGGAAGTCGGGTTCCAGACCACGGCCGACGTCAGGGGCAGCAGAGCAAGCATCCAGGTCAAAGCCACCTCGTCCTGTGGCATGATGCCGACGCCACCCTCGCCCTCCGACTCAGAAGCAATTTGTGTGCGCTTGTCGAGGTTGGCATTCCGTCGAGCAAGAGGCGGGCTTGGCATTCCATCGAGCAGGAGGCGCGCGCGTGTGGTAATGCGGATGAGAAGAATGACGATCCAACATAGTACACCGGACTACCGCAGAAAAAACAAGGGAGACAGAGACAGACAGAAATTCGTCGGCATCTTAGCGCTTGCGCTCACCGTCACCGGTGGCCACCGACGCCACGCCGGAGACGGAAAGTGCAGTAGAGCACTACCTGAGAAGGGCAGGGCAGTCCACCCCGGTTGCACATGCGTCAAAGAGCTAGCATGCCTTATCTCGGTTAAATGGGCCTTACAATACGAAAAGGAAAGGAAAAGTACTCTATTTGAAACAATTTCGGCCCACACTCCAATTTGGACTGGGCGAGCAACATAATCTCACCGAGCAACAGAATCTCTTTGCTCATCATCCCTTCTCTGTTTTGCATAGTCGCCCGAAAGGGCCTCCAGAGAGTGGTTACAAGAATGTTCGTGGTTGAACTCTTTAACGAAATTGTGCTTTCAGCAATGCGTGTTATAACAAAAATATGATTTTATGACATGTTTTATGATTTATTTTTTGGTAACACATCTCTTTCGCCGGCCAGACCTCCTGCGCATCTGAGCGTCTCACCAACGGAAGAAGACGAAAAGCTGGACCAGGGAGGCGGGAACCTAGTCGGCTACAGAAAAAAAAAAATAGTCGGCTACAGAAGAAGCCCAATGAACGGACCTTGGGCCGGAGTGGATTTAGAGGGGGAGGTTTGTATCGTTTTTGTCTTGTCTTGTCTTGGATCTGAAACTCAAACAGATCGGGTGTAGTAGGCAGTCGCCCGTGATCGATCCAATTCCAACGACTAGCTACCATATCCTATTTCTTAGCCGAGGTTGGTGATATCGAGACAATTAACATGGACGCTCTATTGGCACCCACAATGGTACAAGCCAACCCCTAGGTTTAAGTCAACCTCTCTAATAGTACTATCTTTTAACAATATCTCATAGTACACATAATACACTCACATAATCTTAGAATATGTGTATGAGTTATGTCTTGATCAAAAGCTAACTTTTCTCTCTCATCTATTAAAATATGAAAAGAATGCTTAGAGCTAGCTTATGAGCTAGCCATAGCGGGTGCCTTAAGGCCTCCACCTAGCTATAGAAAGATTCCAATAGTTTACCTTTTCTATTCATTTCTCCCGAAAAAGGGACATACGGTATTGCTAATGCTCTTGCAAAGACATTATATCCGTCTTTTAGCATTTTCAATTAAATAAGGGACATCGTCAGTTTCACGTTTTGCCCATGGACACTCTGGTTCAGTGAAATATTGCCAGTGGACACCACAACTCGGTCCACGCGGTCAAATCCGTTGTAGGGTCGAGATGACAGACTAGAGGGGGGTGAATAGTCTTTTCTAAAACTTAAGCGCAACGGCTAACCAAAACAAATGCGGAATTAAAACTATCAGTCTAGCCAAGACTACACCCCTCTATCTATAACTTTAGCACCTAGCAAAGTATACTAATTCGGTTCACTAAGGTGCCAAGCTAGGAAACTCACCTAAACAAGTCTAGGTTGCAAGGTCACACAAACCTAAGCAACTAGTACTCTAAGCACAAAGGGAGCTCCTACACATACTAGTAAGCAAAGCACAAAGCACCTAAGCTCACTAGCAATGTGACTAACAAAGCTACTCAAGCTAAATAGTCACACAAAAGCTTACTTCTATGCTACATATGCAAGAAGCTAACTAGCAAGATACACAAGCTATACTAGTTACTAAAGCAACCACTAAACACTAGCACAAGTATGAAACAATAATTATAAGCTAGTGAACAGAGAGTGCAAACCACTGGTTTGTACTACCGATAGTAGGACCGGTACTACCGGTGGCTGACCGGTACTACCGGTAGCTGACCGGTACTACCGGTGGCTCGCTGTAGCTCCGGGATCTCAACGTAATGAGCTTTGAATCCGGATTCGAGCTTTTCCCCACACTCCTTGAGGTTGAGGGTGATGATGTTGAACTTTGCTTGGGTTGCTTCCTCACCAATTTGTAGATCGGGCCTTCCCAACCTATGAACTTTGAGGGAGAGAGGAAGAACACGAAGAACACAATAGCAAAGGATAGTCGAAGCTATCTCCACAACATCAAGCACGCGAGACTCACGATTTATACCGAGGTTCGACAACTCTAAGATAGAGTTCCTACTCCTCGTTGTTGAGGTGACCACGATGGTCGGAGTCTCTTTCACCTCCTTGCCTCTCCCTTGAGGCCCACATAAAGAGTGCCCAAGATTTTCACTAAGATCGAATGGGGATTACAAACACTTTGTGTGCCCTTACAAAAGAATCAACACATGAACAACATGGGCAAGCACAAATAACGCCTAGCCGGCTAGGATTCCAAGAATCCAAGAGCAACAAATGCAAAGCAAACCGACAAGAAGAGGAAATTGAATGCTCAAGTCATAGATCGATCCTCTCCACTCTCAAATCTCACTTCTCTCTCACAAATCCACCATGGATTGAAGCCTAGGAGCATAGAGGGAGAGAGAGACACTTTGGACTCTTTTTCTCAGGTGTAGGAGTGGAATAATGGGTGTCTCCGCCGCCCCACGGGAAGGGGCAGCTTATTTATTCCCGCAGCTCCTGACGCAAATAATGGGTGTCTCCGCCACCCCACGGGAAGGGGCGGCCTATTTATTCCCGCAGCTCCTGACGCACTACCGGTACTACCGGTGGAACCACCGGTACTACCGGTCCAACATTTTCGATCGTTGGAGCCTCCCGACCGTTGCACAAAGTTAGCCAACCGGTACTACTGGTCACCATCGGTACTACTGGTGAGGAACCGATACTACCACTAGTTCAAAATCCCGCAACTTGAGACGCGCAGGAATTTTGCCTACCGGTACTACCGGTGGCTCACCGGTACAACCGGTAGTTCATTTTCAGCACATAACTTCAGCACGCAGTTAAGTCTACCGGTACTACCGGTGGCTCATCGGTACTACCGGTAGTTCATTTTTCAGCACATCTTCTAAGTGCTCGTGAGTGCAAGGTATCTCTCAAACGCATATAGACCTTTGACATGAGCACTCTTATCCTCATCAAGCTAGTCTACTATACATCCCTCTTGATAGTACGGTTTTTCCTATAACTCAACCCGGTCAAACACTTCTCTAAACATCTATGACCGGTGAAATGAAATGCTCTAAGTTATACCTTTGCCTTGTGCATTCCTTTTCATCTCCTTCTCCAATGTTGATATAACCCATGCACTAACCTATCACAAATGATATGATCCACTTCATATCATCACATGACATATTGGTTCATCGATCTTGACTTCACTTGCCCTTCACCGTTGCCTTCGTCCATCGGTGCCAAGTCTTGCTCAAGCCTCCCGTCATGCGGTTAAACGCTTCAAGCCTCCAACTTGCCCTTCACGCTTGCAACCAGTCCATCAAGCTAAGTCATGCCTTGACCTTCTCCACCTTGTCACATGACTCCATGTCATGTTTCATATGCAATGAGCTCCTTCATTATCAAGTTGAGCACCATAAATATGCACAAGCCATCTCTTCATGACTTTATTGGTTGCTCACACTTGTGTACCTAAGGACTAAATCACCTGTGTGTCTCACATTAAACACATATTAGTCCACCTAAGTTGTCACTCAATTACCAAAACCAAACAAGGACTTTCACCCGTGCAAAATGACTAGTGGTGCCCCTGAGCCGCATCGTCCGCCACGCGCGACCTAGTATGGTTCGACCAAGTATACACGGCCCGAAAACGGCCGTTAGGGTTGCAGCCCCAAATCGCCGACTCATTTCTTTGTCCCCAATCCCTCCTCGTCGACTCTGTCCTCTCCACGATACACCGCTGCTCGCCTTCCGCCATCGAATCCAGTGACCGCCCCTGCCTTCCGCCATCGAATCCAGTGACCGTCCCCACCTTCCGCCGATGACTCCAGCGACCATGGTGAACTGAGGATCTGGATCACCCTCGCGCAAGCAAGAAGATGGTGTCCCTAGACGGAAGGACGCGCAGTGCCCTGGGTCGGCTCCTAGGGTTCCTCCACCAATGAAATGGATTCCAAAGGGGTGAGTTTTCCCTCTCCTTTTCAGTGTTGATTTCGATTTGCATGCATACAGACGCGTTAGGGTTGCGGCGTAAGATTTTTTCACCTTTTGTTGGTTTAGGATGGATCCCGACGGCGCCAGTAGATTGGCGATTAGGGTTCCCGCTTATGTAGAGCAAAGAGCAGATGGGCTCGGTGACTATCATGTGACTCAGAACTAGCTTCGGGTGGTTGACAAGGATAGGTTCAATTGGATGGGTTTTCAAGAGTTGCTTGATAAGGAGATAGTTCATGGTCAGGATCAAGAACTATAGGTTACATTATTGGACAAAGAAAAGAATGAGACAGTTCGCATAGACTCAGATAGTTCACTGTTACATGCATTTAACCAATATTGGGACAGTAGGAACCTACCACTCACAGTTGAGGTTGTTGATACATATCCTTGGAACAAAATGGCAGAACAGAATTCTTATTTGCCATTAGATATGATTTTGCCTGGTCATGCTGAGGAGGTGGTTGAGTCTGAAAACCATGCACATCCTAATTCTGAAGGTGAGCACAATGCCCCTGAGGCTGATGGTCAACACAATGCTCCTTAGCCTGATGGTGAGCACAATGCCCCCGAGGCTGATGGTGAGCACAATGCCCCTGATCCTGAGGTTGAAGATGATGACAGTGATGACAATGCCCCAGAGCCTAAGGATGATGATGACTGGGGAGAGAAGGATGAAGTAGAATATGTGGGGGTAGATAATGAAAAAGAGAAGTACAAGGATGTTCTAGATGAAGCTAAAAATGACCCTGCTTACTATCCTGACACTGATGAAGAAGAAGATGATCCACTGACACTGGATGATCAGAGGGACTGTGGGGGTTTGGTGCATTTTACTGACATAGATAACCCTAAAATTGTTGTTGGTGTTACTTTTGAGGATGGTTTCTGTTTTAAGAGGTGTATTAGGCAGTATGCTGTGCTTAATGAGTATGAACTTGCAGTTCCTTATAGTGACTCAAGGCGGTACAAAGCCTACTGCAAGAAGAGGAGGTGTAGGTGGAGGATTCATGCATCACAATGTCAAGATGGGAAGACATGGCATGTATTGGATTTTATTTGTGGATGCCTTTTGATTCTTTTTTGTTCTGTATATATTGATTCATGCCTTGACTTAATTTATTCTTCAATTGGTCATTGCAGATTAAGAAGATGCCACACAAGCATAAATATGCAGGGACAGGACAACAGGAAAAGAACAGCATGGCTACCAATCACTGGGTCAAGGACAGAGTTATAAATTGGCTTAGGGAAGACCCAACTATACAGGCAAAACCTTTGAAGAAGAGGTTAGAGGACAAGTATTGCATCAAGCTGAGCTACTACGTAGTGTGGGACGGCCGACAGATGGCATTGGATGAAATAATGGGTGGATGGGAGGATAGCTTTGTAGATATGTTTTCTTGGAAGAGGGAGATTGAGAAGAGATGTCCTAGCAGTGTTGTAGAGATTGAGTGGGATCTTGTGAATATGCAAAGGAGATTCTCTAGGATGTTTGTAGCACTAAAGCCATGCATTGATGGCTTCCTTCAAGGTTGCAGACCTTATTTAGGCATAGACTCCACTGTTTTGACAGCTAAGTGGAAGGGGCAGTTAGCAGCTGCTGTAGAAATAGATGGCCATAACTAGATGTTCCCAGTGGCCTATGGTGTCTTTGGCAGTGAGACTAAAGATAGCTGGGAGTGGTTCATGAAGATGCTTTACAAAGCAATTGGTTCTCCTCCTTGTCTTGTTATCTCCACAGATGCAGGTTTGTTAGTTTCATAAACTTATTACTGTTCTTCAAATGCAGAATCTTGTTCTTATTCCATATACTAACTACTGTTTTTGATCTTGTCTAGGTAAAGGAATTGATGATGCAGTTACAAAAGTCTTCACAAATGGTGTGGAACACAGGGAGTGCATGAGGCACCTTGTCAAGAATTTCCAGAAGAGGTTTAGGGGGGGAGTGTTTGAGAGGAACTTGTGGCCTGCATCAAAGTGCTATAGAATGACAACCCATGAGAGGCACTGGAATGAGATGTACAAAGCATGCCCAAAGGCCACAAGTTGGCTACTAGACAATCACAAGCAGTTGTGGGCAAGGGCCAAGTTCAGCACAGAAAGCAAAGTTGACTATGTCACAAACAACATTGCAGAGACATTCAATAGTTGGATCAGGGAGGAGAAATCTTTACCTGTGTTAGAGCTGATGGACAAGATTAGGCAGCTCATCATGGAGAGGTTCTGCACAAGGATGCACCTGGCTCAAAAACTATCAGGATTTAAGATTTTGCCACATGTAATGAAAGAGCTGCACAACAAGAGTAGAGGACTAAAGTACAACATACATAGGAGTGGGCCAATGGTTGGTGAGGTTGGAGGAGTGAATTAGGACCTAGTTCCATGGAGGTTCATTGTAGATCTGGAAAACAGAGAGTGCACTTGTAGAGGATGGCAGCTGACTGGACTTCCTTGTGTGCATGCCATAGCTTTCATTGCCACAAGGAGGGTGGAATTGGAGGATTATGTGGATCCATACTATTCTGCCCAGATGTTCAAGAAAGCTTATGCATCTGCAGTGCCTCCAATGCCAAGCAAGGATGAATGGGAAAAGGTAGACCTTGGGTTCAAACTTCTTCCTCCAGTTTGCAAAAGAGCAGCAGGAAGGCCAAGGAAAAGAAGGATGGTTGGAGTTGAAGAAGGTGGATCGAGCAGTAAAGGGAAGAGAAGGTGCAAAAGATGTGGTGGATTTGGTCACCTATAGAAAACATGCAATGAAACTGTCAATGACCCTGATGCACCACCACCTGCACCAGCAAAGAAGAGGAGGACTTACAAGCCAAAGATCTTGTATGTACAAACAAAAGAAGATGAACCTAAGAGTCAGAAGAGAAAGGCCCCCAGCAAGAGGAATAAAGCCAGCAAGAAGAATAAGGGAGCAACTGCTGCACAGAAGGATGCAACACCTGCTGCACAGTAAGTGATCCATCTATAATCTCCTTTCCCTTTTTGTATCATGCAACACATGTTGTTAGTTTACTAAATGAAAACATGCCACCTAGTAGAGTTGCAACATCCCCTGTCACAAGGAGTCAGTCCAAGCAAGTGGCAGGTAGCCCAAGGCCAGTGACTAGGAGTCTAGCTGCCACAACAACTAGCAGTCCAAGCTCTAGAACTGTCAGGAAGAAGAGGTTACTGGAGGTCTAGGAGCATGAGGAGGACAGAAGATGAGACACAAGAAAGACAGAAGATGAGACAGGATGGCCTTCTGTTATTTTGGCAACTTTTGTAAGCTTTTGTGTGCTCTTCTGTGAACTTGGTTGGTTATGTGCAGTAAGCACAAACACTTGGTTAATTTCTGAACTTGGTTGTGTAACTTATGCCAGTTGCTACTGCCTATTGGTTGTGTAATGTTTGATACTAGAGGCTCCTATGCCCCCTGAACCTGGTTATGTAATGGATGACATTTGGTTATCGAAATTTGTTTGCTTTTGTCTATATCTTGCCAAAGTTTAGGATCTCGAATCAGTATTGAATTGCAGCAAATATATAGAGATTTCAGCAAAATACATGATACTTGCATTCTCAAATGAGTCTTGATTACATTCAGTTCATAGATACAAACTTGCATTCTCAAATGAGTCTTGATTACAAAGTTCATGGTTTGTAGTACATCAAAATGCACAGGACAACTACTACAAACAAACTGGCCACATGCAGCCACCTATTCAAACTCTGTTGGCTAGCTAAGCTTCTAACATGGACACTAACAGCTAGAACATCATTGGTCAACAACTGCACAGTGTTCTGCAGAGCCTGAAATCCGGCCATCAGTGTTTCCAAATCGATACCATCACTGACCGGCTTCCACATCAAGAAACCGCACTTGCTGTTGCCCTGTTCACGAAATTGAAACCCAAGATGAATACGATGAACCCTAGATCGGGATTCACAACTGAGAAACATGAACTCACCCAATCCCGATTCGTGCAAGTGTAGAACTGCTTCTCCGGGTTCTTAAGGGTCCTCAACGTCCGCTCCACGACGGTTGGCATCCGGCAGAAAGGGCACAAGGGCTGCCCACCCGCAGACTCCTGCCCACTCGCTCCACGCGAGCCTGTTGATGATGAAGCGCGCGAGCCTGTCGCCATCCCTACGCCGAGCTGCACCGCGCTGCGCCCGCCAAGCCCAACCGACCACGCTCGTGAAGAAGACCAGGTCGCCGACCTCCGCCTGTGAAGACGCCGTGGACGCTCGTGAAGAAGGGAACGGGGATTGGGGACGGAGAAATGAGTCGGCGATTTGGGGCTGCAACCCTAACGGCCGTTTCCGGGCCGTGTATACTTGGTCGAACTAGACCAGGTCGCGCGTGGCAGACGATGCGGCTTAGGGGCACCACAAGTCATTTTGCACGGGTTTGACCGCGTGGACCGAGCTGCGGTGTCCACTGGCAATATTTCACTGAACCAGAGTGTCCATGGGCAAAACGTGAAACTGACGATGTCCCCCAGCAAATGGCGACCACTTTCGGTGTCCAACAGCCAATTCTCCCTAAATAATAAGTCACTGTTCGACTGGTACATGAGCCGGCTGATTCCGGCTGATTGAATAGTGTTCAATGACGAATGGTACATGAGCCGGCTGATTGAATAGTGTTCCATGACAGATGGTACATGAGCCGGCTGACTCCAGCTGATTGAATAGTGTTCCATGACGGATGGTACATGAGCCGGCTGACTCCGGCTGATTGAATAGTGTTCCATGACGGCTGGTACATGAGCCGACGGATTCCGGCTGATTGAATAGTGTTCCGTGAGAAATAATAAGCTGAAACAAACTGAAAGTAGTTCAAACAAAAATATGTGGTCCCGAGCTTAAAACTGTCAGCCTAATAAATAGATTCTTTTACAATGATAATTGTCAAGAAGACGCCAGTATTTTCACTGTCTTTTTACACCGGGGAAGCTAGAAATGCTAGTAAAAATAGGTTTGAGACTGCTAGTACAAATCTTGGTTGTACAAGTGTCATGGAAAAGTGAGATGTTAGCACCAAATACATACATATATAAGATTAATCATCCATAAAAATGTGTTTTACGTGCCTCAACATAGCCACAGAAACTCATCCAGAGATTCATAGCATCGCCATTCTTGTGTAGGGCACGAATAGAATAGCTTTCGTGTTGATAAAGTTATATGTGCATGCCCACAAAAGTAAAAAGTTGCACAACAAACGAAAGCGTGCATTTTTCCTAACTAATAAAGATGACAAAAAAGAAGTCATTGCACTAATAAGAAAACCATTGTATAGAGACGGCTCTCTTTTTTTAAGTAGAGACGACGACTCAATCTACAATCATTTTTAAAAATAGTTTTCAAAATAAACCACATTTAAAATTGTATTTATAGGCATAGTTGGTATTTTTAGTCGCCTCTACAAATGCTCTTACCTTTAGAGGCAGCTCTAGAATCAGCCGCCTTTAGAAATAGATTTATAGAGGCAGTGGATCTAAAACCGCCTCTAAAAATTAATTTGTAGAGATGTTTGGATCTAGGGATCTAGAACCATCTCTAAAAGTAGGCGCAACATAGTAATTCTTAAGTTTCTCAAATGAAGTTAGATAAAGACAAATTTTATGTCAAAGTTGTATGTTTTGTTGAGATCTACAACTTTTAGTTGACAATTTTTGATTTGAAATCATTTGGATCCAACAATTTATTTGAAGTTCTCACATTTTAAAATTCAATTATTTTGAAATTTCCAAATGATATTGTATGAAGAAAAGACCAAAGCCAAAATTATATATGTGAAAAGATATAAAACATTGCATTAGATAAATATTTCATTTGAAAACATTTATCTAAGAAAAATTATGTTTGAATTTCTCACATGAATTATGACGTTGAGAAGGCTTTTGAGACCATATATGATTTGCACAGTAGAAAATCTTGCGTGTGTGGCTGCCTAGTAGGGCATCTCTAGATTACTTTTAAGCTCACTTATGATTTTTTTTATTTGTAAAATTAAAATGATTTGTAGATGCGGCTATTGTTACCATCTGGCTGTATAAATCTTAATTTTAGGGTGGCCTTGCAGCTGCCTCTATAATTTAAACCCACTTATTTCTAGCAACATAAGCTCAAAGATAGATGTCTGAGCCAGTCACCACAAAAGAAGTATGTAAAATTACTTCTTAAAAAGCTGGCCGTAAAATCTCGCAAAAAAAAAAACTGGCTGTAATTGTGGTATTTGTTACATCAATGATCCGACATGCCTAACATATACGCTTGCATTCCGGTGGTTTGTGTTCGATACACATGGGAGATCGAGGAGTGAGAGGCTCGGCGCATGTGCATCGCCATTTTTTGTGTAGAGCACGAATGGAATAGCGTTTGTATTGAGATAGGTAGATATGCATGTCCCCCAAAGTAAAATCTACAAAAGAACTAAAGGAATGGGAACAAAGAAAGGACCTTGAGATAGGTAGATTTGCATGTCCCCAAAAAGCAAAAAGCTGCATAAAAACTAAAGGAATGGGAACAAAGAAAGCACCGAATGATATACAGCCACTGATTTGCATATGATTGCAAGCATGTTGCTGTTTTTATGGAACAGGAGGAGCTCGCGCCCCTACTCAAATTTGAGAAATTTATTAGGAAAAAACAAGACAAGAAGTCCAAGGGCTCCTGCAGAACAGAGAACAGTCCAGAGGTCAAAGAAAAAAAAAAGAAGAAAGGAACAAGAAGAGGGAGATTAAACGAACTGATCTAGCCAAAAGTTAATATGAAGAAGGTACTTTTTCTTTGCGCGAAGTATAATGAAGCCAAAGACAGTTCTGAAGATCTATGTTTGCATTTCATAGCGGTTGCCTCTTCTCCTCTGAAAATTAAATTGTTTCTCACTGTCCAGATGCTCCAACAAAGAGTGATAATAATTTCCATGAAAAAAGGGACATTAAGAATTCGGCAAATATGAGATCACGCCAACGCTGTCCAAACCCAAGTGTTGCAAAACTTCCAACAGAAAGGACTAAGAAACAGAGTCAAAGGCCTTCGAGATATCCAATTTAAGGAAGATATGAGCCTCCTTTGTCCTATATAAGGATTTCATCATCTATATACCAAAATAAAATTATCGTGTATGTTTTCTCCTCTCACAAATGCACTCTGATTTGCTGAGAACAAGATTAGGAAGCAATGGGGGCAACCAGTTAGCCAAGATCTTCGTTACCAACTTCTCAAAACTGTGTATTTAGGCTTATAGACCAAAAGACCTTTACTTCCACAGCCTCTGACTTCTTGGGCAGCAAAGTAATAACGGCTGTGTTGAGACGCCCAAAATTGGCATCCAGGGACATGAAAAGGTCTTATTAAAATACTGAATACAAAATATATAAAAACTCCGGGGTACGGGTATATGTGGATGCCCCCGATGACGGCGATTGCTACCAACAACGCAGTGAAGCGCCATCATTCTTCCCTTCTTGGGTGCGCAGGTGCAGATTCCATACATCGATCTTGCATCATTTATTATATGGTGTTTAGTACTTCGCCTAGCTTTCTGTTGTTATCGCTTATATATATGCTTATTTATTTATTGTCTGTGCTCTCATGCATGGTAATTCTCTAGTAGAGATCGATCGAAGGCGACGGCGGCGAAACGAAAGCGCGCGGCGAGCCGGTGACGTACTGCTCATCGATCGATCAGCGGCCGGCCGGTATGGGTTTCAGCCCACCGGTGCCGCAGAGGGACAGCGACTGGGAGATCCGCGTGGCCGTGCTGCTGAGCTTCTCCTTCCAGGTGCTCCTGTTCCTCGTGGGCCCGACGCGCAAGCGCACCGCAAACCCCATGGTCCGCTTCTCCTGCTGGTCCTGCTATCTCCTCGCCGACTGGGTCGCCGACCTCGCTCTTGGCCTCCTCGTCAACAACCTCGGCAACATCGGCGGCAACGGCTCCGGCTCCGGCATCGGCGGCAACATCGGCGTGAACATGAAGCGTGGTGGTGGCGTGGCCAGCACGGCGGGAAGCAGCGGCAGCCCCAGCATCTTCGCGTTCTGGACGCCGTTCCTCCTTCTCCACCTGGGCGGGCAGGACACCATCACGGCCTACTCCATCGAGGACAATGAGCTCTGGCTCCGACACCTCATCAGCCTCCTGTTCCAGCTCTTCGCCGCCTGCGTTGTCTTCTCCTGCTCCATCCAGGGGAACCCCATGATCCCCGCCACCGTCCTCATGTTCGTGGTCGGCGTCATCAAGTACGGCGAGCGCACTTACTCGCTCTACTCCAGCAGCGTCGACGGCATCCTCGCCAGCATCCTCCCGGCGCCTGATCCGGGGCCTAACTACGGCAGGCTCATGAACGTGTTCAGCGGCAGGAAAAACGCCGGCCTGGGCGTCGAGATCGTCGCCGCCAATGGTGTGGCCCATCAGTTCCGGCAAGACCAAACTAGGCACGTGGTGTCCCGGCTGGCGAGGGACGTCGGCAAGAGCCTCGAAGAAGTGGCCTACGACCTCTTCACCATCTTCCGGAGCGTGTGCTATGATATCAACCTCGGGCACAGAGAGCGCGAGACCAGCCAAGCCTTCTTCCTCGACCGCGGCGCCGGCGAGAACGACATGGAACTGGAAGCGAGTAAGGCGGTGGAAGTGGTGGAGCTGGAGCTCAACTTCATGTACGACATGGTGCACACCAAGGAGCCCGTCGCCCACACCATGGCCGGTATCATCCTCCGCGGGATCAGCTCCGTCTGCATCGTCTACTCCGCGGTCTCCTTCTTCCTCCTCGACAAGGGCAGCATTCGGCGCGTCGATGTCGACATCACCTACACGCTGCTGCTCGGTGCGCTGGCGCTGGACGTGGCCGCCATGGTCATGCTCATCTTCTGCTCGAACTGGACGCTGGTGTTCCTCGACAAGTCGACGTCCAGCTCCAGCTCCAGCTCCAGACTGCTAAAACTAAAACGGCTTGCACAGCGGGTCATGAGACCGCTGCGGCCAAAGCCGCGACGACGCTGGTCAGAAGAAAAGGCACCGCAGCTCAACCTCATCACCTACTGCCTGGGAAAGCTTGACGGCGAAGAGGCATCTGCCACTCTGGCAGGCCGCCGCCTGTGGGCAAGCTATCCGGGTTGTATCCGGGCGCTAGGCAAGGCCGCCCACAAGCTGCGTGCGGCGGAGATCTTCGACGACATCTTCTTCGTCAGGCGCGAGCCGCTGCAGAGCATGGTGGGCCTCCGTACGGAAGAGGGCTCCGACGACATGATCAAGTTCATCTTCGCGGAGCTCAAGAGCGCCGCCAAGCAGGTGAGGAGATCCACGGCTGTTGCCGGCGAGGAAGTCTGGAGGTCCAAGGCTGCGGCCAAGGCGTTTCGGAAAGCCAGGCACAGGGATGTGGAGGAGATGAGGAAGGCGTGCAGCCACCGTGGGGAGAGAGCCCTCGAAGCAATGAAGAAGAGGATCCCCGGGGACTCGATGATCAAGAGAGCAGAAGACGATGAGACGACGGGGATCAAGGAAGAGGACGAGGAGGACGTCGACGACAGGCTCATCCAGTGGGACGTCCTGATGGACAGCGTCATCTACCGGGACTTCGACGAGTCCCTGTTGATGTGGCACATCGCGACGGACCTGTGCCTCACCTCCGATGACGACGACTCCGCCTCAAAGAAATGGATGTTCATCAGCAAGACGCTGTCGGAGTACTTGCTGTACCTGCTGGTGAGGCAGCCCAAGATACTCGCGGCGTCGGCCGGCGTCGGGCAGATGGCATACCAGGACACGTGCGCGGAGGCGCGGCGCTTGTTCGAGTCGGCGGTGATGTGGGAGCCCGACCACGAGGACGCCCGGAGGATGCTGCTGCACACGAGCACCGCCGTGGATCCCGAGCTGGTCAAGGGCGGCCGCAGCAAGTCGGTGCTGTTCCCCGCCTGCATCATCGCCAAGGAGCTCAGGAAGCTCCAGAGCAAGGGTGACATGTGGGTGCTGACGGCCGGCGTTTGGGTGGAGATGCTCACGTACGCGGCGGCCAAGTGCAAGGGCACCACGCACGTGCAGCAGCTCGCCCGCGGCGGCGAACTCATCACCTTGGTCTGGCTCCTCATGGCGCACATGGGGATAGGGAACATTTACCAAAAGACGGCGGCGGATGATACCACTTCAAAGCTCATCATCCGTCACCAGTAAGGTAGTGCTCGAGTTAATTCAGCTAATAAAACAGTTTCTGATCGAGGTTAGTTTATCTTTTATGGTGGAGCAGCTCCGTCTCCGTTTAGCTTCAGTTTATGCTGTTAGACGCCTGACAAAACAGTTTGTTCCGGTTGTTGAAAAGGATAAAATGTCCACTTATCACTTGCGATACCTGGCAGTCATATGTGTGCCGAAAAGATACCATACTTGTGTTTTTCAAGACTCCAACTCGAGAACCTAATGTTCATGTTATGAACGACGTAGAGCAATATAAAGTAAAGAATCAAGCCACAGAGGAGACACACGATTTAACGTGGAAAACTCCTTCAATGTGAAGGGGAAAAACCACGGGCACCAGCCAGCAACAATCTCACTATATCTCAAGAGTTTGGGTTACACGCTTATGGCGGCTTACAAGAGAATCAAGTCTCCACGAAACCCTAGCAAGGGTATATATATAGCGTACCGTACCGCGGGGGGCTCCGCCCCCCGCACCTCCCGACCACAGGGGCGAGGCCTGATGGGCCGGCTTCAGACTCCGCTACACTCCGGCCCAAGCCTCCGGCGACGGACCTCCGCTCCGCTCCGTCAGAAGCCCGGCCTATATCCTGGAGTGAATTTGGAACAACTCCAACAGTTCATGTACCAACTAACACTACTACATAAAAAAAAGACTTATTGCCCAAAAGATACCAAACAGTTTGTTCTATGGAGCCTGATGATTTGCCCGTCTCGGTTAATCTAGTAACGGAGACGGGTGCCGCTAATGACCATTGACGGAGACGGCTACTCTAGTAAGCCCACCTACTCAATTTTTGGGTGAAAACTGGCGTAATATCAAATTTGAACAAATTAAAGGAGAGGTAAAGTAGAGTTAGAGACAAACAAATGCTTTCCATGTGATGGTGACATAAAAACGTTTTATAGATTATCAATAGCCAACTTACATGCTTATTTGGTGGTTTTATTTAAAAATTTGAGAAGTGCATTTGAAAAGCAATGCATGTAAGTTATGTTTTTTTAACTATTTTACTAGAAAGTTGGAGAGGTGTAATTTTAGTTACTTCAAACTGTATAAGATTTTCTTTATGTATTGAAAAAACTTATGACATAGCAATAAATGTTTTCACTCGTCGGGTTCTCAGGCCCGCTACCAGTAAGGCAGGACCGTCAGAGGCACTAGCTGAGCCTCAAGGGGAGTCAGTTGAGACCACAGCTCCAGAGGTGACAGTGACAGCTCCAGAGGCCACCCCAGCTGCACCTACACCGGCAGAGGCCGAGGCAGATGATGAGTCAGACGAGTCAGACCTTCAGGACTTCATCATGCTGGATCGCAGAGCTGCAGCTTCTTCACCTTCTTCTCCAGCCCCAGACACTTAGTTTTTGGTGCTAGACGCCAAAGGGGGAGAGAGGGTCGAGTATAGAGATAGGGGGAGGGATTTGGATCTTTATATGCTTTTATTCCCTGTACTCTTTCATCATGTCTACTTTTATACTTTTGTCTATATGTGTGATGTGATGATGGTTGATGTTTATATGATTGCATGTGACAAACTCTTGAGTATCACTAATATATCTTGTGAGTTGTCTCATGGTTCATGATATATCTCTTTGCTTAAACACTATTCGAGATTCCGCGCTATACTCCGATACATCCCTTGTGAATATCATGAGGTACATGTTTTTCATTCATATCTATAAGTACCATGTTTCGTGATTTGGTTTGGGTGAGCAAGTATGCTTCATTACAACTTCACTAACCCTTGCTCAACCATTCCAAGTCACCACAAAATCTAATCCATAACTCTTATACATACTCGAGTTTCTATTGTCGTCAATCACCAAAAAGGGGGAGATTGAAGAATCATGGCCCTAGTTGATTTCGATGATTAACGACAATTAGAGATTATTATGGCTAACGTGTGTTTTGCAGAGGCTATGCGTAGCTTAGCCATAGTGATCAAGGAGAATGGGCTCAAATGGTCATCACTTAGCCCCCAAGATGGATATCGTTTCGGTTTTCTAAAAGACATGATGAAGACCCTAGAATGATAGGCTAAGTGCCATAAGGAGATGAAGGGCACTTAGAATTAGATAGGGCTTCTCTTTTTACCTTTGACCGTACTATTAAGAGGGGTTGAGATTAGTAGCTTGACTTAGGAAAGCTTCATAACTTAGGTGTGGTGCACACTTGACTTCCTTAGCTCTAAGCAAGCCTATGGTGACAGTAAGATAGCCTAGAACAACTTCCATATTCATCGCGACGAAAAACGGAGTTGTCAAAATCGTTTTCTGGGCGTCGGACGCTCCTGGCAGGGGCGTCGGACGCTGTCCGTCGGCAACGGACAGAGGCGTCGGACGATGGGTGGTTGAGTCCACAGCGTCCGTCGACCTTCCAGAGAGGATGTTTTCTGGCTAAGTTTTTTAGGGTCCGTCGGACGCTGTTCGTCGGCCAGGCGTCGGACGCTGCCGAGAGCGTCCGTCGACCTTCCAGAGAGGGTGTTTCTCAACCCTAGCCAGAGTGTAGCGTCGGACGCTGTGGTTTGAGCGTCCGTCGCTCAGTGACGTAGCGTCCGTCGCTGGGAACAGTGTGTCAGAACTAGCCGTTGGGCAGGGTGTCGGACCGTCCGTCGCCTAGGCGCCGGAGCGTCCGTCGCCCAAACTATGAACAGAAACTAGCCGTTGGGCATGCGACGGACCGTCCGTCGCCTAGTCGACAGAGCGTCCGTCGCCAACTTAAAATGCCAGCCCGAGGCAGTTTTCAGAGGGTCTATTTATAGCCCCTCCCACTTCTCTCCCATCTGGTCTTTTGCTCATTTGAGTTGTTGAGTTTGTTGAGAAGGTTGGGAAGAGAGCAAGAGCCCTAGAGAGAGAGAGTGATTCGCGAATCCATCCATCCTCTCTCTAGTTCATCAAAGAGTTCAAGTGTGCATCCTCTAGTTGTGAATCTTGAGTGAGTCAAGCGAAGATCGAGGCTTGTTACTCTTGGTGATCGACATCACCTAGACGGTCCGGTGGTGCTCGGAGGAAGGTGATCGCCGGAGGATTGTCGGCGGCCCTTCTCCATCGACGTTTGTGATCGGTTGTGGGCGATTCACCGAGCCGGAGTGGCGAAGAATCAGCCCGTAGAGAGCACTCATCCCTTGCGCGGGATTGAGGGGGAGCTATACCTTGCGAGGTGCTCCAACGAGGACTAGGGGGGAGTGTCGACTCCTCGATACCTCGGCAAAATAACGCCGTGTCAAGCATCTCTTTCCCTAACTCTTTATTACCGCATTACTTTCCGCACTTGTCTTTCAATTCATACTAGAATTGTGTAGGAAGTTTTTGCTTTCCATTGACTTGCTTTTGCTTTCTAGCTAGGACACACAAGCGGTAGGCACTAGGGGTTAATTGGCTCTTTATAGGCTTAATTCTTGCTTAGAAATTAAAAAGAGTCCAATTCACCCCCCTTGGGCATCTTGATCCTTTCACCTACAACATGGAACGACCCAATGACGAATAGCTCTGTTGTCAGAACGTATTCAGCATAGAAGGTCATGTTTCTTATAGTGAAACCCCACAAATTGGGGTAAAACAATAAAACCCAGCCAGTCACATACATTTATAACACACATTGAAAACACCAATAATATTTGTGCTGCTAGCTTAGCGAATCGAAGGACCTCACCAAAGATGGAAGAAAATATTGGAGGCACCAAAATTGCAGATCTAGAGTTTCAAAATCTTGAGGATGAGTCCCACTTGGTCTCCTCTCCGGCCCCCAAATTTTTACAATTTGAACCTTTTTTTGAATTATTTTCACGTTTGGACCCCTGGAGGAACTATTCGCAGAAATGGACCCTGGGAGTCGGCGCCATGCCCCACGGCGCCGAGGTAACAGAGCTTGGCGCCATGCCCCACGACGCCGAGCTTTGCGACCAGAACCAACGTGGCAACCGACGTGGCAGGAAGGTCGGCGCCACGGAACACGGCGCCATAGATCACGGCGCCGAGCTATGTAATACAGAAATACATGTGAAGTTCAGTTGGTTGAGGCTTGAGGTGTTGAGCCTTTGGTTGTGGGTTCGAACCCAGATCTATACATTTTGTTATGTTTTTAAGCAATATTTTTTATAGAATACATTTTGTTTATAATTATGAATTAATTTTAATTATAAGTAAGTATAATATTTTTATATGATGTATTTATTTAATTATAATTATGGAGTAACTATTTATTTATTTATTTATTAGTTTATATATCTCGACTAAAATTTATCGATGGATAAAAAGTTATTTCAAAATCAAAGCATTAGAACAACCAAACTCATTGTTTCAAACATCAAATAAAAAATAAATTATAAAACGGAATGTTTCAAGAGCTTATAAAAATAAATTAAATAATTCTTATTTTGAAATTAAATAAAAACAAATTATAAAAAAGTAGTAAAAATTGTGTTGATTCATTACTTTGAATCCACAACCAAAGGCTAAAACACCACATGCCTTGACCAATTGAACTACACATGTGGCTTTGAAGAAAACTAGAAACAAATATTACTTGTTCTATTTACAAAGGCTAGATATATAAACTAATAAATAAATAGTTACTCCATAATTATAATTAAATAAATACATCATATAAAATATTATACTTACTTATAATTAAAATTAATTCATAATTATAAATAAAATGTATTCTATAAAAAATATTGCTTAAAAACATAGCAAAATGTATAGATCTGGGTTCGAACCGACGACCAAAGACTCAACACCTCAAGCCTCGACCAACTGAACTGCACATGTGTTTCTGTATTACATAGCTCGGCGCCGTGATCTATGGCGCCGAGCTTGGCGCCGTGCTCCGCGGCGCCGACCTTCCTGCCACGTCGGCTGCCACGTTGGTTCTGGTCGTAAAGCTCGGCGCCGTGGGGCATGGCGCCAACCTAAGGGTCCAAATCTGCAATTAGTTTCTCCAGGGGTCTAAATGTGAAAATATTTCAAAAAAAGGGCCAAATTCTGAAAATTTGGGTCTCCAGCCACCTTGTTCTCCCTTTATTTCTGCTCTTCCATCTTGCTGGCTCTACCTGTTTTATTGTTGAGGCTCTCTCTCTTGTTTGGAGGCTGAATCATTGGCTTGAGAGCTCTTTCGCTTCTCTTGTAAGGCAAGGAGTAAATGCTCGATGCACACAAGATTAGTCCACTTCATTAAACTGCTTCCATTACATGTGGGCCTGTGTTATGTATATAGCTCAATGGTTAGGGCGGTTAGGGCGCGTGGGACGAGGGCTAAGACGAGGGACGAGGACTTGAGGAAGACGGCGGCTGTTGTGCGCTATGGTGGCTGCTGGGATCGAGAGGAGGGAGTTGTGGAAGCAGCAGAGATGGTCGCGCTACAGTAGCCGCGGTGCTACAGTGCCCGCGGGTACTCACAGCAAGACGGCGGCTGTGAGAGAGACGAGAGCGGCGGCTAGGGTTTGGGGTCGCTGGGAATGCCGGCCGCGGGGCTCCGCACACGGCCGGCAAGAGGGAAGGGGTTTCCTTGTAATCTCTTGCTTGATTTAGATTGATACATCTCCTCTCATTATATAGAGAGGATTTACTTGGCCCCTAAGCAAGCGACTAATTAACCCTAATGGGCTAAGGCCCAATAAGCCCTTGACTCTCCTAACACTAAACCCCCCTGGACATGCAGCTCGTCCTTGAGCTGCGACCTAACAATGACTCTACGTAACACAAACCTAACACCTAAAATAAGCTTTTTATATCTCGGCTTATTTTATTATTCTCAACCTGAATTGGACTCCGACTCTTTATTTTGGACTCCTGAAGATAAAGCGGACACCATTCGCGGGCTAGAGCGACACGTGTGCAGCCACCTGGATCCCAAAGACGTCATCTGGACGAAAGGCCACCAGGAATTGGTTGCAACAACGACCAGCGGAGGCGTCCTCGCGGTGGTTGGTGACGAAAAACAGCGGCACTAGGCAAAACGCTCCTGCCGCTGTCGAGATAGACGAGGAGGGAAGCGCCTGCCCAACAGCCGCCGACGTAGAGGTGGAGTTCGCAGCCCACGGAAAAAATAGCATGCTCGCGCTTGAAGACGGTAGAGGATCGGCGTGGTTGCTGGCCGTTCGACCAAGCGAGGTCGTGCTCCCCTGCGCTGAGGTCGACCGATCCGGCGAGGTCGCGCTCCCCTATACTGAGGTCAACCGTCTCGAAGGTCGCCTCGTGCATAGGTGAGCGCATCTTCTGCAGCCGCTGGCGCGCTAAGAGGCCACGCGCCGCCGCCTACAGCCGCACTGCTGCAGACAACTTGCAGGTAAACGACAGGATCGGCGCCGTTGGCGGTGGCGGTGGGGACGCAGGCAATCTGTATCCTGGCGACGTCGATTTGCATGGCGGCGACACTGGCTTGCATCGCGGCGAGAGAGCTCAATAGCCCCGCCCGGGACTCCTCGGAGAGCAGCGTCGTTGGGGGTGGCGGTGGTGGCGCAGGCTAGACAAACCCCGCCTAGGCAGCCGGCATCGCGGGCGCAGGCAGCGGCGGGAGAGGTGGCTAGACAAGCCCCGCCCAGGTCACCGGCATCGCGACTGGCGTCGCAGGCAGCGGCGGGAGGGACAACTGGACAAGACCCGCCCAGGTCGCCGGCATCGCGACCGGCGTCGCAGACAGCGGCGGGAGGGGTGGCTAGACAAGCCCCGCCCAGGTCACCGGCACCGCGACCGGCGTCGCAGGCAGCGGCGGGAGGGACGACTGGACAAGACCCGCCTAGGTCGCCGGCATCGCGACCGGCGTCGCAGACAGCGGCGGGAGGGGCAACTGGACAAGCCCCGCCCAGGTCGTCGGCATCGCAACCGGCGTCGCAGGCAGCGGTGGGAGGGGCGGCTGGACAAGCCCCGCCCAGGTCGTCGGCATCACAGGCAGCGGCGGGAGGGGCGGCTGGACCAGCCCCGCCCAGGCAGCCTGCATCGTGGCCGGCGTGGAGATGACGGAGATCACACATTAGGCCGCCGGTGGTGGTGCGGTGGACGGTGGCGGCAGCAACGTAGTGGAGGGAAACGAAGAGATAGAGCGGTTAGGGCGCATGGGACGAGGGCTAAGGCGAGGGACGTGGACTTGAGGGAGACGGCGACTGTTGTGCGCTATGGTGGCTGCTGGGATCGAGAGGAGGGAGTTGCGGGAGCAGCAGAGATGGCCGTGCTACAGTAGCCGCGGTGCTACAGTGCCCGCGTGTACTGTTCACAACAAGACGGCGGCTGTGAGAGAGACAGAGAGCGGTGGCTAGGGTTTGGAAGTCGGTGGGAACGCCGACCACGGGGCTCCGCCCACGGCCGGCAAGAGGGATGGAGTTTTCTTCTAATCTCTTGCTTGATTTAGATTGAATACATCTCCTCTCATTATATAGAGAGGATTTACTTGGCCTCTAAGCAAGCGACTAATTAACCCTAATGGGCTAAGGCCCAATAGGCCCTTGACTCTCCTAACAACCTGACACATAGCAAATACTCTCTTCAATTCTTAACTCATGCGAAGGATTCCCAAAAGCAAATGGCAGTATGGTACAAAAAGGAAAATACTAATCCATTACCTTCTTGCTGATGGATTGGATAGATTTATATTTCCAAAGCAAGTAAAATCTCCACCAGAGATTCTTATCTTAAAGTCTTAAACTGAAGGAAGCCATATGTTCTAAGACAGTAAGTGGGACAAATATAGGCTGGATCCAGAATCCTGAGTAACTGCATGCTTCCATGAATTTTTTATTCCTGTATATGTCCTGACGATAATTCAAAACAACGTATTGATCAAATGCCAAGGAAAATTTGGAGAATAAACTAATGACCCAAAGCATTCAGCAACCAAACAAAGTTGTGAGATCTGTAAATTTGGTTTTGTAGATAATTAAATAGAGGAGTAAATAGATATTGATGCATTTTCAAAACATTAAAAACTTTCAGCAAACTTTGTATAAAAAATGGGACCTCACACAAACATCAGACCCAGAAGCTTTAAAAAAACTAAACATTGGAAACTAAAATGATTTACTAAATTTAAAATCAATTCCCAAACTACAAAAAGAATAATCTGATATATTTACAGTTTTCCTGGCCCATGACATTTCCTGACAAATACCAAATCAATCGAATGCCATAGTTTATTTTCTGAGTGATTCTAGGAGTCACAAAAAACAAACCTACAATGTTTGCAAAAAGGGTAAATCTGTAACAGGTAGATCATTCCAAGGGTTAGTTGGACATTATCATTGTCATGAACTCATGCGTACGATATGAGATCAAAATTCTTTGATGCCAAAGGGAAGATCCTGGAGAGTGAGAAATGATTTAGCCACTGTTTCTAATTGTTAGAATATATATATGGAATACATATGTGCTATGCGTGTGTATATGTTAGGCGTGTGCATGGTACAGCCGGCCAGCCCCATATATGGTTAGAGAGATATCAGGAGATCTTGGCAGTCCTATTTCTATAAGCTACCAGATCTCCTCTCCTATATATATGTACATAGGTCTCTCCAATCAATCAATCTACTATTCCACGCAATCCTAATTGCTTTCACTAATAGATATTGGTATTACGGGTGATTAGGCTAGAATCTCTGTAATATTTGATTTTAGTAATAACGAACATGTAAATTAGGATTGAAGCACTTTATTATTACCTGTAACAGAGTGCTAAGAGACCACGTAGAATTACCCATAGCACCTAACTCAAGAGGTAATAGATTCATATGCTCGAGCCAGCAGCTCCATATCATTTATCGTTACATCAGGAATATGGGAGATAAGGTTCCAGTCATCCCCCACTCCGTCCTTGTAATGCCTGGTCAAGCCACGGCAGTTAAAAATGAACAATTTCTGCAGGGCTGTAAGATGTTTTATGGACTGGGGGAGGAACTCAAGTGCAGAACATTCGCTGATATGGAGTGACTGAAGTGCAGACAGTTGTCCAATACCCTCAGGCAGCATGCAAAGAGTGGAACATCGCACTATGTGTAGCAGCTGGAGGGAGGTGAAGTTCTGTAAAACTTCCCAAACCGGCGCTGAGCACGTCACTCCATGTAGTCTCAGCTCCTTGAGCATAGAACCTGCCACAAGGGTGTTGCAGGAGGACAAAACTGGTGGTGTAGGCGGACAGGAAAACAAACTACCTGGGGACACCAGATGTTCATTGCTTTCTTCAAATGCCAACGCCTCCAAACCTGGTGGCAACCAGGGCTTCACAAATAATTTTGGGCAGCGCTCTATATGTAGATTGGTCAGCACAGGGAAACAATACTGCACTCCCACCTGTTCCTCACAAATTTCCAAACCATTTGTGACCCAAAGCTCTTCCAAATTAGGCATTCCGATCAACGATAAGTTCTTCAATGAAGGCAACTCCACAAATCCTTGCAGACACTTCAAGTTAGGAATAAGTTGGAGTGATAGTTCAATTAGCCAAAGAAATTTAGGTGAGCTGGTTTGATTTGGCATAATGGATTCCAAACAGGAAGAATCACGTTGCTTCCTCATCCAACATGGCAAATAGGGACCCACATAACCAATAATTTGTAAGAACTCAATTCCTGATGGTGGTTCAAGAGAGTCCAGCACGCTCAGATCTTCTTCAATATCTGACACTAATTCTTCCTCCGTTTCATTTCGAGACCAATTCAATGTCAGTGAATGTATGTTATTCTTCTTCTTCAAGCAAGCTTTCTTGGCATCACCTGGATCCTTTAGATATTTGAGGTTACAAAATCTCAGCCAACCACTAATCATATCAAGATTTTCAAGCTCTGATATTCTTGCATCATCTCCACTACATCCCACAACAAACAGGCCAAGCCATCTCAAACGAGTCAGCTGACCAAACCCTGATGGCATACAATGAAGTTTTGAGCAACCATTTAAGTACAATTCTTCAAGCCTTCTTAAGTTTGTTATGCCTTTGGGCAACTCCACTAACTTCGTGCAATATTCAAGATTTATGCATTCCAGAGTACCAATTAATGTGACCCATTTAGGAAGTAAGATGATACCGGTTCGAGTAAGATCCAGAGTGCGCAATGCACGACAAGAAAAGACACTTGGAAGATCTCTGAGATTATGACAACCAGATAATTTAATTCTATCCAGATTTCTATGCCCCCAAGCAAAATTTTGCAGCTGATTGTGCACACATACACAATTAACAATATCAAGCGCACTTAACTTTTCAATCTTACCTATGGAACTGGGTATCTCAATGAGTTTGTTGCAGGAATATATCTGCAAAGATCGCAGATCTTGACAATCGCCAATAGATTGAGGTAGACTCCTAAGGTCAGTAACCATCAACAGCTCTAGAGTTCTCAGCTTCTTAAGCTTGCCAATAGACTCAGGTAATGTTGAAAAGCCTTTGCAGTCTGTAACATGAAGTGCCTGCAAGTTCCAACAGCTTGAGATAGCTTCTGGAAATTCTGTGCAATTAACATTACATATCCTTAGGTAACCAAGAAATGCAAACTTTAGTATGAATAGCGGGAATGGCATATCACTTATATAGTCCAGAACAACACTACGGATGTTGCAACACTTCTTTATTGGTTTGTCAAAAGATATATTACCACCAGAGACATAGAGAGCATGGGCCTTGTCAAATAGGTTCCTCGAAACCTTCTCAGTAGTTGAAGTCAAAGATAAATATCGGCATCTGAGAATACAGTTTGGTGTCATAGTATTCTGTAGAGATGTCACCATTTCATGCTGTAAAATTTGGCGAGTGAGATCATGGATCAGGTCGTGCATCTTGTATACTAGTTGACGAGTGAAGATATTTCTTGGTGCATCTTGAAGAAAGCAGAGCTTCGTAAGAGAATCAAAGTAAGCACTTCCAATATCTTCAGGCAGCTCTTCATTCATTGGATTAATGAATCTATGGGCTATCCATTGGGCTATCAAGTGGTCTTTGGTGATTTCATAACCTTTCGGAAATATGGAGCAAAATGTAAAACACTGCTTCAGATGATCTGGCAAGTGAATGTAGCTCAATTTCAATGATGCAAACACTCTGCCTTTTATACTACCCACATTCCATAAGTTACTTGCTCTTATGGCTCTCCAAGTGTTTATTTCCCTCTTGTCATAGAGGACACAACCTAGAGTTCTGATTGCTAGCGGCACCCACCACATTTATTCACAATCTCTTTTCCAATCTGTATAAACTCAGACTCCAAATCATCCTCCACCAACCCAGAACTCTCTAGAAACAAGTTCCAACTCTCTACCTCTGTCAAGAACGCCAGGTTGAATATATTCCTAGATTTTGCTGCTTCTGCAACCTTTTGGTCACGAGTAGTTAGCAGAATCTTGGTTCCAGGTGCTCCACAGTTCACATGAACCATGAATTGTTCCCAGTCAAGGCGGTCATCATGCCAAGCATCATCCAGGACAAGAAGAAATTTCCTGCCTCTCAATTTGCTTGAAATTGCATGGACCATGTGCTGATGGGAATGGAGATCTGATTTTTGCTCAAGGATAGTTTCAAAAAGCTTTGCGATAAGCTCTCCCACATCAAATTTTTCAGACACATGAACCCAAAATATTGTAGATTTGAAGTGCTGCTTTATTTTGTCATCATGGGAGATATGTTTGGCCAGCGTAGTTTTGCCAGACCCACCTAACCCGACAATAGAAACTATCCAGCCATTCTCTCCTTCATTAGATTCTATAAGCTCTGCTATGATGCCATCCTTCTCCAGATTCCTTATGGGTATTCTCGATTGTTCAACATTGCCCAACAAGGACAACTCCCCGTTTGTCCTCTTTCTACTCAGATCATGCTGATAAGAAGGCAAATTATTCAGTATAGTACTGGCATCGCTTCTTTGCTTTACAATCTCGGAGAACCTCTGTTTAACTGCCTTGATCTTATGGGCCATCTTGCATCGGAAAAGAATTGACTTTGGTTTTGCACAGAAATAATCAGCTATAGAACAGTTATCGCCATTGATGCCCAACTTGTGTTTCTCGGCCTCTATCAAGACTTCATTCAGTAAATCATCAATATCATAAGCAACATTTTTTTAATTTTAAAACCCATCGACAGGATGGCTCACTCTCTATTCTGTCATGAACTGTGAACAAGCAGCTTGTAATATCTGCAAGTATATCCTGGAGCTCGGAGAGGTCTTTTGTTACACCCATTATGGAGGCAAATTCACTGGCAATCATTGGAACTAACTTGCCGCCTGTGCCCTTCAACAGTCCAGATGCTAAGGCAACCTCTAGTCCTATCATATTTTATAAACTCTCTTGTGAATTCCCTGTGAATGAAATAGCAACCAACAGTCATACTTAGTTTTACAAGCTTCTCCAACACTGCTACTGTTAGTCTACAGAATAAATAAAGTTATAGAATAACTGTCCGCGTGTTCGAGAAGATACAGGATATATGAATAACATCATCACAAACCACAAGGATATATGTGAGAATACAGTTAAAGATAAGCATACCAAAGGCTCCAGAAAATCCAAGCAACAGCAATCAGACGTCTGGTATGTGCAGCACTCACTGAGAAGATTCAGAAGGGGAAAAATCGACTTGGTTACTGAGCAAGCAAACGACGTGAGAAAGATGTGCAGAAATATAATCAGACATTGTGCTGGATCGAAGTAGGTACCTTGAATTTCAGCTCAGACAGCTTCTTTCTCCTACTACATAACTCGAGTCTTGAGACATGGCACTGTATTTCACGCACTAAAAATCACAGAACTTCTGGGTTCAACCATTCAGGAGAATCAGGATGCAGAGCCGCAGAAGGTAGGTGATGCCAGCTTAGAGAGATAGCAAAGAGAAAAGTGGTGCCTTTGGGTAGCTCCCGACCTCCAGTCATCCAGTGGCACTGAACTGAAGTGAAGCCAGTTGTGTCCTATAAGTCTATAACTTTGGTAAGGAAGAGGCATTTCAACAAGTATGTGAATAAAGTGAAACTTCCCTGCGAAACACAAGTCTAGTCAATAATGATAAAGAAAGCCAAAGCGAAACTTCCCTGGACAACAAAAGTCTAGTCAATAATAAAGATAAAGAAAGGCAAAGCTAAACATCCTACCAAACGAAAGATTAAACCGTACCGGGGCATCAAAATGGTGGGGCATGAACAGCACCTCCACTACTAAAGGCTAAAACACTCCTCTTGCTAGTACTTGTTGTCGATATAAAGCAGAGTAGTGGACCAATGATGCGTCCATTTTACAAATGTTTGTAGATTTGTCCATCACCATACCTTGATTATTCTCCGGATCTTTAATTTGAATGCCTGCAGATGTACATGTGTTTGCACTTCAAAAACAACGGAATATCTTGTGACGTGCCTTTTGTTTGCTTATACTTGCACAAGGATATCTTCCTCTCCCCTTTTGCTTGGCGGCTTGGTCATACAAGCCCAAGTCCAGCAGAATTTCCGCAAGCAAAAGTCACATCATAAGAATGATACGCTAACGCCCCACTAGCAGCGGCCGTCTTCTTGCTGCTGGAAGCATGCCCTGAGGCATTCTGTCGAACACACCGCAGGCCGGTGTGCCACGGCTTGGGTTTTCTCCGTAAACCAAACAGCAAAGCGTTCCGCCGTTGGACCCTCTTCCATTTCATGCTCTCCATCCGTCGGCGTTGGTAAAGAGTGAAGCGCAGGACGGGTGCGGACGGTGGACGTCCATTCCACAACACATTCCATAGACCGCGCTAGCTGCCGGCGAACGGGCGGGCGCGCAGGTCGCCACGGCCTCGCCCTCCAGCAGAGTCAGAGAGGAAAGCACGCGCTGAGGGGATGAGAATGAGATGCTCCCTCGTCGTTCTTCACCATTCCGTCGAACAGGTAGGGGGCGCCAGCGCGCAGCGGGAGCAGGCACCAGAGCAGGGTAGCAGATGCAGAGGGCAGGGGATAGAACGTAGTTGCCCAGACAGGAACAGAGGATAGCCGGACTGAAGACGAAGAATTTGAACACACAAGGCCCATATATATATGGCACATTTTAGGCTAATACACTGTAGCGGCATTATTCACCTCTCCTAAACCTGATGTGTTGTAGCGACGCTATTTGGCATAGTAGTATAAAACTGTTTTGGCAAAATGAACTGACAATAAGCAAAACGGTTGTGAGCAAAAAATTTTAGCTTCTCCCGGCGTAAATAGTGTCGCTACAATGTATTACGTGAAACCTTCCCCTTTGTGGAGAAGCTCTACACTGCGTGCTGGTAATGAATTTTAGTGTGGCTTGCGGAAGCCTTTTTATGAACACAACAACATAAGTGTTACCGGCTAACGACTCGATATGTATATTGGATAGTTGAACTTGTGTTCGTCGGATCAGCCGCAGCCGATTCCGCCGCCGGCACTACCGCGCGGTTCAGAGAATAGCGAATACAAGTCAGGGTTCTCTCCCTCGCCCCTAGAGCTACTAAAGGAGTTACATGGGCCGAAGGCCAGATCAAAGCCACACAGGGCCGGAAACGTTGGTGTTGGGCCTTCTGATTCGCTTTTCCCGGACACTCTTCTCCTTTCCCGCATCTTCGCCAGTAGGTGATGGTGTATTGGTGACACTCCTCCGTCCTTGAAAGACGGCTTGCCCCCAAGCCGGTGCTCTAGGCAATTGTTGGTGTAGAGCATCTTCGTCTTCTCAAGTGGACAGCTCTAGGGGTGTTCGAGACCACCGCACCGGAACTTGAGGCTGGGACTTGTCACGAAGCAGGTGCAAGCGGCGATCCAGAATCTCTAGCGGTATCTGGAGAGTGTCAGTAGAAGAAGGCAGAGTAGAACATACCGAGTGTGAAGGTGGTACTACTTTCTTCAGTTGTGAGACATGGAAAGTTGGATGAATCATTGAGTCAGCAGGTAACTGAAGTGTATAAGCGACAGACCCCACTTTAGCCAATATCTGAAATGGCCCGAAGTAGCGAAATGACAACTTGTTGGAAGACCACAGAGCCACAGAAGATTGGATGTAAGGTTGCAACTTCAAATAGACATAATCCCCAACTGAGAAGGTGCGGTCAGAGCGAAGTCGATCATCCTGAGATTTCATCTTCTTTTGAGCTCAGAGCAAATGTTGTTGCAACAATTGCTGCATGAGAGATCGATCCTTTAACCAAGAATCCAAATCTTCTATTTCACAATTTTCAACATCAATACCCAGTTGCCTTGGCTCCTGACCATACAGAACATAGAATGGTGTTTTGTTCAAGGATGAATGGAAGAAGGTGTCGTACCAAAACTCAGCCGAAGATAACCACTGAGACCACTTAGAGGGGCAAGCATGAACAAAGCACCGTAAATAAGTCTCCAAGCACTGGTTTACTCTTTCAGTTTGTCCATCCGTTTGACGGTGGTAAGCTGAATTCATACGAAGTACCAGAGAGCTTGAATAAAGTTTGCCAAAGATGACTGGTAAAAATCTTGTCTCTGTCAGAAATAATAGCTTGTGGCAAGCCATGGAGTTTAAAGACCGAATCCATATAGATTATTTTTGAAGATAATACTGCTTATGTTGTGTAAATGGAATCAGGTTATATCAAAAGTAACATGACAAAACACATCATTCCCAAATTATTTTATCTACATGAGTTGCAAAATAATAGGGAAGAGATTTTGCAAACTAAGTCATGTGATAATCTTGTCGATTTATTCACAAAGTCCCCACCATATTCTATGTTTCATAAATGTGTTGAAGGAATTGATATGGTTAGACTTAGAGACTTGCAGAAATCGAGGGAAGTATCTCTCGATACTTAATCCATTTCACATCATATTGCACTCTTTTCTTTGTATGAGTTTTACCTTGAAATGGTTTCTCATATAAAGTTTTTAACGAGGCAATATCAACATTATGTATGTCATATCATCTAGTTTTTCCTCACCGGTGTTTCTTTAGGAGATGATATATTATGACATTATTATATGATTATCATGGTGTTTTCTCCTATATTTTTCCATCGTGTTTTAAGGAGTTTTATCCTGATATATCGATGTGTTCCTAAGTTTTTTCCACAGGGTTTTCTTAAGGATTAATAACATTAACGATTATGATGAACATCGAAGCATATAGAAGATAGTTGATTATGGGGGAGTGTTGAGAATATTCTTTATATTCCTAATAATCAACTAAAAGGAAGAGAGCAACTGCTCCTTGTGGTTGCCTCTCTAGGAGGGCGTGTGCGTGGGTGAGGACGTGGGAGCGGGGCTCTGCAACTGCCCATTGTGGAGCTTGTATATATATATATATATATATATATTACTCTTCATCAATAAAGATTTCCTGATTCTTCTTCTGCCTTTTGTTCTACACCAGATTACAACACAAACGATGTCCAATTTTTCACCGGCAAAGTTTAACGTAGACGCAAGCAATGTCCAATGATGAACCACCGAGGCATCGAAGTGCGGTGGCAGCAGGAGCTAGGCAGCCCCCCCTGCATCATCAACCGTGGTAGCTAGTGAGCATAGGACAATAATAGGAGGCTGACGTCGGGTTAATGGGCCTTTGGCCTGACGGACAGCACTGGCTGGAGTCGGATAGTATCGGCATAGTGCATATCGGATATATCTGGAATTTTTTCCAGATGATATTGCATTCGTATTCGATATCTGCATAAAAGTATCAGCTTTAATATCCGTATTTCCTCTTGTTCTTCCTAATTACCCCTTTCGTATTCAATCCTTACTTGTTTCCCTTCTCCTATTCTAACACTAATGTCTTCCTGGTAAAACTATATATATAAGAAAAAGCCTAAATAACATACAATTTCGAACCAAGGGAGTATAGATTTTAAGTTGTCCAAAGTCAGACCATGATAAGTTTATGGAAAAAACAATAATATTTACGATATTAAATTAATTTTCATTAGATACACTATGAAATGTATTGACATGCAACTACTCTCCACTAATACAGAAAAAAACATTTTTTGTTGATGCTAAATATTTTTTTCATTGGCGGTTCATAAAGAACAAACCTCACTATAAACAGAAATATGGGCCTATAGCTAGCTAGGAACAACCTGTGGAGATATATACATCTCTGTTGCAGATTTATAAAGGATATATATTGCTAGTACAAATCGTCCGTTTATTTACATATATAGGCCCCCGGGTTTAAGAAAGCCATCAATGTAAATATTTACACGTTCGGTTTTCAAAACGGAATACTTAACGCAGGCGGTTCATAAAACCATCAGCTGAATTTAAAAAATTGCTGCCACTACGGGTCTGTTTAATTTTGGACACCTAAAATTCCGCTATATTTCAGAAAGCATATCAAGAACGAGATTGATGCCCGCGTCGATAATCTCAACCCTGCCCGTATTATTCTCGCCGGTACGCTTCTTATTCTGCAGCACGGCCGTCATAGTGGGCAGGCTCGCTTCCACGAGACCGCCGCCGATGCTGACCTGGTAAGCCTGCTTCCAGCTCTGGAAAGCAATCTTCTTCATGCACGCCACGTGCAGGTACCCGTGCCTGGCGCCGTAGCCCCAGCGGTACGCCCAGAACTTCTTGCCGCCGCCGCCGCAGACGACGCAGCGGTGGTGGCCGGGCTCCCAGCAGAGCTGGACCAGATGGCCACCCTGGAAGGCGGTCTCCATCTTGAGCGCGGCGCAGGTCGGGTGGAGGTCGAGGTTCTTGTCGAAGCAGTGGTAGACGAGGCCGGGTGTCCTGAACCCGCAGGCGTCGCAGAACGTCTTGTCGACGGGCGGCGGCGCCTCCGGGAGGAGCTCGAACTCGAGCTCGAGCTCAACGCCGTCGTGGCGGAACAGGGGGTGTTTCAGGGTGGGCGCCGCCAGGGCGCAGGCCACGTGGAGGTCGAAGTCGCAGCCGTCGCCGCACCTATACCGCCGCCCCTGCCCGCTGCCGGGCTCCCTACAGCCGTCGCACCGGAACGGCGGCGCGCCGTCGGTGGTCACCAGCTTCAGCGCGTGCTCCGGGTGCACGTCGCGGGTGATCTCCGCTGGTAGCTCCTCGAACTCGAGTATCCTCATGATATTGGCTGGCTTATTGCTGGTTTTGTTTGATGATCTACGCCTGCCTTTACCTGCCACTCGATCTTATCGTATGGTATCCTGCAGTGCAGGCAGTTCTGAATTTATAAACAATAGAGGATGTAGATCATATCGAGCTGCTGTGGAACGTATTTATTAATGGAGCAAAGAGACTTGCTTGCTTGCAACGGCACAGGTGCACGTACGTACAGCGACGGACGGCAATGCAATGCAATGCAAGAAGACGAAGGCACAGGGAAACCTCCTTCCCTATAGCGGCAACGAAAATTTCAAAGCAAGCTGCTTGGACGTTGATAACTTGAATCCATTAGTCGCTTGCAAGTCCACGTTGAACTGTTCTTTCATTTGTTCCTTTTTTTCGTAATTAAGGTGTTCACTATGGCACCACATCATCCTTTGGGCGGTACCATCATAATTCATACTTCCTCAATTCCAAATTATAGGATATCTGATTTATTTTTACCTTAATTTTGACTAGTCGTCTTAAGTTTTCCTAACGTGTTCTACCTATTTAATCCCTAATAGAGTTTGTTTTCTGAAAAGAATTAGGAAAAAGACCCACGTAGAGTTTTGCAATATATAGCCAAAACTACCAATTATCCTATATTAATCTAGAAAATGTAAATATCACACAAGTCAAAATACAATGCAAAAGAATACAGAACATAAAACGTGGAAGGTAAAGAGAGCCAAGAGAGGGTAAACAGCATGTACGGTGAAGATAAGGATGTGGCATGTGGCATCGGTTACCTGCAAACACTGACGGAGCTAGGTGGGGGTCATAGTGGGCCATGCCCCCCTTACCTCTGTGATTTGTTGTAACACTTATTCCAATTCATCGATACTACTTTTTAATGAACAAAAATAATATATTTCTCTTATAATAAGCAAGCACAAATATTCAGCTTAAGCCAAATTTGAGCGAAAAGAACATGGCCTAAAATGTTAGTGACCGGTCAACGGCTAGAGTTGTATGATCCTCCATTCCTCCTAGCCGTTAGCATATGTATATGTATTTGTATCTCTGATTTTCTAAAGCCTCTGTCCCTTTCATTGCCTCCGTGAGTTAGTAGTGAGCCGTCTGATCAACCTTCAGCCATGCATGCGCCTACATAACAATCGTATAGTGTTTCCTCCATCCAAAAAGTAAAAAAAAAAAAAGCAATTGTATAATAGTGTTCTCACCACTCAGCTTAACTGTTACTCCCCTTAACCATTGTGTTTTTAAAGAATTTTTTATGCTCGGCTATTTTGTTGACAAATATATGTTGTATATTGTGATTTATTTATAAGTACTAACATTAACATTTTTATTTCCTATTTTTATATATCTATATTTATACCTAATAATAAAGAGACAAAATTTCAGCATATTTTTTGGTCTGGATTTTTTTTGGTCTGCCCCTGTTCTCGTGAATTTGGCCCATTTGTAGCCTGTGTCTGTTAATTTAGCCCATTTGCAGCCCACAGCTTCGTCTACCGCTGTTCCCTTGAATTTGGCCCATTTGTAGTCTGCGTCTGTTAATTTGGCTCATTTGCAGCCCACAGCTCATGTCCGGATCATTTGACCCATTTAGGGCTCCGGCCAAACCACATCAGGACAGAAAAAAGCCAATTTTTTTTCCTATACGAGATTCAAACCAAGGTCTCTACTCTTCAAGCACCAGAGGCTTACCACCATACTGCAAATGCTTTTGTGATCAATAGTTAATTTTTCTTTATTTATTGTCCTCAGAACTTCAATATTACGAATAAAAAAATAAATAAAAGTATGAAATGCGTGGGATTACATATGTTTATACATGTCTATCGTGCCGATTCCCGTCGTGCCTCGCCGTGCCGGCCGTGCCGTGCCATCCCCGTGCTTCGTGCCAGGGGGTCGGCCCAAGGCACGGCTCGTGGGCCGTCGGGCCGTGCCGAGGGCACGCCGTACCGCCCGCCATGCCGAGCTCGAGGAAGGGCGGCGCGCGAGGCGGAGCTCGGGGAGGAGGAGAGGCGGAGATCGGGGAGGCGGAGCTCGAGCCCTAGCGCCTCCCGTCGGCGAGCGCGCGGAGGAGAGGGGAGCCGTCGGCGACGCGCGGAAGAACGACGCGGGTGGAGGAGCTGCGCCGGCGCGGGTGGAGCAGTTGCGGCGCGGTGGAGGAGCGCCGGAGCGGCGGCGCGGCTGGAGGAGCGAGGAGCTGCAGTCGCCTCCGCGCTCGCGCTCGCGCAGACTCGTGAGTGCGGGGCGGGCGTGCGGCCGTGTGCGAATGCGGCGGGGGAGGGGGGGGGGAGCAGAGGCAAATGCTAGGGTTAGCCGGTTGGGGGCTTGGGGCCTTAGGGATGGGGATGGACCGTTAGCAGGCCGCTCGCCACCGGGCCGTGCCCGTGCCACGGGCCGGGCCGGCACGGGCACGGTGACACCGGGCCGTGCCGTGCTTCGGGCCGGGCCGAATGCTTGTGCTGCGGGCCGTGCCATCGGGCCTCGGGCCACCTGGCCATCTATACATATGTTAGAACAAACAAATATTATTTATAAAATAAAACATAGCTTTTAATTTTTATAGAAAGGGTAAAACAATAAAACATAGACTTTAAATTTTATAGAAAATGTAAAAATAAAAAGAATATTTATGTACTCATTTTCAATTGAATTTGATAGTTTTTTTCTCTCCCGTTGCAAACCACGGGTACGTTTGCTAGTATATAGTCAATTGACAAATTAGCCCTCTCTATAGTTTACTTTTGGCTCTGCCACTAAGCACTACACCAGCCTAGCCCATCACTGGTGGTTTAAAACCCCTTTTCACTACCTTGTTGGGCTCTGGCTGACCATGCCTACAGCCATATGGACTGGGCCTTAAAAGGGTAGATCGACATTTTGGGCCAGGCCTAGGGACACGGCTCTAGTAGCCCTAGGCCCATATCCACCTCATGTTTGAATGGATGTTGGTCCTTGCTCTCTGTGCAGATGCTCTGGATTAAGCCACTTGATGCCACATGATTATGAGCCACAAAGAGCATGCATCTGAGAGGATACACATTGATGTAGCGCCAGAAAAATAAGTTGTGTACAAATACCTCAGCCGATGTCCAATGGTTAGAGCAGAGCAAGAGCAACAGACGTATCACATATGACACTTGCGCTTGTTATGATGTAGGTACCTTGAGTATGTACCCTAATTTGTGGCACTCACTGGGAAACCTGAAAAAGTATTCAACATTGTTAGCGAGAAATTTAATCAGGGAAGACAATAGGAAGATATATTTGCAGAAGGAATCAGAGCACTTACGTAGAATCGAAGCTAGAAGCAGCTGCCTGATCCTATTCCATCCCCCTGATTCGGCACTGGCTTCGGTGGTTCAGGATGCAGAGTTGCAGACAGTAGGAGCCTAGGAGGTACAGCTTATATTAGCTGGATGCCTGGATGGCAGAGAGATGAATATCCCTGCACGACACCACAAAATGCAGTGGTACATAATTTCTCCGGGTTAATAGCATGAAGGAGGCATGCAACTACTCTTGGAGCCTACTGCAATCAAGGAATTGGAAAGGAAGCTAACATGAAAATTCGTTGCCAACCAAAATCCAAACCATAAAAACTTGAGCTGGGGGGTAAGACAGCCCCGGGCATTGCATTAAGATGATTAAGACGAAGTCTTTCTCACGCAGCGCAGGTCGACTAAACATTCAAATCCCTGGCCCTGCCTGTAGATAGTGATACTGTAGCCCAGGTGAGATTGAGAATGGCCATGACTATGACCGGACCTTGGACCTGTCGTTCGGCGTGGACAGACGAGGGGATTCGAAGTAAGACATGAGCAGTGCTGCTCAAGCCATCTAACCAAGTCAAATTGACCGAGAATTGGTCCTACACCCACACCACGCGACTTGTAATAATTGGGTGACCCGGATTTGGCGATTTGCAAACTACACGATGAGGAAGATTGATTTCGCGAAGTGATCCAAATAAGTGAACGTAACAACTATACCTGTGCGTTTGATGCCTTCACGGATGGTTGACAAGTAGACGAACTCCTTGGCGCTCTCTCGTCCATGGACGTTGGTGATGCGCAGGAAGGACAGGCAGGCGCAGGCGAGAACTTCCAGAAGCCCCAGGCCGGCAGCGGTCGAGGACGCAACTACGCAAGTAGGAATGGCTTATATCCGCCTGAAGCTGTGATCTGACACGATCCTCCGTCCTTGGAAACTCCGTCGACGGGGTCCTCAGACATTTCCTCGACCTTGCCGTCCTTGGGCATTCCGTCGAACAGGCGACGGGCGCGTGGTCGTGCGGGGAGAATCGGACGAATGAGCGGAGCCAAAGAACACGGTGGAAAGGACGAGGAGGCCGTCAGAGAGGATATTCAGGACGCTTCGCCTCAGCACATTGGTGCAGAGGCGCAGAGCATTCGCCGGTGGCCGCCGTCGCCTGGATACGGGACAGAGAAGACCGCGCCAACGGACGCGCCGGACTGTTGACAGTGAGCCGTCTTATTTAAAGCATAAAAATAGATTATATTTAATTAATTTCTTTTTCATATTATGTGACGAGATCAAGTTACTGTACAAATTATTGTATTAATATTCAGTCATTTTTATATTTATGCAGAAGCATGTGATAAATATCTTATTATTAATTTAATATTTTCTAAAATATGGTATTCATATTCGTTAAAGTCTGCTAGTCATTGATGTACGAGCTTAGACTCTTTTTTTTTCATTTTTCTAAAGCCCCGTTTACTTGGCTTATCGGTCATCGATACAATATTTTTCTCTCATAATAAAACAGTCAAAAACAGCCTCAGCCGGCTTATCAACCACCAAAACGATCAAACCCAAAACGATCTATTTTTAACGTATTAAATAAGCTGAATAAAATAGTTGTAGTTTTTGCACTCTCATATTCTCTTCTGTGTATGAAACTTTTACCACTTATATCCAGTGATAGATGAGATTTCAAGTAAAATTTTCATACATTTTAGATAAGTAAGAATTTTTCAAATAAGTAAGACATCATATAGAGATTATTTTTTTTTTACCTTTTTAACCACGCATATTTGAATCTGCATTTGTTTTGATCCTCTTCCACTTCTGTGGTTTATACTCTACCTTGCATCAAAATAAACATTTGTCATGTTTGTAGCTGATGTTTATTTTTGGTTGTTTTGCTATGAGAAAAAACACTATATCATGACTCATAAACCAAACGAACAAGGCGTTGTTTGCTATCTTGTGTGTTGTAGTGGTCTGATAAAACTATTCTTTCATTCATGAAAAATTTAATTAGTGATACATAGATGCCATTAATTATATTAGTCAAAAGAATTAAATAGTGATTAATGTTGTATGGATTGATAGACTAGTATACCTAATTTAAAATGACTTAGCAAATTAAGTACAACTGATGTGGCAACGGTTCACAATAGTTATAGCTCGTTTGGTTGCATGTTTTTGCCTATCTAGAGATGGCAATAGGAACTTGATCCTCAATTCCCTGTAATAAATTCCCTTATTAAATGGCAGGTATATTTTTGGTAGTCTAAGGCTTTATTTGGATGAGCATGTATTTTTTCTCAAACCACGTGTATTGAAATGTATTTAAACTAATATTTATTTCAATCCACTCTAAATTATTTAATTTAAGAGAGATACATGCGTATTCAAAAAATGTTTAAATGAGAAAGAAACATCCCCAGGTGTGACTCTCAGCCCATAAAAGCCTAGTTAAAAAGCCACATATAAAAAAATAAGAAAACCAAGCTAACTGAGCCAGAGCAGGCTAGGCATATGCGGCACTTCGCATCGCAGCAACGCATTGCAGTCGCTCTTGCATCCGTTGACATCTCTATGCCTAGCAAGACTGGGCGCATGCAACTTTCAAGCATTTGCTTGCCTGCATCGAGATCAAATAAACATGATTCTCCGGATGCAAAAATACAGACGAGATAGAGCATGGCTCTTCGAATACAGATTTTATTTGCGTTTCCAACGGGTGTAGCTCGTATGGTGCAGTGCAGGGTTTTGTTGACGATGCTATTAATATATAGTTAATGTACATGAGATGATATTAGTGTGTATTTTTAAAATATACTATTAAAATATTAGAAGTAAAATATGGACTACCAGAGTGCAGTTTCACAGGTTAGAACTTAGAAGACCATTTATTTTTTTATTTCATAGAAGAGTACAGCTTAATTGAGGCGATTAAATATCATAAAGTACATTACAAATACAAACAACAAAAAAAAAACAATAACTTACATTTCGATAGCCTGGTTGTCACTTGTCACATATACTACGATAGGAGCCGCACTCGGAGACTCCACGCGCGCGCCAACAAACGAAACACGATAGTGGTCGTTGGCTTGATTCACGAGCTGGCAGCGGCAGGCCGGCCGGCAGGGGGCACTTTTGTACTCTATTCTTAAGTACCCCAAGTTGAACTGAAAAAGTAATTGCCCGTGTCGATAATCTTAACGCCACCCGTAATCTCGTCGGTGTGTTTCTTCAGCAGCAGAGCCGTCACGGTCGGCACGCTCGCCTCCACGACGCCGCCGCCGACACTGGCCAGGTACGCCTGCTCCCAGCTCTGGAAAGCCATCTTCTTCATGCACCCCACGTGCAGGTACCCGTGCGTGGCGCCGTAGCCCCAGCGGTACGCCCAGAACTTCTTGCCTCCGCCGCAACCAGGTGGCCGCCCTGGAAGGCGGTCTGATCCATCTTGAGCGTCGCGCAGGTCGGGTGGAGGTCGAGGTCCTTGTCGAAGCAGTGGTAGACGAGGCCCGGCGCCCGGAGCCCGCAGCCGTTGCAGAACGTCTTGTCGACTGGCGGCGGCGCCTCGATCGGGGAGGAGCTCGAGGCCGTCGTTGCGGAACAGGGGGTGTTGCTTCAGAGTGGGCGCTGCCAGGGCGCAGGCCATGTGGAGGTCGAAGTCGCAGCCGTCGCCGCACCTGTACCGCCGCCCTGCCCGCTTCCGGGCTCCTTGCACCCGTCGCACCGGAACGGCGGCGCGCCGTCGGTGGTGGTCACCAGCTTCAGCGGGTGATCTCCGCTGGCGGCTCCTCGAACATCTTCATGGTTGACTCGCTTGGTTATGTTTGATTTGATCTACGCCTGCTTGTTGCCTGCCACTCGTGTATATATTCTGCAGTTCTGAATTTGTATAGTACAAAGAGACCTTTGCAATAATGGCACAGCGACAACAATGGAACAAGAAGGCATATGGAAACTTCCTTCCATGACCCAAATATAATAGATTATGGAGGCATATAAATTCTCCAACAGTGAAGCAAACGAACGGTACGTGGCCGACCCCTTCAAGCACGGATATATATATATTTAGAGAGTGGGGATGGTACTCAAATAAATATTTGAGAAGACTACTGGATTCCAGGTAGCCACAATCTAAAGTTCAAACGGTCAGGGGAAATAATTTGGTGTCTACAACGATGAGTTGATTAACCCAGTAACAATGCAATGGGATGTAGACTTGCTGGTCGTATTAGACAAATTCCTATCACATTTGGAAGGGACTCTTGCTACGTCTGTTCTCAGTGCCATCCCTTTCCACTATATGACTGTCATGGGTCTTCATAAAACTGTGATTAATGCCATTGATCGGCGTCGCAGGGCTTTCTTTTGGACCGGGGAGGACGCCTGTCATGGTTCTAAGTGCCTTGTGGCCTTGGAACATGTCTGCACCAGCAAGCTGTCGATCTGGTGGTCTGGGGCTCAAGGACCTTCAGACCCAAAACAGGTGCCTGCTCCTCAAGTTCGTTGACAAATTGTTCACTGGTGCCCAGACACCCCTGGAGGAATTGGCTCCTCCTCAATGACTCTATGTTTGCTGATAACCCGGAATCCTCACCTTCCAACCTCTGGAAAATCATTTCTGATGAGCTCTCCTCTTATCGGTTCATCACCTGCGTTGACGTCCATGACGGCTCATCCACCTCCTTCTGGCACGATCGCTGGCTCGCTAGCGATCCTCTCGCCCTTATTTACGCTGCCTTGTTTTCTCACTCTATTAGGCCTAACATTTCGGTTCAGCATGTTTTTCAGGACGGGTTTGACTTGCGCTTGCGTCCCAGACTAACTGCGGCTGCCACCGCCGAGCTCTCTTCTCTCATGGCTGACTTGCAGGACGTGCACCTCCGGGACGGGCAGGACATCAGGAGGCTGACATCCACACGTAAGCCATTCAGTACCAGGGCTGCGTACGCCCTGCTGGCTCCCTTGCCTTCGTTGCAAGACTTCCACGGCGGGTGGATATGGGGCTCCAAGGTGCCAAACAAAGTCAAGATCTTTGCGTGGCTGTACTTCAAGGACAGGCTGAGCACAAAGGCTAACTTGTTAGGGTTGAACACGGAGGGAAAAAATCCCGTTCCCAAACCGTTCCGTTTTCTACTTTGTTCCGTCCGTTTATGTATTTTTAAATTCCGTTTCCGTAGAATTCCGTTTTTATAAGAAATTAATCGGTATTTATTCCGTTTTATCCCGTTTTCAATCTCAAGTGAGATATGTTTAGAAATCTACATGTTTATAAATCTACTAATAAAAAATTATATATGTTAACATATTATCACATGACATGTTAGTGAATATTTGACCAATACTTACTATTTTGTGTTCTTGTATATGTATACTTAAGAAATTTTGGTCATATTATTCTAACTTAATTTTCCGATTCTTGTCCGATCTTCGTCCGTATTTGTTTTTTTCCTTATTTGTTTCCGTATTTTCGCATATCTCTATTCGTTTTTAATTCCGTTTTTTTTCTAGATCCGATCCTGAAGGACCGAGAACGGCGACCAGAGGGGGGTGAATGGGAGCCTCAAATTTCTCTCGAAATATTCGGGCTACTCTTCCCAAGAACCAAACCCAGTTGCTGGGTGCTCAACCTCCCCCTCGCGTTGCTCGGAGGATTCAGACGAAATCGGAGAAATGAGAGCTCACCGGCAGTGGAGGAAAACTCACCGGAAACCCCCAAAAAAGAGTTCTCAACCCCTATGAGAAAGAGGCAAAAACCCTAAGCAAAACAACCAGAAAAACAGGCGACGGACGCTCCAGGACATGGCGACGGACGCAGAGAGATCGTCCGTCGACCTTCCAGAGAGCACTGCAGAAGAGAAGCAGAAGGCAGGGCATCGGACGCTTGGGTGAGCGTCTGTTGGCGTCGGACGCTGCGCGACGCTCGCTTAGGCGAGCGTCCGTCGGCCTTCCAGAGAACCAGACAAAAACTCAAAAACAGCAGAGGCGACGGACGGTCGGCGACGGACCCTGAGGTGCGTCCGACGCCAAACCAAAATCTCAGACACACCGAGCGACGGACGCTGACGTCAGCACGCACCAGCGTCCAACGCAAAACCCTCGGAGCGTCCGACGCCCCTGAAAAACGCGCAGAAACCCCGAAAAACGATTTTCCTCCGCCAAATCTTCCCAAATCTCGACCAAATGATCACCAACTGCAACCAAACTTTGTAGGCATGATCCTAGTGCAGTTGGGGACCTATCCCGAAGAAATCATCCCTCAATTTGGGTCGGATGAGCGCGAACACTCGGATTTGGGGGAGAAAAGGGAAAACGAAGAACGTCGCAAAGAAATCGCCCGATCTGTGTACTCGAGAGGTTTGAGGATGGATCCTTCGGTGCAAAGATGCTCCTCTCGAATACGAACAACTTGATTCAAACGGATTTGCAAGAGCTATTCCCTACAAAGAGAAATCATCTCGGGAAAAAGAGAGAGCAAAAGCAAAACGCGAAGAACACAAGCAAAACGGGGACACGATCAAGAAATCGAAGCCGTCATGGCTTACGGAGGTTACGGCCTCCGATTCCTTGCAACAAACTCGAGTTCTTACAAAGGTTGGTGGGATCAACCTAGGGATCTCATGAACTAGAGAGAGGTTAGAGAGAGAGAGAGAGATGGGGCAAAGTGATTAGGGTTCAAGAGATAGAATGAGGATACCCCTTCATCCTCTATTTATTAGAGGCTTTGGCTATTTCCCAAAGACCCCCCTAGATACAATGAGTGAACTACCTAGCCTAAGCATTGCAGTCCAAGCTCCGGTAAATATCTCCCTCGATTTGAATGGACGGCCCCGCTTCCTGCCGGGAGTTGCCGTCGCCTCGACGCAACCTCCAGGATTCCGCCACGTGCCATCCCCGCTTCCTCAGAAGCTCCGCCCGGGTTTTGAGGCCCAAACCCGCGAAACCCGCCACCGTAGCTTTCGGCTCAACTACCGAACCCCGAGTTTTGCAGCCCATACTCGGAAACGGACGCGGATGGTTTTGAGGCCCAAACCACCAAACCACTCGACGCGAGCCACCTTGTCTTCGCCCGGTCGGACTCCGAGTCCCCTGAGCCTCCGCTCGACTCGTGCCTCCACCGTCTTGACTTGGTCGACTCGGTCTACCTCCATGTCTTCTCGCACTCGCCGGTGCCAAGTACTAGTCACCACAGCTAGTCCGCCGGCGCCCATGGTCCCTCAGTCCGAGCCCCGCTTCCGCCCTTCACCGCTCTCAGTCCATCGGCACGGCAAGCCTCTACTCGACCTTCTCCACGCCATTGACCACTGTCACTAGGCATAGTACCTGCACACCACAAGCCGATAGACAGACACACATTTGCTTTCGCAAAGAGGTTAGAAGTAAACGCTCAAACTGAAACACTCATGTGGTTGTCAATCGCTCATCATCAAAACTAAACATCATGGGCACATATCAACCATGTGTTCAGAATCTCCCCCTTGATGAGTGCATTGTCAACACAAGTGCATTTCAGATTTGAGCCAACAATGTAAAGCTCTCCAAATGACCAAAAGCTAAGAAAGCCAAAACAGGGTCACTTGAGAGAAGCAAAACGCATCCAAAACTTGGTTCCCAAAGACATGGGCAACGGCTCGACGCAACCAAGCAAAACAAAACTAGCCCTCAAGAAGAGGCAGAAACGAGCTCAACACCGCTAGCAAGCCAAAGATACCAATCAAAGCTCTCAAAGCTCAGAATACCAATTGAAGCACAAAGGGAGCTCAAGGAAACCAATTAAAACGCATAAAAGCTCAAGAAGCCAATCGAAACCTGTCGGAGCCAAAGCACAAGCTAGACCCTCCAGAAGAGGCAAAGGCTCAACACATCTAGCAAAAGCTCCCCCTGGGCAAAAGCAACACAAGAAACCAAGGAAGGGTGAAAAGAGCCAAAGAAGCAAGATTTTCACAAAATGCACATTTTCTCCCCCTTGATCAGATATCTCTCCCCCATGCTTTCTTTCCACACAACTCACCCCTTTAAGTGTAGATGGAGTGAAATGCACATCTCTCCCCCTTGTTGACACATGAAACTCATCAAAGCTCAAAATGCAAGAACCGGCCACAAATGCCATGATATGCAAAATGAGTGCTACAAGCTTCATACATAGAGCAAAGACAATGAAAGGATGCTCTAAATGATGTGATCCTATGAGAATAGAAAAAGCTCTACGTGCCCAACTAAGACTCAGGTTGAGCTAAAGATCACTTTAGAAGCTTTTTGAGAGAGCATTACATGTGTGAGCAAGGAATGGGTATCACCTCCTAGAGACAACTAGACATGGCAAACAAGATAGGACCTATCTCAAAGCAATCTCATGTATAGCAAGTAAAACTATCCCTAGCAAAGTTCATACAACAAGTCAATGACCCAACTGAATGAATTTTTCAAATTTCAGAGTGTTGCAGCCAAATTTCAGTTTTAGGCACATTTAAGTTGTATGCGAGTGGTTGTAAGCAAAGTGATGCCACTGCTTACCAACCGGGCGAAGTCAAAGGACTTAACACACCGGTTTTGGTCATACATGACACCGCTCAAGTATCAACCCATATGGGAAGCAGTCTCGAACACACGGTGAAGTGCTCACAATGCAAACCCAACTCGATCTTTCCAATGCACAAAACAGGGAGCAATTTCATTTTAGATCAATTTTAAGCATGGTGCTCAATGGAAGTGAATGAAACAATGAAGAGTCATAGTTACAAGCTATATATAAGGAAGCCAAGAAGGATCTTCAAAAGCCTACACATGCTAGTGCCATTTCAGAGGTGACATGGGGAATTAAAATTAGTTTTAAAGCTTTTCTAACTTAGCTCTATTGCATATCAAGAGATCAAAGAGAGTCTAAGTTAGGCAACACCATAGACACATAAAGCACCTCAAACAGAGCATAGATTCATTATATCGGCTATAGATATGAAGCTTAAAATGAACTATGTCACAAATGCAAATGAGATGCAAAGGATACCAAATAAAAGAAAGAGAAAGAAGAGGAAAATAAGAACCAAAAGAACTATGATACTCAAAGCTTTCCTCCTCTAAAAAGGAAAGCAAACACCCAACTCGCCCCGAAGACGAGAAAACGTAGCTTGATCGAGAGGTTTTGTGAGAATATCCGCAAGCTGGTTTTGGGTATCGACATGCCGGAGAACAATGTCGCCCTTCTCATAGTGATCTCTCAGAAAGTGGAAGCGAACATCAATGTGCTTGGTCTTTGAGTGAAGCACGGGATTTTTGGCTACACTAATGGCACTCGTGCTATCGCAAAGCAGAGGCACTTTAGTAAGCTCAAGGCCAAAATCCTTCAAAGTCGCAATCATCCAAAGCAACTGCGAACAACAGCTAGCCGCGACAACGTACTCAGCTTCGCACGTTGATTGTGCCACGCTAGACTGTTTGCGAGAAGACCAAGACACAAGAGAAGAACCGAGAAACTGGCAAGTCCCAGAAGTGGACTTCCTATCAAGACGACAACCGATGAAATCGGCATCAGAATAACACAAAGCACAAGAGAGGAGGAGGCAGAGAACCAAAGTCCAAATTCGGGAGTGAAGCGCAAATACCTCATGATGCGTTTCACCGCCTGCTTGTGCGATGTCCGTGGGGACGCCTGAAAGCGAGCACACATGTTGACGGCGAACTGTATGTCCGGTCGGGTCGCCGTCAGGTACAGAAGCGACCCGATCATGCTGCGGTACTCGGTCTGGTCCACCGCTTCTCCTTCCTCATCCGCATCCAAGGCAGTAGTAGTTGACATAGGCGTCGAGAGGGGCTTTGCCTCGCCCATGTCAAACTTCTTCAAGATATCCTTCGTGTACTTGCCTTGGTGCACAAACGTCCCTTCTCGGGTTTGCTTGATTTGCAACCCGAGAAAGAAAGTCAACTCTCCCATCATGCTCATCTCAAATTCCCTGCTCATAAGATCTGCAAACTTGGCAACAAGAGCATGAGAAGAACCACCAAAGATGATATCATCCACGTAAATTTGGACAAGGAGAGTGTCTTTGCCTTGCTTGAGGAGAAACAACGTCTTATCTACCGATCCCATTTTAATACCCTTAGCAAGCAAAAAGGTCTTTAGCCTATCATACCATGCTCTAGGTGCTTGTTTCAAACCATACAAAGCTTTATGAAGTTTAAAAACATGGTTTGGAAACTTGGGATTTTCGAAACCGGGAGGTTGTCTAACATACACTTCCTCCTCTATGTAGCCGTTTAAGAAAACACTTTTAACGTCCATTTGAAAAAGTTTAAAACCCTTAGAAGCCGCAAAAGCTAAAAGGATTCTAATGGCTTCTAAACGAGCTACGGGAGCAAAGGTTTCCTCATAGTCTATTCCCTCCTTTTGACAAAAGCCTTGCGCTACCAACCTAGCCTTGTTACGCACTACCACCCCATCCTCACTTTGTTTGTTCTTGAAAACCCACTTGGTTCCTATAGGGTGGCAACTTGGTGGTGGTGGCACTAAGACCCAAACGCGGTTTCGCTCAAAGTTCTCTAACTCCTCATGCATGGCATTAACCCAATCCGGATCCATCAATGCGTGTCCAACATCTCGGGGCTTAAAAGACGCGACAAAGGCCGAATGAGCAAAGTGAGAGATACGATATGACCTGGAGCGTGTGGTACGCTCGTTGATGTCGCCGATCATAGTTTGAGGAGGGTGGCGATGCTGAATGTGTAGCGGTGCCTCACATGAAGAAGTCGCCTCCCCCTCGACAGCAGCTGGAGCTCCCTCAGGTGCAACGGGCACCGACTGAGGAAGCTGCTCGAACGGCCCCCATGTAGAGGAAGTAGAAAGGTCCGGGCCGTGAGCCAAAGTAGACGTCACAGGGTCGACTAGGGCAGCCGGTGGAGTCGGCTCGGGATCACCCCAATCGGCGTCGTCCTGCTCCTCCACCACAAAGATGCTGGTGTTCACCTCATCATCATCTGCAAGCTCAAAAGCAGTGGAAACACAGGGCATAGTTTCATCGAATGTAATCTCACTAGTCTCCATCACTCGGTTAGTCTCAAGGTTAAGTGCACGATAAGCACGAGAGTGAGTAGAATAACCAAGAAATATACCGTCAGAAGACTGTGATTCAAATTTATCCAACTTACCGCCCTTTTTGAGGATGAAGCACCTGCACCCAAACACCCATAGGTGACTTACCTTGGGTGGTCTCCCAAATCGCAGCTCATAAGAGGTCTTTTTTCTTAAAAGCCCGGAGAAAAATGCGATTGGAAACATAGCAAGCAGAATTGAGTGCTTCGGCCCAATACCGCCTAGGAGTCCTATGCTCATCGAGCATCGTCCTGGCCATCTCAACAAGGGTTCGATTCTTGCGCTCAACAACACCATTCTGCTGGGGAGTGTAAGGAGAGGAAAATTGGTGATCCAAACCCAAAGAAGAGCAAAGAGATGCAAATTGAGCATTCTTGAATTCTGTGCCATTATCACTACGAATAGCTCTCATGGCATGCTTAGGTAGCTCATTTTGCAATCTCAAAATCAGATCACGCACATGCATAAAAGCCTTATCCTTACTCTCCAAAAAGAACACCCAAGAGTACCTCGAGTAGTCATCAACGACTACAACCACATACCACTTCCCTCCTTCCGACCTAACCCGAGCTGGACCAACTGTGTCCATGTGTAAGAGCTCGCCGGGTTATGAGGTCATAATTTGAGTTACAGGAGGATGGGAAGCAACAACCATCTTGCCATGCCTGCAAGGATGGCAAACCAAATCCTTCTCGAACTTTAGCTTAGGCAATCCTTGGATAAGGTCCATTGAGCTAAGCCTTGCAAGCAAGTCAAAACTCAAATGTCCCAATCTCCTATGCCACTTCCAAAGCTCGGAAGAAGAACCGGCAAGAAGACAGCGAGAAGGTCCGGAAGAGATAGAAAAATCCGCACGAAAAACCTTCCCGAAGGGTAAAATCCGGCAAACAAGCTCACCACGAGAGTCCAAAATCCGAGACAAGTTTGGCTTAAAGCTCACCTCAAAACCGTCTTCAAGGAGTTGCGAAACCGAGAGAAGATTAAAATGCAAATTCACAACCAAAGCAACATCCTTGAGGACAAAAGACGAATTGACTCGGATGGACCCTCGGGAGACAACCTTACCTTTACTCTTGTCCCCGAATGTGATGTACTCGGTGTGGTGCACGGGGTCGAGGCTGGAGAACCACTTGGCACTTCCGGTCATATGGCGTGAGCATCCAGAATCCACAAGCCAAGTCTCCTCTAGTCCTCCTTCCTACATCAATAAAAAGACATAGGGTGAGAAAACGGACCAACACTGGGGTTAGTAAACTGTGAAGGATACCAGTGTTGTCCCACTTGACCAAAGAATGGGTTAGGAGAAAAACCAAACATCTCCTGCCCCACGGGAGGATAGCGATCACCACGATAGGGAAAACGTGGTCCGCTAAAGAAGGGTGGAGTAAAGCCACCGCCACGAGGCCTGTTGTCGTATGGATCACGACCGGTACCCCGCCGGGCATGACCACCACGTGGTCTCGCCTCCTGAGGCCTAGCACCTTGAGGCATTGCACCTCTAGGCCTAGAAGTGCGCCTCTGAACTTCCGGTTCACGCACCCCAACTCGTGGGTGGTACATGTCCCGGTTGTTCAACTCAACCTGCCTCCGATCATCTCTCTTCCTCCTAAAGCAAAACTCAGCCAAGTGCCCATCCCGCTCACAATACTCACAATGGTACCTCACCACACTCTTGGTAGGCACTCTCTTGTTGGGTTGGTTGGCTCTCGCTTTCTTAGGAAGGGGATCACTAGAGATGTCTGGCAGAGTGTCAAGTGGGTTGCGAAGGGTGGTTTGGTTTGGCAATCCACACTTGCTTCTGTGGAGTGGTTTTGGGTGGCTCTTCAAACACACCATCTCTCACAGGAAACTTGGAGGGGTCGGTAGGCTTAGGTGGAGTGATCTTGGTAAGCTTGGGTGTTGTGGTGGGTTTCTCATTCTCGCTCAAACCACTGCACTCACCGATCTTACCGAACAAGCTATCATCCTTCCCACCTACAGCAAAGCCTACTCCCGTGCTGCCAGCCCTTTTGCATTGGCTAAGCATCATCCCCAACTGCGGCTCTCGGCAAGACACCCAGCTCAAGATGGACCGAAGGTATGTGCTTTCTTCCTCGGTACGCATCTTGTCGTGTCTGCACGACGCGATCTCAAGCTCCAAAGCCTCAAGGCGATCTGACTCTCTAGTGCTATCTGAGCTGACCTTCTCTAACACAGCAATCCTAGCATCCTTCTGTGCCAGCTCAGAACGCAAGCCTAAGCAAGACTTGCACGCACCAAGTAAGCTAGGCCTAGCCTTCAGCTCACTAATCTCCTCAAGTAGAGTGCCATACTTGTCCTGGAGTGTGACAAGATCAGACATGTGGATGGCACAAGCATCACACTCTACCTCCTCGGTAACCACCACTTGTGCCTTAGCAAACTCCAGCTCATGAAGCGTGCTAAGGTACTTTGCTTTGAAATCATTCCTCTCACAAGCGGCACGCTTGAGCAAAGCATCCTGACTAAGCAAGGTATCGTTCAGAGACTCAAGCTCGAGAGAGAGGGATTCCATGGTGGGTGATACCTCGGGTGTGTCGGAGTCGTAGTCGGGGCCATCCTTGCACTTCCCGACCTTGCCTTCTTCAATCGCCATGGTGCGAAAGCCACCGTGCTTGGCGTCGGCGTAGAAGCAGAGGCCGTTGAGTTTTTCCTCAACCTTTCCCTTTGACTCATCGTCGCTTGAGGAAGAACCCCCGTCGGAGGAGGCATCAATGTCGCTGAGGGAGGCGAGGAAGGCTCGGTGCTTGGCCTTCACCTTGTCGATCACCTTCTTGGAGGACTTTCGGTTGTAGCCGCCCTTGGCCTTGTGCTTGTCCTCGAAGCGGTGCTCGCGCTTGGTGAAGTCACCCGCAGCTTTCTTGGGGCAGTTTATGATGAAGTGATCCTCATCACCGCAACGGTAGCACCCCTTGGCCGAGCCACCACGTCGTCGGTTCAAACGGTTGTTGTGAAATCGTGAGAACTTAGTGATGACCAAGGCCAGCTCATCATCTCCAAGCGCCTCCACTTGTTCCTCTGTCACAGACATCAAAGACAAAGCGAACGAAGAGTGTGAAGGGTTAGAGGAAGAAGAAGACACACCGTCGGGGCCGGAAACCAACGCCATGGATGGGTTCGACGGGTTCTCAAGCTTGGCCCGGGTCTGGTGGTCAATCTCCGAGGACTTGAGCTTGCTGAATAGCTCGTCCACGGTCAGGGCGTCATAGCCCGGTGACTCCTGGATGGCAGCCACCTTCATCTCCCATACCTTCCGATCAAGAGCATACAAAAGCTTGATAGCCATCTCATGATCATCATAAGGCAAGTTGGTCCGATTAGCACACATCTTGTTGATGATAGATTGGAAGCGAGTGAACATCCCGTCAACAGATTCGCCGGCCAACTGAACAAAGTTCTCGTACTCCCTACGGTACATGTCGAAGAGTCTGGACTTGATCTGAGGGTTGCCCTCATGATATCGCACAAGTGTTTGCCAGATCTCTCGTGCCGTAGTGAGACTCGAAACCCGCTCAAACTCAGGAAGAGACAAACTCGAGAAGAGGATGCTACGGGCTCTTGCGTTTGAAGCATGTTGCGTAGCTTGGAGTTCGGTGATCCGAGCGCCAAGAACCACGTAGTCCTCATTCTCACAAATCTCCCAAATCTTCGAATCAAGACCTTGAAGGTAAGCGGACATGCGCACCTTCCAATAGGCGAAATTCGTTCCATCGAAGAACGGAGGTTTGCCAACACCTCGCTCCATGTCGCCTTCGCGGATGAAGAACCGTTTAAGGTGGAATGATTCTTAACCGGCTCTGATACCAATTGAAGGACCGAGAACGGCGACCAGAGGGGGGGGGGGTGAATGGGAGCCTCAAATTTCTCTTGAAATATTCGGGCCACTCTTCCCAAGAACCAAACCCAGTTGCTGGGTGCTCAACCTCCCCCGAGCAACGCGAGCGGGGATTCAGACGAAATCGGAGAAATGAGAGCTCACCGGCAGTGGAGGAAAACTCACCGGAAACCCCCAAGAAAGAGTTCTCAACCCCTATGAGAAAGAGGCAAAAACCCTAAGCAAAACAACCAGAAAAACAGGCGACGGCCGCTGGATGACAACGCGATGGACGCTCCAGGACAGGGCGACGGACGCTGGCGACGGACGCAGAGAGATCATCCGTCGACCTTCTAGAGAGCACTGCAGAAGAGAAGCAGAGGCAGGGCGTCGGACGCTGGGCGACGGACGCTTGGGTGAGCGTCCGTTGGCGTCGGACGCTGCGCGATGGACGCTTAGGCGAGCGTCCGTCGGCCTTCCAGAGAACCAGACAGAAACTCAAAAACAGCAGAGGCGACGGACGGTCGGCGACGGACCCTGAGGTGCGTCCGGCGCCAAACCAAAATCTCAGACACACCGAGCGACGGACGCTGACGTCAGCACGCACCAGCGTCCGACGCAAAACCCTCGGAGCGTCCGACGCTCCCGAAAAACGCGCAGAAACCCCGAAAAACGATTTTCCTCCGCCAAATCTTCCCAAATCTCGACCAAATGATCACCAACTGCAACCAAACTTTGTAGGCATGATCCTAGTGCAGTTGGGGAGCTATCCCGAAGAAATCATCGCTCAATTTGGGTCGGATGAGCGCGAACACTCGGATTTGGGGGAGAAAAGGGAAAACGAAGAACGTCGCAAAGAAATCGCCCGATCTGTGTACTCGAGAGGTTTGAGGATGGATCCTTCGGTGCAAAGATGCTCCTCTCGAATACGAACAACTTGATTCAAACGGATTTGCAAGAGCTATTCCCTACAAAGAGAAATCATCTCGGGAAAAAGAGAGAGCAAAAGCAAAACGCGAAGAACACAAGCAAAACGGGGACACGATCAAGAAATCGAAGCCGTCATGGCTTACGGAGGTTACGGCCTCCGATTCCTTGCAACAAACTCGAGTTCTTACAAAGGTTGGTGGGATCAACCTAGGGATCTCATGAACTAGAGAGAGGTTAGAGAGAGAGAGAGAGAGATGGGGCAAAGTGATTAGGGTTCAAGAGATAGAATGAGGATACCCCTTCATCCTCTATTTATTAGAGGCTTTGGCTATTTCCCAAAGACCCCCCTAGATACAATGAGTGAACTACCTAGCCTAAGCATTGCAGTCCAAGCTCCGGTAAATATCTCCCTCGATTTGAATGGACGGCCCCGTTTCCTACCGGGAGTTGCCGTCGCCTCGACGCAACCTCCAGGATTCCGCCACGTGCCATCCCCGCTTCCTCAGAAGCTCCGCCCGGGTTTTGAGGCCCAAACCCGCGAAACCCGCCACCGGTAGCTTTCGGCTCAACTACCGAACCCCGAGTTTTGCGGCCCAAACTCGGAAACGGACGCGGATGGTTTTGAGGCCCAAACCACCAAACCACTCGACGCGAGCCACCTTGTCTTCGCCCGGTCGGACTCTGAGTCCCCTGAGCCTCCGCTCGACTCGTGCGTCCACCGTCTTGACTTGGTCGACTCGGTCTACTTCCATGTCTTCTCGCACTCGCCGGTGCCAAGTACTAGCCACCACAGCTAGTCCGCCGGCGCCCATGGTCCCTCAGTCCGAGCCCCGCTTCCGCCCTTCACTGCTCTCAGTCCATCGGCACGGCAAGCCTCTACTCGACCTTCTCCACGCCATTGACCACTGTCACTAGGCATAGTACCTGCACACCACAAGCCGATAGACAGGCACACATTTGCTTTCGCAAAGAGGTTAGAAGTAAACGCTCAAACTGAAACACTCATGTGTTGGTCAATCGCTCATCATCAAAACTAAACATCATGGGCACATATCAACCATGTGTTCGGAGATCCCGTTCGGTCAAGAAATATAGAAACAGAAGTAGAAATGGGGTTTTTCCGTCCGTTTCCGTCCGTTTTCAACGCTATAACTTGTTCAGCAAAAATGTGATGACCGATGCCTCCTGCGGGCGGTGCGGGCACTCGCCAGAAGACCGACACCATGTTTTCTTCCACTGTAAGCTTAGCAGCGATGTTTGGGATTGCCTGGGTCTTCGCCTCCTCTCCAATACAGCTGATACTGAAGTCTGGGCGAGGCCTTCGGGTTGTAGTAAGGATGCTGCTTCCTGGCCCTCCGTGCTCCTAACCATTTTATGGCGTCTTTGGGATGCAAGAAACGGTGCCGTCTTCCGGAATGAAAGGCACCTACCGCATGCAGTGGTCTCACGGGCATGTGACGATCTAATCATCTGGGAGAAAAGATTTGGCTCCCCCTCCATGCTAGCTGGTCTTCGCCGGTGGCGTGTTTTTCTGTGTTCTTGTGTAAACGTTTGTGTAAGGCGTTCGACTACGTCTTAAGATGTAATCCACTTTACCCTTTGATACTTAATTAATCCAGGCGGGGAATCTCTCCCCTCCGTAGCTTCTTGTAAAAAAACATTTGGAAGGGAAGATCTGGTGGCTTGGCATCATAATAGAAGTGGTCAGTTCTCTGTTCGGTCAATGTACCATTGTCAATGGGACAATAAATATGGGCAGCGACATCACCAAATGCAAGCTAGCACTGCTTCAGGGAACTAGCTGTGGAAGAAATTGTGGAGAATGAAAGTACCGGGGAAAATCAAGATATCCGGTTGGCGAGCTCTGAAAGGACTTGTGCCTTGTCGAGCCATTTTGGCTAATCGACATATTGGGCAGTTGGGAGGATGTCCGGTTTGTCAGAATGGAGCAGAGGACATCAAACATCTATTGTTTACCTGGTCGAGCACGGGAAGTCTGTCAAACTCTAGGTGTTAGGGAGAGAATACAAAATTATCTTAACATTGATCGTTCAGGCTCAGTGGTGATTGATGAAATAATTAAAAGAGAAGAACTGATCGATACTCCAAACGTGGGGTTAGCTGAATTGTTGCTTATTGCGGGCTGGTATCTTTGTGGGAGAGAAGACAGATCGTGCATGGGGAGGAGGTCTAGCTTCCAGCAAGGTCAGCTATGTCCATTGCAGTGCTAACAAAAAGTTATTGAAATGCAATGAAGAAAGGGTCAAAGCTGAGGCAGGGATGGCAAAAATCACCGACGAAAAAAGTAATGGTGAATGTTGATGCGGCTTTTGATGAAGATGGAGGAAGAGGCAGTATGGGAGATCGATCATAAGGGATAACAATGGGGCATCTTAGTTGCTGCTCATAGTATGTGCCCTATTTAATCGATGCACCAATGACAGAGGCTTTTGCACTGAAGGAGGGGTTGATGCTAGCGCAGCACATCAGATGCAATCAGTTGATTGTTGAATCAAACTGTATGGAGGTGGTCCAGATGATGAAGGATGGTGGATTCACGGCAAACTCATCTGCGTCTATATATGATGAATGCAATGTAGTGTGGAATGGATTTTAGGAGATAAGCATCGAGCACTGTCATCGTGAGGCAAATCAAGCAACTTACTTACTTGCAAGAAGAACTATGCAAACAAAGCAAAATTGTACATAGGACGATGAGGCCCCTAGCTTTATTCTTGATTACATTGTAAACTATGTTACTATCCTGAGTGAATAAAGTTTGCCGTATAGTTTAAAAAAATGGTAGGTGGCCGACAGGTGAGCTCAGGTGGCAGGATTGCATTCCAAAAGTATGTGACTATGGTTCAAGTTGGGAAAGCTCGAGCAATATGCAAAAAACATCATGATAATGGTGGTAATGATGACAGTGGTAACTTGAACTTTTTGCAATAATACAATAGATACGCCGCGTTCTTCAAGTCTGTTATTTTTATAAACTTTATTAAATATCACTTTAACGTCGTTGAATTTTATAGTATTGTTATCTTATTTATACGATTATATGTTTTTAGTATAAAAGTTTAGTTGTCCCATAAAAATACACGAGCACGAATTTAGTCAGTGTGTATTTAAGTACAACTAGAGTGCAATTACACATTGAGGAACAAACTAAACATCATCTTTTGTCAACTAAACTACTCCCTTCGTATTGTAAAAAAGTTGTTTGGACAACAACATGGTCTATAAAAATATTTATTTAAAAATGGTATATCTATACTCTCTTCATATTGTAAAAGTAGTCATTTTGCATAACGATTATAGTCTCCAAAGCATAACTTTGACTTCATATTTCTATAAAAAATATTTATTTAAAAATGATATATGTATACTTTTATAAAACCATATTTCAAGACAAATCTATTTGTATGGTTTTCACATTTTCAAACTCAACAACTTAAAAGTTATTCATGATTTATATTCCTAATGTTTGACCCAAAACCTTGTCCAAAACGACTTCTTTTACAATATGAAGTGAGTACTTTTATGAAAGTATATTTCAAAACAAATATATCCGTATCCGTATGGTTTTCATATTTTTAAACTCAACAACTTAAAAGTTATTCATGATTTATATTCTTAATATTTGATCAAAACCTTGTCCAATAAGTACGTACTAAATTTGTTCCAAATTATAAAACATTTTGTCTTTTCTAGATATACTACTATTACTATATATATATATATATATTGACATAGTGTATATCTAGCTATATGTATAATAAATACAACGTATCTAGAAAAAACAATAATTTGAAATGAAGTGAGTACATTACAAATTCACACAACCAAAAAACAATAACTTTCATTTCGGCGGCCTGTCCAGCGGTAGCCTGGTTGTCACTTTGTCAAGTAGGATATGAGCTAGACTCGGAGAAGTTGTCGATAGTAGTCGTTGGCTTATTCACGAGCCGGTAGCGGCAGGCTGGCGGTATATAAGTTAGGCTAGTCTCAATAACATTTTTTGAGAGATTTTATACACATTAAATATGGTATCAAATTAGTAAAAAGATAATCTTTGCTTAAAATTAGAAGAAGAGAGAAGGAGAAATTTTCATCGGGATAAAACGTATCAGCATGGTTTCTAAAACGTTGGTAACCGCGAGAAACTTCCATTGAGAACTCAAATTCGTTTCATCAAAATGTCATACTAAATTATGATTGGTACATATAGGACACACATAGTACTAAAATAACTTATAAAATCGTGCAATGAAACTTATATTAAAAAAGAGACATATTTTATATCAAAGTTCTACGTATTAAAAACTGAGAGGTGAAACTTCACATCGAGACTGACGTGCCACAATTGTATTCCAAAAGTATGCGTGACCGTGGCTTATGTTGGGAAAACTTGAGCAATCTGAAAAAAAAACATGCTGATAATGGTGGCAACGATGATGGAGGTAACTTAAAATCTTTGTAATAATCCATGTTTTAAATAGCGAGCTAAGACCAAGGTGTTTAGCGTTTTATAAACCGTAATTAGTGGACTTTAGCGACAAAATAGCGGTAAAATTGTGCATGAACATAAATAACGGCACAATTTTTTCAAGCTATTTCGGGCTATAGCGGCAAAAATAGCGTACTATTTTTTTCCTTGGTAATAATATACAAATATACGTCACCCTTTTTAGGATTGTGTTAATTTCAAAAACTTTATCTTTTATATTAAATATCACTCTAATATCAATATTTGATTTTATTATATTATTATCTTATTATACGATACAAGTATTTTAGTATAAAAGTTTAGTTGTCTTATAGCAACATATAGGCACGAACCTAATTAGTTTGTATTTTTAGGACTACAGAGTAGAGTTGCACACGTTAGATATTAGAAAACCACTTCTTTTTTATTTCACAGAGTCCTACTTTGTTAAGGCAACTAACTAAACATCATCTTTTCTCAATCAAACTACATACTAAATCCATTTGAAAATATAAAATGTTTATTACTATGTATTTAGACATAGTGTAGATCTATAAGTATAGCTAATATAACTATGTATCTAGAAAGTAGAAGAATACATTATAAACATAACAACGTATCTAGACATAGTGATATCTATATTTATAGCGCAAAATAGCATTATGATTGACCACAACTTTCTATCATTATGTTCCAAGAATTATGTATCTGTTACGAGAATCTGAACATTAGGAGAAAAAAATAGCATTACCATTTACCACAACTTTCTATCATTATGTTCCAAGAACAAAGTTACTATAATATTAACAATTTTTTTTCATCATGTTCCATTATGTATCCAAACTCCTAGTGTTGGGGATATTACATCGGCATATCCCCATGGACCTTATGAGCCTACCGACCAGAAGACGGCCCAGCCCGCGGGGCCTTGCGGCACGCGACCAGCTCGACGTGCTCGCCAAGGACTCCGAAGAAGTCTTGCTTGCCAAGGAAGATCCTAGTAGATAGACTCGGATCCCTTGCCTTGAGGGACCAATCGTAATCTGTTAGGATATGGAAACTGTAACCTTGCTCCCCGGCTATATAAGGCGGGCAGGGACCCCCTCCAAAACCTCTCTCTCTCAAATCATCTACGGATCTTGTAACATAATACTCAGATCAATCCAGCCACCAAAACACAGGACGTAGGGTATTACGGTGATTTGCCGGCCCGAACCTGTCTAAATCGTCATGTCTACGCTCTCTGTGTTACGCTTGATCGCCGTCGCCACACCTCTGCCTACAATCTACTACCGTAGGGTACCCCCTAGGTAGACTGCGATGCATATTTCGTAGACAGTTGACGCACTAGGTAGGGGGTGTGTGCATCAACTCCATGGCTCGTCAAGCGGTTACTTTCTCGGATTCGATGGTCCTCCCGGCGACCGGCACCGTGCTCCAGATCGAATCTATGTTCTGGACCGTCGGATCTACTCCACGCCGCAGATGCGCTGCCGCCCATACGTCGTTCCACCACGCCAATGTACCACCAAAGAAAGAAGATCGACATCGACGATCTGGTCGACGCCATCGATTGCTCTAGCAACGGTATCACGGATTGCATCGATCTCGTGCAGGCGGCACGACGCCGACTCTCCGGCCACCATGGCCGCCGACCACGCCGTCACTGAGCCCCAACAAAGACGACGGCTGCGACAACCAGGGACACCCGCCCTCCTCCGATGATTCCTCATGGACTCAGCAACCAGGCGACAGCTTTCCAGCGCCAAATGCTCCGAACGATCTCCGACCAGATCCCGGCTGCCCCCGTCGTAAACACCGTCGTCATCTCCACGGTCCCTAGTGACTCCGACCAGGCAGTTTCTTTTGATGGCATGATCTCATCGGGTTCTACCACCGCCGCAGGGACAGAGATCGCCGATTCCTCCGAATCAACCAGCAGTTTGCAGGAATTCCCTCCGGGCTTCGAAGGATTAATTTTTCAAGTCTCCGTTGACAGCGTCGCCCCCGACAACGAGACAGACGCCGACCGCATTGCAAGAGAACAGCACACCGCCGAGCGCGCATAGAGGCGTGAAGAGGAGCGCCGTGAACAGGAGCGACTCGCACGGGAACAGTGTGAGCAGGAACAAAGGAATCGCGGCTGACCGCCTCGCCGTAACCTCCAACAAGATTTCGACAAGCTGGGTGATGTTCCGGTCTACCCGACGCCCAGTGCCAATCTAGCGGTAGCCGCCTGTGAGCTGTCCAAGCTCCCTCCTATGCCTATGATCGAGAAGATAGAAGCCCACATCATGGCGGCGGTAGTCCAGGTCAACAAAGCGGGTCCTCCGCCCGAATTCTCCAGCCAGTCCTACAGTAGAAATGTGACAGAACCTCTTAAGAACAGGGCCCACTTGCCAGGATTAATGTCCATCCGACTTAATCCCAACAAATGATCCAAGTCTTAATTAGTCCGTCAGGTGTCGCCGTTTTACAACGGGTCATCCACCTCTTTCCGAGCAGGATCCTCATTACAGATTTGCAGAAGTAATACAATAATTTAATTTGCATCAAAGTAGCGAAATACATAAGAGTCATATTACGAACCATTAGTTTGGAAATATAACATAAGTGTCATTACTACATCAAGCGAAGTGGTAAAGATTATATCACAACAAACCGAGTACCCTGCCCAAGGGTCACACAACCTTTATTCTTCATCATCAACATTAGCTACGGTCATACAACACGGAGCTGTAATCACCGCATTCTGACCTTCACCTGCAACAAGGGTTAACAAACCCTGAGTACGGGAGTACTCAACAAGACTTATCTGACAAAGAAAAATATTTGGTGGATAAGCAGTATGCAAGTCATAGGATTCAAGGTGTGGTTTGCAAGAATCGAGTATTTTGCATAAATGAGCATTTATAAAAAGAATTGAAATTCATTTAATTCGTTCATAAGATTACTCAAGTACCGATCTAAATGTATGATCGATAACAAGGTAATAAACCATCCATGAAAGGAATCCAACAAGTATCCAATTAAAATTTCATTAACTACGATGTAAAAGGAAGGGTTATGTTTCCATATCTGAGGAACACGACGATTCGAACCGGTTTATCCCAGCTGGGGACTTCCCAATCACACGATATATACAACACTAAAGCACGCATATGACTACCTTTCCCTGTATCCTCTCGCTAAAACCGGGGTTCCGCCACCCGAGAGCACAATACGCCTCCATCCAGTTCCTCGAACTTGGAGGGTACACACTACTCTCGCCATCTCTCCACTCCCAGTGCGGTTTGACCGTTCTTAAGACGGGAATAGCCAGAGTCCAGCTTCCCAAAAGTATGTGATCAGTACTCCAAAATCATAACCCTCTAACTTTTTACAACGGCAAGGCCCTAACGACACAGGCGGAGAGAACCCGCTCACCAGACACCGCTGATGGCTCCCAAACACCGTGTCCACCCGGTCCCGAATTATTACTTCCAACAACATCCCTTTCTCAAAAGAACATAACCATTTGCCGAAGCAATATGCTATGCGTAGGTGACCAGAAATCACCCACTTGAAAAGTTCTAAGCAAACTAAGCATTTTAGCAAAAAAAATTGCATCTTTAAACGAGTGTCAAGGTATAGGGTACAATTAACACAAGGATAAGGCTATGCATCAAGTAGGAATTGAATAAAGTACCATAATGCAATAGAATAACCATAAGTGTATTTAAAGCAATCATTTTAAATACAAGGAACGTTTGAATGCACCGGGGCTTGCCTGGGTAAGAACACTAGTCAGTGTTTGTTAGATGATACTTGCTTGACAAGCATCGATGATTGACATTAGAAATCTGAGATTAACCATCTTCTGACTTGGTCATCAATACATCTTTGATTAGATCCACCAATCACCGTCTTCGGGTTTGATATTATCCAACACATACGGATCTATCGTACCTTAATGAGATGCAAAGATGCAAATGTATAAATACAAGGAATTGATAACACAAAGTTGCATCACAAACAAACATTCAAGTGATCAAGATGCGATACAAGACTTAGACACTTTTAGTTAATTAAGCAACATCATTAAGCATAAATATTGGACATGCTAAGTACTTCAAACATGACATACAAGATACTTAAATCAAATCATGTCAAGTATAGAGCAATCAAGATTGACTAATAAGTTTAGTCAAGCAAAGACAAATTAAAACACTCAAGGCATCACAAGACTATACAATGCATAGACATCTATAGTTGATTAACTTAATCTTACCAAGCATGATATAAAATTAAATTATTGTATTACTTCTGCAAATCTGTAATGAGGATCCTGCTCGGAAAGAGGTGGATGACCCGTTGTAAAACAGCGATACCTGATGGACTAATTAAGACTTGGATCATTTGTTGGGATTAAGTCGGATGGACATTAATCCTGGCAAGTGGGCCCTGTTCTTAAGAGGTTCTGTCACAAGAAACCACCCACGAAGCCCGCCGAGGGAGCCCAGGCGAGGATCCCCACCTCGCGACGACGAAGAACTCGACGGGCCCTGGCGCGATCGAGCACCCGCACTGCCGCGCCAAAGCCCTACGAGGGAGCAAAGGCGAGGATCACCACCTCACAACGACGACGAGCGCGAAAGACCCCGGCGTGATAGATCACCACCACCGGCGCGCTGAAGCCCTCCGAGGGAACGTCGACATAGATCCCCACGGTATGATGACGACAACCTCCGACGTGGTCGGACATCGCCACCAGCGCCAAGAGCAACCGGGGGCCTGCGCCCCTTCTCCGCATGTCTACGTACCATCCATTGGCCCCCAAATTTCAGCGTTACGTCAGTGGAAAAGTATGACGACAAGGCAAACCCAGAGCAATAGGCGTCCACATATGAGATAGTTGTCTACGCCACCGGAGGAAATCAAGACGTAATGGCTAATTACCTTCCGGTGATGTTGTCAACCTCCAGAAACAGCTGACTCCAAAAGATCCCAGAAGGCACCATCGACACCTGGGAGCAACTCAAGGAAATCTTCATCAAGACGTACAAGGCCACATGTGTCTAGCCTGGGACAAGGTACGACTTGGAAAGCGTCCGCCAGAGGAGCAACGAGAGCCTCCGGGAGTACATCAGGCGCTTCTCCGACAAGCAGCTGAACATTGCAGAGATCTCCGACCTAGAGGCCATCGCCATCTTCTCCAATGGGAATGGACGGACGGCCTCTGAAACAAGTTGGCATGGAAGAGCATAACAACCATAGAAGAGCTCATGACGATCGCGAATCCTTACGCCAATCAAGACGACGCCACCCGCAGTAGGGAGAACAGACGACGCTACTCTCGATCTCTGGAACGTACAAGGGATAACGATCGCCGACCAGACTACTGTTGACATTTCTAACGTCGTTACCAAAAGTAGATTAATTTCTATTCCTGATAACGATGCCAAAAAAAAGTTAACCACCTCTCATGCCACTTAAGCCAAGTTGTCATCCCCAGCATGGCAGAGAGATGCGGTATTGAAATATGCATTTGCTCTTCTAATAAATATAAATGTGTATCTATAAGCGCACAGATTATATCGATGTAGCATATTAACCAGGAGTATTCCAGGTATCGTTATTTATATTTTTACCACTGGGAAGGGATACTAAGGAATAAATGAGTAATGAGTAATGAGTATCACTGCATGTGTAATGAAGGGTTTTCATCTATCTTATCTCAATACAGGATAAGGTGTCACATAAGATATAGATAATGAATGAATAGTGACAAAAGATAAATACTGATCAGCATAGGTATTAGCCACATAAGATAATGATAAGCACCTCAACAGATATTCTAGCAAGACATTAGCATGGAATTAGGATGAACTACAAAGATATTCCCTAAGTCATTCTTAATTATATAGTCTAGCATACTATGATTAGTGTAATTATACTTGGCAATCATGGCGAGATAAGAGATATTCATGTGTAGTGAGTATTACTAAGGAAGATGAGAAACATAGCAATCATTTCCCCGTAATAGAACTGCTCTGCCTGCCCTATAAATGGGAGGAGGACTACAAAGGACTCAACAGGACTGTCACTCCCGCGATCTACCTCACGATCCGGAATATAGGGTACAATCGCAGATAAATACGGTCTAGACACCATGCCTACACAATATCTATCATTTACCCATAGTACTGATGGATAAACGCTATACGATCCTAAACATGAATATGATTCAGATCTAACTAAGCCAAGCATATAATCATAATAGACTAAGAACAATATAATTGAGAACATAAACGAATAGAGTAAAGTCATAAACAATATAATAAAGTAGAGCAAAGTCTTCATAATACTAAAGAACAAATGATGAACAATGAAGAACTAGAGAGAGAATTACTAATAATCCTCTTGACAGATCCGGAAACCAATCGAAGATTGACTCCTTCTAGTTCTAATCCTATATAGCTATGCTAAACTAGAGATCTAGTTGATGTGGTGGCTCTAGGGCTTGATCAGGGACCTATCCTCCTGAGATGGATCTTTAATAATGAATTAGGGTTTCAGGGGGGCCTCTCTCCTCAGGGTCCGGGGGCCTTCCTTATATAGCCTCCTCAAATGAACGTCAGCCGTTGGATCAAACCGACCTTAATGGAGGGCTTAGATGCAACCTCAAAGGCGGTGGAGAGAGGGTCCACAAGGCAGACCCTCATTATGCCTTTCCCTAGGGCGACCGCCCCAGGGGGTAGGGTGAGCGCCCTGCCCCTGGGCCCGCTCGGCCTCTCGTTTCTTTCAGCGCCTTCTTGACCCTTCTAGAGTATTCTTTTTCGTGCAGATGATAATTATCTCCATGTAAACATGACATGTGGGCCTTTCCTTCATATTTCTTGATATCCCCTGCAGAAATAGACATTCACCAAAACTTGTGGAATTCTGTCAGTATAAACCTTATTTCTTGCCATTGGTTTCAATTAGATCCTTATCCTTGTTTAGTTGACGGTTGGATTTCGTACTTAAGGACCGTCAACAACCACCGTAGCGAAGGAAGGGCCGGCGACCACCGGGACTACCGATCAGACAACTCCGAGCTTTACCCATAGAGGTATGATTATAGGCGCGACAACTGCTACGTCGCCAACATGAACGCCTGACCAAAGAAGAACTACGATGCTAGCTACGAGAAGATCCTTGACGGCCCGTGCCCTATACATAAAAACTCCAAACACTCCATGCGCAATTGTGAGCTCCTTGAGTCAGCAGTGAAGGGAAGAAGTGACAAGAGAGCAAAGAAAGATGACTCCGACAAGGGCAAAGACTAAGAACCACTGGCCCCGAAGTTCCGACCAGCTTCAATGATGTACTCCATCTTCGGGGGCAACGTGGTTGTGGAAGGAGATTGGAGACATCGCCAAGTTCGCAAGGATGTCTACTCGGTTGCAGAAACAGGAGATGATTCAGCGAACGCTCGCTACCTCGACTAGTCAGAACAACCAATTAGCTTCTCTGGACAAGACGAGTCGACGGATTATAGATACCCCGGTCGCTTTCCACTCATTGTTGATCCAACCATCGCCACGTGCCGCTTCAAGAAGGTGCTGGTCGAAGGCGGTAGTGCCCTCAATATCATATTCGCTGATGCATTCCGCCACTCGACTACTCCAAGAAGAACCTCCTGTCCGCGAATTTCTCCTTCTGGGGAATCATCCCCAATAAGGCATCAACACCGGTAGGACATATTACACTCCCCGTACAATTCGGCGACCAGAACCACTTCAGGGTCGAGAACATCAACTTCATCATCGCAGACTTCGAGACAACCTACCACGCAATACTCGGTCGACCAGCACTCGCCAAACTCATGGCAGTCCTGCACTACACATACATGGTGCTCAAGATCCGATGCAACAAGGTATCCTTAGCCTCCGTACCAACCTGAAGATCACATACGAGTGCGAGCAGCAGACAATAAACGCTATCGAGAAGCCCCGTATCCAGGATACGTACAACTCCGAAGTCAGCGACAACCCCGCCGCGAAGAAGCAAAAGGAAGCAGAACAAGCAGCGACCACCGCCGACCCCCCCCCCCCCCCCCCCCCCCCCCGCGAATAGATATGAAGACCGTCTGCCCCGGGCAATGCGAGAAGATGCCCTAGCATAAACATAGTATAATAAAAGCTTGTACTGTGTACTCTTCCAATAATGAATAAAGGCTTCTCGTTTCCCGTATATTTTTTCAACAGAACCTGTTGAGCAAGTAAAACGCTCACGGCGTACGACGGCCTCTGCAAAACGCTCACGACGTACGACGACCTCTGCAAAACGCTCACGGCATACAATGACCTCTGCAAAACGCTCACGGCGAACGACGACCTCTGCAAATGCAGCTACTAATGATCGGCGAACTCTCCAAAACACTCCCATAGTGTTCGATGACCTCTCCACAACGCAAATAAGGCGTTTTCCTCCAAACAGCCTGGCCATAACGAGAAAGCACCCGAAGCTGGCCCGCCAATGAACCATAGTGAATAGAAGTAGCTACCCTAAGTGCTATGACTTCATTGACAGGCCTCCCAATTGGCATTTCCCCAGTAGCCGGACGATGTCACTTGGGTCGGGAGCCGTGAGGTTGTATGCCCAGAATTTGTATACGACCACGGTACGGTCGACGACTCTACAAGCAGCATGGGTTTTCGCCCAGTGTCTGCAGGAACGGTCTCCACAGGCCCTAGTCACGCCACGATCGAGCCTCTCGGAAAGAGGCCCTGTCACTGGCATCTCCCTAAGGGTGCATGAGCTGTTCGCCCTCTGCGCCGCGGGTTGCCAGCAGCGGGCCTCCTTGGGAGTCCTTATGTATCCTACACGTGAAGTGGCGCTAGCCCTACGATTTGGACCATTTGAGACCCAAAGCCGAACGATTCATCGCTACGGCTCACGACTTAGCAAGCATGACAGGACATACAAGTGAAACAAAAGCTCACCACCCCGAATATATTATAGCTTTGTATTTTTCACTTACACGTCCGAACACTTGTATCCGAGATACAAACTACCGCTGTCCCGCAGCAAAATAGAGCATGACAATAAAGTTGAGACTCCCAGACAAAACAAAACACACCTTAAGTGCCAGTTATTCCGACGATTACAACTTCATTCTACTAATACGGTAAGTGACCACCTCACTAATGTTCCTGGTCCAGAGATCGAATTCGTGTCCAATCCGACACTGCTGGCTATAGTATATGATGATCCCAGGCATATTGTTACTTGCTAGACCAAAACGACGACATTCCCCCCAGGCGCACACAGAAGCACCGGTGACTAAAGCCGGAACATCTTCCAGGGCACGAAGCCACCACCGCCGCCAGATGATGTGAAGATCATCACGAGAGCGCTCCCAAAGACGACGCAAGCCTTGGTTACCAAAACAACCATCTGGAAGGGCACCCCCGCTGAGTCGATCGATGATAGCGAGAGCCTCTGAGTCTGCCGGATCAACATAATATAGCATCATAGCCCTAAAATACATCGCGACGTCATCTCCAGCGGTCACCGCCCTGGCAATGAGCGCCTGTCCAGCAAAATCTCGCCCTGCAACATCAACCTTTCCAGACCACAAAAGAACAAAGCCTCCTCATGAAAGCGCTGCTCGAAGGCAGTTTCCAGAAAAGGGAAGTAGGGCCGGCAATAATCCTGGACACGCCGAAGAGACAAGAGCCGAATCATCGAAGCATCGTCGCAAAATTTGCGGAAGAGACGACAGATCGGACGAATCTTCACATACTCACGCACATTGTCGCCATCATCGATCACACGAAGAAGGATCCGGAAGATCAGGTCGTCCGGCAGAGCCAGCAAGGCGGCGAAACCCACCACAAGGCGCGCACCGCCACCCTCCATCTTCACTGACCAAACCCTAGTGCCGACGAACCTCCTTGTCCTTCACTTAAGCTTTGTGGACAACAAACGTGGAGAATATTGAACAAAGCGGATTGGGATCCCCTCAGTTCACCAGAATATATGGTACCGAATCGCCAGCTCTTCGTATCCTCGGTGTACTCGGTAAGGCAAGGAGACACAACCCTTCCCGTTCCGCCAACCGCCGGAGTTGTCCTTTTATACCAAGCGGCGCGGCGCTTCGAGGGTTTTGGGAAACCACAACGATCAAATGCGGAACCGCCACGCTGCCTACTTTCCGCGCCACAAAAACGGGCCGATAACTACACAGATAAATACGACCCATTTACTTACATTTCGCTCTCATTCCATGTTAACTCCCTCAATTTAAGGCTAATTATTTTTGCAATATCACCAACGCTACAGTCCCATGGACTGGACGTGCAACTTTGTTTTAATCTATTCTGTGCAGCTACAGTAACATGGCTACAGTAGTATGGTCGGCAAGACCCACAGAGCTTATAATGATACTCGGGGACTCCGTCGATGGCAACCATGACTTAGCTGCCTGGTCGCGTCCTCGACCAGGCTCGGGGACTTCATCCAGTTTACGCCGAGCGAGGCTCGGAGACTGCGCCCATGACACAGAAGGGTGGCGCAAAGAAGGACAACACCCGGGGACTGACGCCCACGGACTGCGAATCAAGCAACATCATCATGATACAAGAAGCTTTCGGCTCCTTACATCAGGCTCGGGGACTACGTGTATTCGCAGTCGTTTCTTATTAAACTCATATTTCAGTATTTCAAATTCCAAATATATGATCCTGATACAAGAAGCTTCCAGTTTCTTACATCAGGCTTGGAGACTATAGATATTCGCAGTCGTTTTTTACAAAACTCATACTTCAGTTTACATACCTTATGCATCTTTTTATAAAGCATGGCACCACAAACATACTTCACCTGCTACCATGCTCGGGGACTAAGTGGGTATACTTCACCTCGCGGTGAATGTACTGATTTTCTTCTCGACAAAGCTCTGCTGTTTTTTGTGTTGTTTTTGCAGAGCCTAAGTGGGTACACTTCAGAAGGAAAGGAATTTTCAAAAGTTTTTCTTTTTCAGCACGTCACATCCTCCCAGCAAGCAGCCGCAACATTCGACGAGGCGACCTGCTCGCACACCAAGATACGACGCTCTCGATCAGCCCGACCTGGTCGGGAGGCTTCTCCGATCAGCACATCGACCAGGCAGCCTGGTCGGGACTTCACGACGACCACGACGCACTATGGCGACCAGCTGAACACCTCCAAGGACGATGCTATAGGCTCGCCGGAAGAATACAACGTGCTCGGGGACTTGTTGGGGATATTACCTCGGCATATCCCCAGGGATCTTATGGGCCTATCGACCAGAAGACGGCCTAGCCCGCGGAGCCTTGCGACACGCGACCAGCCCGACGTGCTCGCCAAGAAAGATCCTAGTAGATAGACTCGGATCCCTTGTCTTGAGGGACCGATCGTAATCTGTTAGGATATAGAAACTGTAACCCTGCTCCCCGGCTATATAAGGCGGGCAGAGACCCCCTCCAAAACCTCTCTCTCAGATCATCTACGGATCTTGTAACCTAATACTCATATCAATCCAGCCACCAAAACACAGGACGTAGGGTATTACGGTGATTTACCGGTCAGAACTTGTCTAAATCGCCGTGTCTATGCTCTCTGTGTTACGCTTGATCGTCGTCGCTACACCTCCGCCTACAATCTACTACCGTAGGATACCCCTAGATGTAGGATACCCCTAGATAGACTGCGACGCATATTTCGTCGACATCTACAACGGACTCAAATCAAGTATACATCAGATATGTATGTTTAGCCTATGCATATTTACAAGAATTATGTTTACGATAATATAAATAATATTTACTAGAACATGCACTAATAATATTTACGACAATTTGAACCTTAAAAATAATATTTATGATAATTCTATATTATGAATTCTTCATTGACATAACTCACATTGATATTTACGATAAAAATAGGTACTACAAATATAAGTATTTACAACATTTTTTTCATTATCGATGACAAAAACTAACAAAAATGACCCAAAATACCATAACAACAGCATATGTTACATCATATTTACGAGATTTCTGTTTACAACAATACTAACAATATTTATTAGAATTTTCACCAATATTATTTACAAGAATTCTACATTATGACAGTGTGCCTGCCGTCGACGCTGGGGCTGTGCCGTGGACGATGTCTCCACCGCCTCCGTATTGATGACACCCTCTACTCTGACGGCGGCGCGACAAAGCAGCGCCGGCGCAACGTCGGGAAGAACAATGGGGGAGATTGGGGACGGGAGCGTGGTTGGCCGCGGTCACCCACACCGCGGCATCGTCGACTCCCTCAATCGCCCCCCTCTGGGAGGTTCGTGCGAGCGCAGGGGAGCTGAACCTGTCGGAGATGTACGACAGCAGCACGAACGATGTGGAGAACTTGCTGTGGCACCACTGGCACATGGAGGCGTCGCACAGCAGCAACCACAGCGCCGCCAGTGCCTCTGCTCCGACTGGCACTACAGTGCCAACCTGTTCCTCGTGCAGCTCGGCCCTGTCCGCTTCATCCGTGACACGACGGTTCTGCTCCCGGTATCCTTTCCAAGCGCCACCACTGGGGCGGCAACATCATAAAGACCGTCGGTGAGAGAGGAGTACGTATGAGAGATGTTTACAGCTACTTACCTGGTTGCTTGCTTCTGCTGACCGAATGGATGGTGGAAACTGTAACGTACGGCTCCATTCTAAATGGTAAGTCATTCTAAAAATTTTGGAGAATTAAAGCATTTTAAGTTGGCAATGTATCAGGTGCAAACCATCACCTTCGTAAAAATCTGTACAAATCATGACAAAAAATTCTTCTAAATTCATCAAAAAAATAATACATGTAGATGATATGATGATACACAACTTTGTGAAATATCTTGTCCAAACTCGACTTCATTTGTGATATATAAAAATAAGAAATTTCAAGCTAGAAAGGTGTCCAAATAATTTGTTAGAAATTTTTTATTTTTATATCTAACAAACGAAGTCGAGTTTGGACAAGATATTTTACAAGGTTATGTATTATTGTATCATCTAGATTTGTAATTTTTTTTGGTGAATTTAGATAACTTTTTTGTAATGGTTTGCACGAGTTTTCACGAAATTATAGTTTACACAAGATACGTTCCCTTTTAAGTTTGATCAAAGATTATAGAGAAAAACATAAAAATTTATGAGATCAAATAGTTATAGTATAAAAATATAACTAATAAAAAATTTAATGATACTTAATTATTATCAAATATGTTATTATCGTATTATATAAATTTGATCAAACTTTATGAACTTTGACTCTTCAAGATTCTTGGAATGACCTACCATTTGGAATGGAGGGAGTACTCAACAAGATGACCATGGAGTCACCGCCACCGCCGCCTCTAAGGCAATCCGGGGAGCCGGCCAGGGCCGACGCATTCCCAGCTCTGGCGGCGCCTCGAAGAGACTGCCGACTACTTGTGTTGCCTCTGCAGTCTGCGTGTAGGTGCAGCCCAATGGAGCAATGTCTTCGGGTAGGTGCAGCCCAATGGAGCAATGTCTTCGGGTAGGTGCAGCCCAATGGAGCAATTAGGAAGCACATACCGTGATTAACGGGTATTCGATCCAATCCAATTACGAGCCATCAAAGACAAGAATCACGGAATTGAATTTCCTTAAACTAATTAACATAAATTTGGGTGGTGTGTGCGCTTGTCGCTGGATAGTGCTAGTCTGGTCCATGGGTTGGGTCCGGCTACAGAATACTGGTAGTAATTTTATAGCCAGCTACAATACAACACTTCCATAGAGAGCATGTTTAAGTAGCCACCTTTATTTACGATAATTTTATATACTAATTTATGATAAAATGAACACTTGTTCACGATAGTGGGGTTACGTGTGACACCCTGTGTCAAGCTTACTTTAGGATCATCATTAGCCACTAAGCATAAGCATCGTATTACATTCATGTTTACTTATGCCATCATTTCATGTGTGTTTATTTATATCTTGTACACTAGAAATGGATAGGTGTTTTGTGCTCTAAATCTTGATTAACATGTTTAGCTAAGTTTGCTATGTTTAGAATAAAGAATGGTTTGCTTTTATGATTAATTACCTGTAACACCCCGGGTGTTAATCTTGTTAATCTCTTAATTAAAATTTGATCATGTCATCATATGCATTAAGCATCATTCATTTGTTTGGAAACCTGGATATGCATTGAACTAAAATGAGTTTAATTGTCTGTGTTTGATCAGTTGTTTGTATGTAGGTCACTTTTCAAATTCTCAAAATTAAAATTTGAATCCAAACCCTTTTCTCCGAGGGGGTGGATTAAACCCTAAACATGATTTTCAAAATCTATAAAGTTTTCGCTTGTGGTTGTTTAAGCAAAGTTGTAGATCTTAAAATTTTGAACATCTTTCGTGTTCAAAGTTTTTCCTGAAAACCCTGGAAGCTTGTGCATTTTTGCAAAAGAGCTCAAAGTTTTTCCTGAAAACCCCTGGAAGCTTGTGCATTTTTGCAAAAGAGCAGCAGGGTCAGTTCTGTCTTTTCCTCGAGCAGCTGCATGGCAGGGTCGTTCTCGATGTCGCTCCTGGCCGACACGTGTCGCCAGCCGCGCAACGCCTGTCCATGGACTCCCGTCTTGTTGTGGGTACGTGGCGATTTCACGGAGCCGTTGCCGTCTTTAAAAGCGGGACGCCGTCCCTTCTTCTTTCCTTTCCACGCCACTGCTCCGCGCTGCTCCTCTCTACTTCGCTCTGCTCTGTTCCGCTGAGCACTTCACCTCCATCGTTGACGAACTCGTCCGAGCTCGTTAGCGGCCGCCAATCACTCAATCCTTCGTCATTGTCTTCGCCTTGACCTTGCGCATCTTCGGGGTAAGTTGGTTGAAGTCAGCGAGCCCGCAGTCGTCCAGCGCGGATCTGTCTTCCTCAGCTCCGCCGAAACTGCCGCCGCTCTGGTCGGTCTCCGACTGGGCCGCGCAGGAGCCACATTGTCTTTTTGCCTTATGTTTCTTGTTCCTTGTTCATCTCTGAGTATTGTCGGGTTCTCCGTTTTGCAAATGGTGGACCATAGCTCCGGGAACTTCTTCGTGCCGCGCAGTTCTTCGTCTCCGCCGGCGCGTTCTCCATCGACGGTCGTCTCTGCTTCATCTCCGGCCACGCTTGCTTGCGCTCCGTGACCAGGGTGAGCTCCTCGACCTCTTCGCTGTACTCGTTTGTCCTTGTATCGAGCCTTCGCGCTCTGTCCTCGAGCGCTGCCGCTGTTCTCGTTCGGCGCGGCAGTGTGTTCGTCGTCTAGCCGTTGTTGTGGATCTTTTCGGGATCCAAGTCTCGCGCTAGCTTCGCCTAGCCGTCCTGAGTCAGTCTCGAGGGGTAGTTGCCCTCGAGCGCGTGTGTGTTCTCTTCGGCGCGCGTCGCGCAGATCCCCGCGGACCGCCAGTGCCGTCGTCGAGGGTGTTGCGTTCCGTTCTAAGTTCGCCTCGTGCGCGTTTCGCGTTGTTTGGGGGCCGCTTAGCTTGCCGAGTTGTTGGTTGTTTCGATCGAGGGTCGATCGAGGTCTGATCGAGGCCTAGTGTCTCTGCTCGAGGCCTAGCTCCTTTGATTGAGGCTTGTGTCCGTCGGAATGTGTGTGCGGTCGAGCTCAGTTCACTGCCAGGGTCGTTGGCGAGGTTGGCTGTGTAGGTTTTAGCCTTGTTTCGGTGGGCGTTTTGCTCGCAGTTGTCTTCTGAGTCGTGATCGAGGCCTAGCCTCGGGATCGAGGGTCGATCGAGGCCTAGCCTCGGGATCGAGTGTCGATCGAGGTCTAGCTTCTCCAGTCGAGGCCCAGTTTCGTCAATCAAGGTCCTTCTTCATCGATCGAAGCCTCGTTTCGTTCGATCGAGGCCTCTCTTCTTCGATCGAGGTCTGTTCTTGACGGTGTGCAATCGGTCGAGCCCCGTCCGATCGTCAGCACCCTCGATGAGGTGTCTCTGAAGGGTTGTTTGAGTCGTGGCCTACCTCGTTGGGTTCGGCTCGGCAAGCCAAGGCAAGTTCAAGGGGTAGCCGTTCGGTTTGGTCGCCGACGGCGACTTGCCGCCGTGTTTTGTGGTTCTCAACTCCACCGCTCGAGCCTCTGTACCGCTGATGGTCGAGTCTCAGCCGGCCGAGGGTCTTGAGCAGAGTTCTTCCTGTTTCCTGTTTTCCTGTTTTTAGTTCTGTAGCTATGACCTGCTTAGTTATAACATGTTTAGGAACCCTAATAACTTTAGGCTTTGAGTGATTTTGGATTATTTGATAAATATGGTCATTTGTCCAGTGACAAACACAAGTTGGACATGCTCGATGTAATGATGTTTGCTCAGTTCTTTTAGGGTAATCTGTTTTAGTTTTCCTCTCGATAGCATGCTTGTTTGCGTTAAGCATCATGTTTACTATTCAAGCATCATCTTAAACATGTCATTTATCGTGTAGATTGTTCGTTGGTTGGGTTGGATACCTCCAGTGCAGAGGTCTTCTCTCTTGAATCTGAGCCCGAGTTCGTTTATCCCTCCAACCAAGGCAAGCCCCGGTGCATTCAAACACTTCCTTGTATTTAAAATGTTTGTTTTAAATACACTTATGTTTATACTATTGCATTACGGTATTCAATCAAATTCCTACTTGATGCATAGCCTTACCTTGAATTATTTATCCTGTACCTTGATACCGTTTTAAAAATACGGTTGTTGCTTTATGCTGCTTAGCAATGCTTAGACCGATAGAGTCAGATGATTTCCTGTCATCTGCGAGATTAGGTGTAACCTGATTGCTTCGGCAATGGTTCTATTTTCGAGATGAATAGCGGATTGCTGCGGCAAATCGCTATGTCCTCTTGATGGAAGTAATAATCTGAGACCGGGCGGACACGGTGTTGGAGATCCACCAGATGTGGATATCTGGTGAGCGGGTTCTTTCCGCCTGTGTCGATTAGGAATCGTCCATTGTAGACGTCCAAGGGTTGTGACTTTCGAGTACTTATCACATACTCCGGGAAGCTGGACTCTGGCTATTCTCACTTGAAGAACGGTTAACCCGCACTGGGAGTGGAGAGATGGCGAGAGTAGTGTGTACCCTCCAAGTTAGCGAACTGGATGGAGGTGTACTGTGCTCTCGGGTGGCGGAACCCCGGTCTTGGCGAGAGGATCCAGGGAAAGGTAGTTGTGACACCCTGTGTCAAGCTTGCATTAGGATCATCATTAGCCACTAAGCACATCATTTCATTACATTCATGTTGCATATGCTATCATCCCATGTGTCTGTTTATATGTTTTGAAACTAGAATTGAATAGGCGTTTTGTGCTTAATCTTGTGTTTTAATCTGTTTAGTTACCCTGCTTAGTTTCTTCAAATAAAAGAAAATGGAAAAGGAAATCAGAATCGAGATAGGCCGAGCACCACCCCTCGATCTCGACCCCACCGCTCGATAGGCTCGATGACGGACTGAGGGTCTGAGCGAACGACCCCAGGCCAGAGGCTCGACCGAACCCGAGGCTCGATCGACCAGTCAGTCTATCGACGCCCCACCCTCGAGTTCTAACCTCGAGTTTTACCCCTCGATGACGGGCTGAGGCTTGAGCGAACGACCCCGCACGGAAGGCTCGACCGAGTCGGAGGCTCGATCAGCTGATCGACCCTACCCTCGATATCGACCCTCTCCCGCATGCTCGACCGCACGCACGTGTCGCGCACGCCCGCGCGCACTCACCCGACCGCAGCTGAGCCGTACGTCGGAGTCATCCGCCGCGTGGCCGCCGATGCCTGACCACGGAAGTGGAACACGCCATCGCCGCCGCTTCGGCTCTGCGCCGACATCGCTGTCGCCGCTCGCCCCGTCTCACTCAAATCCGAGTTAACGGCGCTAGGACCAAGTCGGCTCCGCTTTTCCCCCGCTGACGTCCTGCTTCGCCGCCGCAGACCTGCCAGCCGCCCTGCCGCGCACCGCGCCGTCATTTCGCAATAACGTCGCCGCAGTGCCGCGTCCGATCAGGCGCCCGCCTTGTCTCTTTCGCAGTTAAGCGCGAATCCGCGCTAACGTCGCGTCGACCAAGTCCCGCTCTGCGCCGCTCGCCGCAAGCACGCCAGCGCCGCTGCCACCACCGCACTTCGCGTCACGTCCCCTCTAGCAGCGCCGGTCGGCCATGACCAAGCAAAGAGGAGCGCCTATACCTCCACCACCTCCCGCACTCGTTTGCACTCATCCGCACTCGCGCAATCGCTCGCAGTTCTCTGTTCTTCGTTGCGCCGAGAGCTCCGAGCACCGCAACCGCCTTCTTCTCAAATCCACCACCACCAGAGTCCTTTGCTCAATCCCTCTCGTGCTAGTCCTCGCCTTTGCCCCGCACCCACGCTGCTCGCCTCTTCTTCCCCAGCCGTGGACTCCAGTCACCGGAACGCCTTTCGCCGTTCTTCGACTCCGAGTCGCCACCGCACTGATCAACCCGCGTTCGCCGTTCGCCGTCTCGTCTCCGACGCCTCCATCTTCGTGGAAGCTTCGGCGGAGTTAACCGAGGTGAGAACGCCGTTCCCCTAGCTTCAGTTCGACCCGTGTCGTCACAGCACCGTTGGCCGTGCGCCATTGCCGCCGCCGCGGAGCTTGCACGTGGACCAGTTTCCACAGAGCCTTTCTGGCTCAGTTAGCCCTCGAGCCGCGCTCGCCACCTCACCACGATGCTCACGCACCCCAGCGTCGAGCTTCGCATCGCCAGTGATCACTTTGCCGTGTCACGCCACGAGCTGCACCGCCTCTGCACACCGTCGACCCCTCTTCACGGTCGCGCCAGTTCAACCAACACCACCAGTGGATGCTCGTAAGTCATCCCGAGCCTAGCACAGCCAATCCCACCGCCGAAGACTTCACCATCGGCGAGAAAACGTCGATCAGCACCGTTCTCTGTTCTGCTCGACGGTCGCTGGACCTCGAGTAATCGAGGGTCACGCTCATCTGTTGCCTCGACGTGCCTCGAGCCCGTTCCGAAATGATTTCCTATGCTATTTTCTGTTTTTAGTTGTATGCCTTGCTTGTTTGTTTTTATCTAGAGTTGCTAGTCTTGTTGCTAGTCTCTGTTCAGTTAAGTTTTAGCGTGTTTTGTCCTGCTAGCTAGTAGCTCGAGCCTTAGTAGCCTTGTGGTAGTTTTCTTGGGTGTATGCTTAGAATCTCTGTTGTGTGTTAAATCCTGTTCAAGCATCATCCCTGCACCCTTCAGTTATTAATTTATGCATTGCAATCATTTAGGATCCGTGGAGGAACATCAGGAGCCCACAGAGACCGAAGTCCAGGAGGTACAGGAGCTGTACGAGGAGTACCAAGAGCTCGACACTAACCTTCCTGAGTGCCCTGACCACCAACCCTCCACCTTCTCTCAAGGCAAGCCCCGGAGCATTCTTAAGTCTCCCAGTTTTTACAACTTAATCTACTTGAGTATTTTATACTGTGATGCATTAGGTAATAGGAGTTGTTTTGAATACCAAATTGATGCATTACCTTCCTTGATCTTTGTTTTACCTACCTTGTTACCCTGTTAATAATAAAGTAAAAGCAACCGCTTAGCATGCTTAGAAATAATGGTTACCTTTCTTTTTATGTTTCGTATTATCCCTTGTGGGTAATACTATCACGGTTGGCTATATTTCGCTATCGTGGAAAGAACCTATGGTAGTAATGAAATACGGTCAACTGGAAGGCAAGTGCACCAAGTGGTCAAGACTTGGGGGCAGTCCGTCCGTTGGATCGTGTAGGTTTGTACACGATGGTGGCCCTCTTACATCTTTGAATGCGCCCTTTCACACAGGGGCCGTCGGGAGTGTCGACCCCGAAGCCGAGTAAACACTGTCCGGGCCGGAGCTCGCTCAGCTGTGAGCACCCCTCTAGACTGTAGGCATGATCTGCCCCGTGGTGGCCATCTATTTTCTACAATTGGGGTGGACCCATGCGAGCCCGCGTCGATTACCACCTGGACTTTGTTGAGCGGTAACCTAATGCTGACCCGACGGTGAAAGTATGGGCGTGTGTTAAAGGTAATCTGACCAGCTGGTGTATATCGATTCGAATTGCCGCCCCCCACTGGATATGGGGGATTATGCTGAGCTTCACCACGGTACAACTCCATGTGACATCTTAATGGTTCTACTAAAAGGTTGATGAAGGAACTGGATATATGTTATCATATTGTTTGAGTAGTATCAAGTGTGTGCTCTAGTATAGACGCAATAACCTAGAAATAATTAGTAGGACAAAAGATGACTGCTCACCGCATCATTAAAGTAAACTTCTCTAATTTAAGCATTTCCGCAAAGTAAAGCTTACCCAACTCCAGATACAGCCATGCATACCCTTGGAGTCTTTTTTTTCAGTTAGACGGGTAAGTCTAGCTGAGTACATTCCCGTACTCAGGGTTTATCCCGTTGTTGCAGATGGCCAAGTATACATCGGCTATTGTAAGCACTGTCTCTATCCTTTCTACGGAGAAGATGAGTAGGGCTTGGGCAAGGTCTTCTACAAGCTCACCTTTTGCTGTTGTCGGACCTGACGTTGTGGGCACCCTTGTCTTTTAAAACTTCAAGTTCAGTTTCAAACAATGTTTTATTTGGCCGCAAGTGTTGTGGCATAAGTACTACTTTTATTTGGAACAAAGTGTTGTAATAACTTTATTTCGTACTTTAAGTATTTCCGTTGGATTTGTGGCTCGTTCGAATGTGTATCCCTGAATGTACGCGATCCTGAGTTGATGTAAGAAATCCTTCGAGGTTTCCGGACTACCGGGATTATATGGGCTCAAGTGTTGTAAGTGGTAGCTAATCAGCTACATTAGCACTTGATCTTTTATAATTTGGGCGGTTCCGTCACAGTAGTCATATGCGTGCTTTAAGCGGCTGTATATGTCGTGTGATAGGGAAGCCCCAGCTGGGATAAACCGGTTCGAATCGTCGTGTTCCTCGGAAATGGAAACATGACCCTGTCCTCTACCGCGTAGTAATAAACTTTAACTGGATACTTGTGGATCCCTTCGTGGATGTTTATTACCTTGTTATCGATCATACATCTAGATCGATACTTGAGTAATCTTATGGATAACATAAATGATTTCAATTCTTTTTATAAATGCTCATTTATGCAAAATACTTGATTCTTGCAAACCACACCTTGAATCCTATGACTTGCATACTGTTTTGTCCACCAAATACTTTTCTTTGTCGGATAAGTCTTGTGGAGTACTCCCGTACTTAGGGTTTGTTAACCCTGTTGCAGATGAGGATCACAACCCGGTGTGTGTGGCTCCTTGCTGCATGACCGTGGTCAGTGTAGATGAAGATGAAGAATAAACTGTCTTTGCTTGACTCTTGGGCAAGAGTAACTCGGTTATCTATTCTTTCGCTATCAGCAGCTTGATGTAATCTTTATCGTATGACACTAAGTTATGTTTCAAAACTTATGGTTTGTAATATGACTTTAAATTTCCGCTACTTTGATGTAATATAAAATTTTCGTATTACTTCTGTCATGATTGTGATAAGGTTGATCCTGTTCGGAAAGAGGTGGATGACCCGCTGCAAAGTTGCGACACCTGATGGGCTGATTAAGATTTGGATCATCTGTTGGAGATTAAGTTGGTTAATCCTGACAAGTGGGCCCTATCTTAAGAGGTTCTGTCACATTACCCTGTCTAATTAAGTTTAGTTTTAATTGTTAAGAATAAAAGCAAATCTTTTCTAAAAGTGGATTAATTAGTTTAAATCTAGAACCCTGTAAAATAGTGGTTTTCAGAAAGTATGACCTACATGAAAAATGTAAAGAATAATATTTTGAACAACTTTGGTTTAAGTTTCAAATCTTAGTTTGAAGTTTTTGAAACTGTTTTGAAGCAAATTCAGTTTGAATCAATTAAAAGAAAATAGAAAAAGAGAATCAGAACTGAAACGGGCCGAGTTCACCATTTCGGCCCACTCGGCCTCGCCCGCGGCCCGCTCGCGCCCGCGCGCCACTCGTCCGCGCGCTCTCGCGCATGCACAGCGCATGTGCGATGCACGCGCAACGCACGCACGCGCACCGCGCCCGACCGTGGCCGCGTCGTACACCGGCGTTTCTGCCGCGTGGCGGCCGATGCCTGCCGGCCTGCGCTGAACACGCTGCGCCACCCACTCTCGTGCCCCGCGCCGCACCCTGCGGCACTGCGTCGACATCGCTGCGCCCTGCCACTCTGCGCCGTAGCCAGCTCTGCCCCGCCGTCACGCCGTGCAGTCGCATCGTCTTTACGCGCGTCGCAGCGCCTGTCGCCTGCCACTCTGCCGCGCTGCCGCCGAGCCGTCGCGTCGTCGTTACGCCGCCGAAGTGCTGCGTCCGATCAGCCGCTCGCCCCGTCTCGCTCGCGATCAAGTGCCGCATCCGTCCTGACGGCGCTAGGACCAAGTAGCACTCTACCCCGCGCGTTGTCGCCCCTGCCCCGCGTGTCACAGACACGCCACACCACTGCCACCGCCGCACCGTCGCGTCCCGGCCCCCACCGGCCAGGCCGGTCGGCCATGACCGCGCAGAAGGGAGCGTCTACACCCCCTCGACCTCCCGCACCCGCAAACGCACGTGCTCACACTCTACCTCACTCGCTGCCTCTGCTCTCGCCGCGCCGAGCATCGGGAGCACCACAGCGCCCCTTTTCAAATCCGCCACCACCCGAGCGTCTCTGCTCGATCCATCTCGCCCACCAGTTCGCCTTCGCCTCGCACACGCCCTGCTCGCCTCGCTTTAGCCAGCCGAGCTCCACCGTTGCCGGAACGCCGTCGCCGTTCCTCGGCTCGGAGTCGCCACCGCAACGACCCAACGACGTTCACTCTTCTCCCGACCACCTTTGTCGCCTCCATCTCCGTGGAAGCACCAGAAAGGGTAGTCAAGGTGAGAACACCAACCCCCATACCCTAGCTCACACTGAGTCACTGCACCTCCATTGGTCGTGCGCCATTGCCGCCATCGCGGAGCTCGCACGTGGCCGGACCTCCTCGGAGCTCTTCCGGCTCAACCAACACTTGCACTGCACCCCCCACACCACCATGGTGCTCACGCAACCGCTAACCTAGCTTAGCACCGCCGGTAATGGCTTGACCGCGTCACGCCGCCGCGCTGCTCCGCCACCGCACGTCGCCGACCACTTTCACGGCCGCGCTGGTTCAACTAACACCCCCAGTCGATGCGCGTTGTCACCCCGAGCACGCCAAGCCTAGCCTCACCGCCGGTGAGAAAACGCTGGTCAGCGCCGGTGCTCTGCCCTGGCTCGCTGCCAGGTGGACCCTGTCAGTCCGCTCTCCCGCACGCACTGGGCCGAGCCCAACACTGTTCATCCATGAGCCGAATTCAGAAATGCATTTCCTTTTCTAATTCCAGTAAATCTGTTAATGCTTGTTTAATTCGTATCTGGAGTTTCCTAAATTATAAAATGATGAATTAAATTGTGTTAGATTCTATAAATGAAGATCTTTCTGTTAAAAATATAAAAGTAATTTTTGGAGAATGTTTTCAGTACTAATGTTTAAATTATCCTTTTCTGCATTTATCAAAGTTAATTGTGTTCCTGCATAAAATGATCAGATAAAAATATGAAATTTTTATGCTAGCTCTGTTATCCTGTGTAGAAGTTAGGAAAAATATAACATGTCATTTTCCTGTGTAAGTTTTTATGGTTTTCTATAAAAATGTGTTTCTACTGTTTTCTTAGATTATTTGTTGTGGTAAATCTGTGCATATTTAAATCATGAAACTTTTTTTGTAGCCTTTGTGTACCATTATTTGTCTAGGAAAAATATAACATGTGGTATGTGTTATGGCAGAAAACATACTTGTAGTTCAAGTGGCCTTTTCTAGGGTTTTCTTTGGAAAATCATGTAGAATATAATATATTTGTGCTGATCATGGAACTTTCCTAGTAAATATGTTTCTAAGTAAAGAACATGTTAAAAATAAGATATAACATGTTTCACCCTGCTAGCCAGTAGGTCTAGTTCAAAGTGCTTTTTCTGCAATTAATTTAATCTGTTTGTATATGCTAGTTGGTAGCTTTTCTATATGTGAATTTTCTGCAGTAGTATACTTTTAGTATGCTTTGTCCTCTGTAATTTTTGTAGATTTTTCTGAGCAGTTTATATTAGGCTTGTTGTGTAAAGTGGCTTTAGGGAAATTATTTGGTAAAATGCTTAAGGTCACCTTTTAGTGTTTTTAATTCTTGCTAAAGCATCATCCCTGCACCATCAAGTTTACTTAAATGCATTGCAAACATTTAGGATCAGTGGAGGAACACCAGGTGCCACCCCAAGAAGCAGAAGTCCAGGAGGTGCAGGAGCTGAACGAGGAGTTCCCAGAGCCCGAACCTAACTTGCCCGAGTGTCCTGATCACCAGCCCTCCACCTTCACTCAAGGCAAGCCCCGGAGCATCCTTAAGCCTCCCAGTTTTTACAATCAATCTACTTGAGTATTTTATACTGTGATACATTAGGTGCTAGGAGTTGAATGAATCCCATTTGCTGCATTACCTTCCTTGATTATTGAATTACCTACCTTGTTAACCTGATAAATGCAAGTAAAAGCAACCGCTTAGCCTGCTTAGAAGAAAATGGTTACCTTTATGTTTATAGTATTATCCCTTGAGGGTAATACCGATCACGGTTGGCTATATTTTTCTATCGTGGAAAGAACCAATGGTAGTAATGAAATATGGTCAACTGGAAGGCAAGGGCACCAAGTAGTTTACCCAGATCCACATAAATAGTCATGCATACCCTTGGAGTATTTATTTTTAGTTGGACGGGTAAGTCTGGCTGAGTACATTCCGTACTCAGGGTTTATCCCGTTTGTTGCAGATGGCCAAGTATACTTTGGCTATTGTAAGCACTGTCTCTATCCTGTCGAAGGAGAAGAGGAGTAGACTTTGGGCAAGGTCTCCTACGAGCTCATCTTTTGCTGTTGTCGGACATGGTCTGGTTGGCACCCTTATCTATAAATGGTAATCGCGTGGAGTAAGACTTTGGGTTCATATTTCAAAACAATGTTTTATTTGGCCACGTGTGTTGTGGCGTGAGTACTACTTTTATTTGGAACAAAGTGTTGTAATAACTTTATTTCGTACTTCAAGTATTTTTGTTAATTGTTGGGTTGAATATACGATTGTTAGAAATTCTTCGAGATTTTCGGACTACCGGGATTATATGGGCTCAAGTGCTTTAAGTGGTAGTTAAATCACCTACTTTAGTACTTGATCTCTTATAATTTGAACGGTTCTGCCACATTACGATAACACATAGAGATATTTACCATAATGTTATCGTAAACCACATAGTAAGGAAGTACTATAATTTTTTAAATGAGTATATTAATTATTGTAAATCAAAGTAACTATAGAATAAGTTATTTTGTAGCTAGCTAGAGTAGTAGTTTTTATATATATATATATATATATATATATATATATATATATATATAAGTTAAAATATCTTATAATTTAAAATAGAAGAATACATTATTACAAATATAAACTAACAAAAAACAATAACTAGTATTTCGGCGGCCTGTCGAGCGGTAGCCTGGTTGTCACTAAGCGAGGCTCGAAGATTCCCCTCGCCAACAAACGAAACACTATAGTAGTGGTTGGCTTGATTCACCAGCTGGCAGCGGCACACCGGCAGGGGCCACTTTTGTACTTGTAGTAGAATTTTTGTGCCATAGATAAATAAATAAATTTCTTAAAAAGGAAAGATAAATAAACTTCTTAAGTACTCAAGTTGAATAATGGCACAGCGGCACAGCGACAATAATGGAAGAAAAAGGCACACGGAAACTTCCTTCATTGCCCCAAAGGAAATAAAATAATACTGTCTTTGTTTCAAATTACAAGTCACTTTAGAAATTTTAGAGAGTCAAAGTATTCCAAATTGATCAAAATTACAAGACAAATATAAAAATTTATGACACTAAAGATCAAATGATACTTGGTTTGTATAATAAATGGTGTTATTTTATTATATAAATTTGATTAAACATGAATTTTTTTGATCCACTAATATTTTTTGAATGGCTTATATTTAGAATGGGTTTTGCTGTGGTACCTACAACTGACTGTGAGCCGTCCATCTATTTTCATCGAACGGTTATGATCACCTATTACATCACAAGAGGTAGTAGATGAAATATTTATTTATTTATTTTGTAAAGTATGATAAATAAGGAAAATAAAATCTTTTTCTAAGATTTGATTGATACATCAATATGGTAATCCTTTTTTTATCTTATAATTTTGGACTTTGATATATTTTGATTTGCATTAAATTTGTAGTGTATGTATGCATTATAGGTGAGTGGATACATGGCATGTTTTTAGAGTGCGTAAGAAATTTTTTTAGCCTTTACACATTAATTTATTGATATTTGGCTAGAAACATACACATATTATATGTGATTCATGAATAGTTTAAATTTAAAATTATATTTGGATATTAACTTCAGTTTAAAGACAACAAATATCCATTTACTTTATCTATTATTTTATTAGAATAAAAGCTTGTGCATATTCAGATTGGAAACACGTCTCCACTTCATCCTTCTCTCGCATGCATAAAAGTACATTTTCACAACACTCCACAAACAAGGAAGGGGTCACACCTCGGTCACAGCAAGGAAGGGTGTATCCTCTGTGAAGAGGGGATTCAATAAGATTTTTTTATTTCCTAGCTTAATTAATCAATTAACTGATTTAGAAATTAAAAAAAAAATCAATAGTTAGGATTTATTTGAGGTATTACTTCTTAGAGCAACTCCAGCAGTTCTCTATCTATCCTCTCCATCCTATATTTTTTTAACAAATTAATAAAATTTCTTCTCCAACAACTCTATGGTGGGGGCGAAAAACAACCCAGTCGCACGGATATATGCGTGCGTTCCCTCGCGGCGCATCACGGGCGCAGCTTCTTTTCCAGCTGCGTCGGCTTCCTTCGGCACGGCCTGCGTCCTCGCTGTGCTTCTCGCCGGCTGTCTGCTGGCGGCCGCCACCGACGCACGCTGTCTGCTTTATGATGACACGGCGATGCCTCCGGCTCCGATGGCGGCGTACGCGGTGGGCGACGACTACATGTCCCCGGCGCCCGCGCCCAAATCTGGCGCCGACTACAACGACCTCGCCGGCCGGATGATTTTCATTCCATGGTCGAGGCCTGCTCGACACCGGCCTTCGCTTAGCCGATACCCCCGTCAGTGTATCAATTAATGAGATGAACTGGATTAGCAAAGGAGGCGTGCGGCCAGGTCCTGGGATTTGTACACACCAACGCCTGGGATGGAGGCCACGACCGACTGCGCCACCCCGAATCCACGGCCGCGCCTCAGATGGCGATGAAGCTACGGGCGACGGCGCAGACGAACCCGCGACTTGACGAGAAAATAGAATAGGGAAAACAAAGTGTGGGCCCACAAATTCTTTTGTTTAGTAAATAAATTATGGGAAACTATTAGAGATAATTTTTTAACCTTTCCCATAACCATTTAGGAGTTGCTAAATTTCTTATTATGGGAAACAAAATATCTCAAACTGTTGGAGTTGCTCTTAGAAAGTAAAATTTGTACCGTAACATTGCCTATTTAGAATGGAGTGAGTACATAGGTTAGATGCAAATAATTTTTCCAATGGTGAAGCAAACAGTAGGTGGCTCACCTAAGTAATATCTACTCCCTCCGTTCTAAAAAATTCGCAATTCTAGCTGTGTCCAGGTTCATAGCTAGAATTGCGAATTTTTTTGGGACGGAGGATATATGTCACTAAATAACTGTCACCATTAGTTCAAATACATCCAACATTATCTTCAAATAAATTAATTAAAAACTAGATTCAAATTTGTTTTCAATGATATTAATTATGTACCATAAATATTAATTTTTTAATATATATTTCGTCAAAGTTATTTCCAAAGTTATTTCTTGGAATGCAAATGACAGATATTTAGGGATAGGATGTCTGATTGCCCGTGAATAGCCCATCATGTCCGGCTGCTAAGGAGAAAATAATTGATTGTATAACATTTCTATCCTAGTGTGGTGCTACTTTCACACAAACTTTTTGTGTATTCGATAAAAAGATTAGCGAATCTCAAAGCAGGCAGCTATCTAATTTCTTGTGGTTGTGGTCCGCTGTATTGCTGCCCTGCTTAACAAGTGTGGGAACAGAGCTCAACAAACTGAGCCAGGCCTAGTTCAAATTGAACTCTGTAGAGTAAGGAAGGACCTAGGCCATTTCAGAGCACAGGGCTTCCTGAGGCACCCGGACCGCCGTGTGGCAAGGGCAGGAGTTTGAGGCAGACGTGAAAGTGTTTGACCCAGCTGAGACACAGGAACGTCGGCTGGTGTGACAGCAATGAAGAGCTCCTGCTCGTTTACAGTCCTGTCAGAAATTTATCTTGCCATCAGAGGTACCAAAATTGGCATAAATAGTTGACCTTCTCAAATTGGCATAAGTAGTTTTTGTTAAACAATACGAATTTAAGACTATCATCATTTTATTGATTTGTCTGACGACTTATTTTTAATTTATCCCCTTCTAGGTACAAGACTATACTGATTTGGGCTCTGCTTTGTTCTATCCTGCCACAAATGCATGGTCCATGGCGACATCAACCCCGAAAATGTAATGCTTGACGCCTCATACAATATATATTTTTCCCACCCGAGGCTACCTCTACTTACGCCGCTGTTGAAACTAACGCTGCAACCAACCAGGGCTAAGACTATGCGCACCGCGGGGCTGGAACCCGTCCTGGGCTGGGGTACTGCTTACAGTAAAAAAAAGTGCGCAGCGCAGAGCTCTATCGCAGACGCTAGTCGGTCAGTTACGCTACTGCGACTGCGAGCGTTGTTCCGGACGCGCGCCAAAGCCTGCTGATATGCACGGAGGGAGCATGCGGTTGTGGGACTAATGTACTCGGTATGCGTGTTCTATTATTTAAACTAGCTAAAAATGTTATATCTCGCAAACCAATAAACCAAATTAAATTTCGTTTGCACCATTAAATTTTTTTCAATAAATGCTTCAAAACAAGATCTCAGATGAATATATTTCGATAAAGTTATAGATGAGCTCTAATATTAATAGTTGATATAGAGTACGAGATATGGAGGATGATGGGTGCGAAAGAAAGACGTATAGAGGAGAGAATTTTGATGATTAGGACAGATAGAGGATGAATTTAAAGGAGCACGGACAGTCTAAGGCCAGCGGTGGAGGTGCTTTAGAGCAAAAGAGGAGGGTGACACCAATTGATTTTATACTGTTTTCGCAGGGAGGTGGAGGCATTTATCGTCTGATAAGGATTATCAGTGTCCTAGGGCAGAGGTCGGCGTGTCATTTTTTTTTCTGGTGACAGAACAAACTAAGTTCTTGTTTGTATGCGTATATATGTCTCTTAAATCACAACTGTGAAATCATCTATTCTATTCTTGAATTTTTCAAAACCAATTAAATTATCGTCTCAAGAGGTTTTGGATCATGGTGGTTTTGCTATGGTAACAGTAGTTTTGTCTTTTTCTTTTTAATTTATTTTCGTTAAATCTTTAAAAAATTATACTAAATCATAAAAAACATAAAATGAAAAATGAAATTTTATTGGACTCCACATGAGTAGATGTACACAATGAATATATAATATGATATATTTTAGTAAAAAGTTTTTGTTGTACCTTTAAATTGATTAAAAAAATCCAATTTTATCTTTAATTAATTAGAATAATTTATAGCAGCAGTTTCTATAGTCCAATTGTGATAAAATTTTTATGGTACGCTAATTATTGTATGCATAAATTATAGTAAAACTTTTATACTCATGGACCATATATAGCTTAGTTATAGATAAAATATAGATTTAATTTAGAAAAATCTAATTTCATGCTTGTTAAATCTAAGCTTTCATTTTTATTTGAGTTTTTAGCTTATAATTATTAAAGGGTATTTGTTAGTAATTTCAGTTTTTAATTTTAATGTGCTTTCAGTTAGATTGCAGTTTGCAATATCATTTAGCAACTTCGGTTGCTTTCATTTTTCTTTGAGTTTTTAGCTTATAATTGTTAGCTTCTAAGCATGCCCTGTTTCCATTAGTTTTTTCAGTTTTTAGTTAAGTTTGCTTTTGGTTTTAGTCTTCTTTCATCAGTTTCTAGATGTATTTTTATTTTATAATTTCAATTAGTTATTTCAGTTTCTAATTTTAGTTAGCAATTTCAGTTTTGCAATTTGAGTTTGTAATTTCATTTTCTATTCTCTGAAATTCGAATTAAAAAGATAAAATCTTTTGAGAGTTTTCGGTTGGATTGGATGGACCTTGGAGCTGTGGTGCTGTGACTGAATTTGCACTCCAATCCGACATGATTATTTTGGTTTTAGGAGAAATCTTGGTGGAGCTCGACGTGCTGCTCTGGCTGTGTATGCTGAAAAAGTTGCTGAAAAAAATCCTGTAGCACTTTTCGTTTGTATTTGACAATTAGTGTCCAATCATAAACTAATTAAGCTTAAAAGATTCGTCTTGTAAAGTTAAAGCAAATTGTGCAATTAGTTTTTGATTTCGTCTACATTTAGTACTCCATGCATATACCGTAAGTTTGATGTGACGGGGAATTTTTTTTTATATAGTGACAAAGTTTGAGATTTTTGGTGGAACTAAACACAGCCTCTGTTTGTGTCGTGGAGCAGGTGTTATTTCAGCTCAGATTCATGTCTTTGATCCCTGTCAAGCTTGTGCGTGTAGTTGATGTCCAGTACTTGGTTGCTCTAACTCTATCAGATCAATCAGCAGGTGTTGCTGCTCGTGCCTTTTTCTTCTCGTTATTTTGTCACTGCAATTTAACAACCATTTGTGCAGGAGTAGAGGGACAACAGCTTTTTTTTTTTGGCAACTTCAATACGCAGGTGCAGCTCCCCTTGCAAGTGAACAACGGCAACAAGGTCACAATTGCTTTTAGACTTGCTTCACAAGTTGGACCTGATAAACAGGGCTTGATTCTGTTGACTGATAATAAACAGGGCTGCCAGCACTGGTTTCAGTTCTGCATCACTGCAACAGCAGCAGCTTGTCATACAGGCTGCCAGCCTGCCACCTGCTGTGTGCGCCGGGGTCAAACAACTTTTTTGCGGGGGTCTACACGTACACGGGTAAATATTCATAGAGTAGCTGTGATGGTCGCCGAGTTGTTAAGTCAAAATCAAAAATCAATACTCTTCGTCCCACAAATAACACAATTATTTGACTTCTACAATTTTTCTTTGATCATTCATCTTATTTAATTTTTTTATATAAATAATAAAATAAATAGGTCATTATAAAAATATGTCTAACGATAAAATAAAATAAATTATAATAAAATAAATAATATTTATTAAAATATTTTGAATAAGACGAGTGGTCAAACAGTAATCGTCGAAGTCAAATAATTGCGTTTTTTTTTTGGGACGGAGGGAGCACTTGCAACGAACATCCATGACTGTTCAGGAAAGGTCGAGCGAGCGTAGGGCCTCTTGGGATCATGGACGTGTGCCTCCCAGTGAGGCAGTCGCGGTGGAGAATGTGCTCCTTGCATGCTGCCCCGTATCCGTGTGGAGGTACGCCAGCAGCCGTTCCGGCCCGTGGAGGTGCTCGTCCTCCTCTGACTCTGAGCTCAGGTTTCTCAAAACTGAGTAGTACTAGTGACCAAACAACGTACTCTAGCAGTCATCGTCACTCCGAAGCTGCCACAATGCATGCCACAAGAGACCAAACAACGTGCTCCAACAAGATGTATGCGTATACAGACGGGCGGGGCGGGGCGAGGCGGGGCGATTAGATTGGCAATGACGATAACCATCAATATAGTTTCGGTGTAATAGAAGAGAGAAGAGATAGGCATATGTATATATGCCAAAGAAATTAGCCTGGTTTGATTCGCCGGGTCCTATGCCACCATGTCCGATCCCCAGCTTGTCGATCAAGCTTAGGTAGCTTAATTAGCACCAATAAGAACTACAGTGATCCCCTATCATTATGAATGCCATGGCTGAAATCCCATCACCTCGTCCATCAACCTATAAATAGCCTGTCCTGCAGGGCACCTTCAACGACGTGCATAGCGACCTCAACCTTCCAGTGATAGGCAACACATATTGTTAATTCGTGCGAGGTGAAGATGGCGGTGTCACTGAGGAAGAGAACCCCATGGCTCGGCCTCCTCTTCGTTTTCGGCATGCTGCTCCTGCAGCTTACTTTGACTGAGGAGCGGGAGGTAGCTTCCCTAGTGCCCCATGATCATAATGTTGGGGAGGAACACAATGTTCCTACGGCTCCAACTCCGCCCCTTGCGACTCCAACTGTGCCGCATATACCGATTGGACAGGATCCATCCAGTGGAGGTGGCGGTGGAGGAGGAGGAGGAGGGGGAGGGGGAGGAGGTGGCGGTGGTGGAGGAGGAGGCATGTGATATTCCATAAGGTGTGCTCTAACGAAGAGTGTTGCCTAGTAAACAAATAAATGTTCTTATTATAATATCTTCTTCTTGTGCCTGTCAGTTGCGTCGTCACGTCGTCCATGAATAATAATCAGTCATCATGTCATGTATCAATAGTAATTATACTTCATGTTTAATGGTTGAACGCCTTGTCATAAAGTGGCAAAAACTAGCACATCGTTGTTATATATATATATATATATATATATATATATATATATATATATATATATATATATATATATATATATATGGGGCAAAATTTTTGCCATACTTTGTATGTCTATTTTGTTTCCGTGTCTATGTTGGGTATAAAAAAGGGTTCGATTTACCGGATACGGTTCATCTGCGGTTTCGTTCAGAGGTAGCGATCACTAGAGAAAAATATTATGTTATGTTAGGCAGTCCCTCCGCAGTTTTGCACTAGAGAAATATTCTGTGCCCGGGTGGCCATCGTAGGGAAAAAAAATACATCAGACAAAGTTTCTCTACAAAACCACCATCACATCACAGGGAAAAAGAGAAAAATAGTAGCAATGTTGAGTTTGAACCAGAACATATGTAAACGACAGGATGGTTTACATACCACCATGGTTTTAGTAGACTAAAGCTTATTAAATTAATTAAGTAATAAATATTAAAAATAAATACCTCCAATCAATCGCGAAAACATTGTTGCATATTGAGGAAAATAATAATCTTGCAGAAATCAGGAAAAGGCACATTCATAGTTCGACGGATGACCTCCACAGATGAGTGCGCCCTCCTCCTTTGGTGCGTGTTGATGGTAGTTAACACTCATCGTAAACTGTCAATATAACTTGTACAAATAAATGAATATGGTCACCAACATCGGATCTAGGGGTTAAATTGAAAATACCACAAGTTTTGGTGAATATGTGTTTTGAGGAGGATTTATTCAAGAGTAAGGCAAAGTAGACCTATGCGTTAGAACAAATCATGACCACCTGCGACATAACTGACTTAAAGGACCCCCAATCCACGGGCCAAGACAAACCTCTTTAAATACACCCTAAAGCATAAGGGGTAGGCCAGCCGGCCTGTAGGTCACCCTATGCTTCGAAGATCGGTTCTCCAACGCCTTTAAGGATCAATCTTCATCGTGTATCAAGGTCAGTTCAAATCGAGAGCTCAGATAACCAATGCCATGGATTCATAAACCCACGGGAGGCATGTTCCCTCATATAAAGAAACCTCCATACCTCCTCCAAAAGGCAATCAATACTGAGTGCCAGCGATAATCTAGAGATCATTTAACCTTAGAGCTCCCTACATAAATATTCATTGGCATAACTAGCTCTGTTAGATCTAGAGTCTCTAGCTTCCCAATGGGATTCCTTGATCTTGTCCAGAGTTTGGCTTGGTATAGCCTTGTATCCTTTATTATTCATACATTTGCTATGACATTGTTTTGCATATTTGTAATGTTCTTAATACCATGCTCATAGTTTACTTTGATTATATGCTTAGTGTAGTTCGAGTTATCATTATGTTTATGCATAGGATCGCAAAGCGCTCATTCTTGTTAATGAACGGGTGAGTGGTCTCTTATACATTATGTCGGTGTTATGACTCGGGGGTCAAGTCCACCGGCTAGTAAATTTATATATTGCGTGCTCCCTCTCCCAGACGTGATGCAAGAAGGACACAAGATTTATCCTGGTTCGGGCAAAGAAGGCCCTACGTCCAGCGGGGGAGGATGAATTGTATTATCTTGCACCGAAGTGCTCGTACAGGGGGGTACAAGCTGGTTTATACGGAGTTGCTTAGAGTGAGCTGAGGCCTAAGGCTAGCAGGGCTATCCTAG